>SSNP01000112.1:493715-559480 GCA_006937955.1 Pachypanchax playfairii | reverse complement strand
AAAAAAAAACCTTCAGAGTTCAGGTTGGATTGTTTACAGGTTTGATTGTTCACTTTAATCTACATTTAACAGTTTGGTGTTGAAATTTATTAGTCAGCTGTTGGAGCTTCTGTCATTTACTGTAACTGTTTTTTGTTTTGAAATGATGAGGATGTTTGTAATGTGATGCAGTCAGATAAAAAGATACACTGGACAGTTATGGGGCATTGACTGCATATCCCATAGTGCTTTGCGCGCATTCAAAATGGCGCGGATCACAGACAAATACGCTGATACTGTTGATTAAAACAGGTGGTTTTCTGTATTTTATAGCACAAAAAGGTAGTTCTACACGTCTGTGCCACGATGGTCTATTTGTCTTATTCAGTGAATTTTTTCAGTTTTGACGCGATGCAGAATCCTGCAGTCAGCTGCACTGATCTGACTGACTGAAAATCCGTCACACTGACAAACTGATACACAGAGACAGAGAGAGACGCAGCATCAGCTGATCAGCTGGAACTTCGGCGCTCTGGCTGAGAAACATATCAGTCAAACAAAAGAAGTCAACGGGATTCTTCATTTATTTGACAATGAACCGCCTCTGATTAACCTAAAAATTCACGCAGCTCAGCCAAACCAATGTTGAGTACGCAAACGCGTGTTGCAACTTTTCATCTGGTGCGCATTTTATATTTTGACAGTGTGTGCGGACCTGCGGACCACTTATGTGCACCCCTGCTCATGGACAATAATGGGCAATGGATATACAGTACTGTGCAAAAGTTTCAGGCAGTGGAAAAACATCTATATGTAATTAATATTTGGTTTGATCAGCTGTAACAGCATCAGCTCTTCAGAATATGCATGCAAAGAATGTGAGGAACAACGGATACTTCGAAACCCACAGTCAACACTAACTAGTAGCTCAGCGTTCCAACATCCACAAAAGACAACTACTATCACAACTTGAGATTGATGAGGTACAGCACAAATGCTACGGCGAGGGGGAGCCAAGACGTACGGTCAGAGAGGAGTTAACATCAACTAGACATAGATGATGTAGATGGTATGGTCCTGTCAAGGGAAACGAGGTCTGTGGATCTTTCTGCTACTCTGTTCTATATAAACAGCAGAAGATGGATTCATGGATAAAGGAATTGTCTTTATTAAAGTTTTTATTGAATAACTAACATTTTCCTTTGAAAGAATGTGTAAAATGTGTTTTTCACCAACAAAAAAATTTGCAGAATGAATATACTCAGTAAAAGGAAGTCTTTATATTCTTCTGCATTGGCTTTAGAACTACAGTTAAGGTTAATAGTCCAATATTTCTACATTTTTATCAGGTTTACTTTGAATTTTTATGTTGGAGAGCTTCGGTGAAGTGTTGTCTATGCAGCTGACAAGTTGTCCTTTCTAATTGCTCTCTCTATGAACACAAAGGCCTTGAAACATCTCAGTACCACAACAGCTACAGTGAATTTTCACATGAACCTTTCATTTCCACAAATCCACTCTGAAGCAGTAATTTCCCATCGGTGTCACATGCAGGTTGTTCTGAAACAATCACACCTCTACAGGGTACTGTCAGCTAACTAGTTCCAATATTTCTCCTTTAATCTTGTGTAAATATTGTTTTGTTTAAGGAGGACTGAGCTGCTGTCATGGAGCAGCATATGCACTTAGAGCAGTAGGGTTTCAGTATGAATGTACTCTGCTAATTCAACATCTCAGATAGAAACAGTCATCAATATTTTAATAATTGACACTTTAGTTTTTAGATATTTTATTTTTATTGATAACAAATATATCCTAAATTAAATAAATAACTAGTTGTGTAGCATCACCAGAGTTGACTAGCAAGGAGAAGAGAAAAGAAAAGGACACAAAGACAGAGGACAGAAAGAGAAAACATGAGACACATCTTCTACATCTGTTCAAAAAATATACCTACTGTATGTACACACACACACACACACACACACACACACACACGTGTGTTTTGGTATCCTTATGGGGACCGTCCATTGACTTCCATTGATTTTAGTAACTAGATTTATACCTAACCCAAACCCTTTTACTAACCTTAACCATTACTGATCTATAACTAACCCTAAGACTAACTAAAACTCTATTCACACCATACCTATAAACCTAACCCCTAACCCTAAATCTTAATTTCAACTAAATTGATGCTGTGAGCTAATTAAAGTAACATCATACAGTAATGTAACGTTTGTGCTTACCTCTTGTGTTGGTGTCAAGAGAGTTTGAATGAAATTAAACCATCAGTAAAGAGTGTTTATTCGACTGGGACCCCCAAACACCCCATCCTGACCAGCATCAGGCCAGAGGCAGACACCCTGTCTTCTTTTAAGATGAGTCTTAAAACTCAATCAACTGTTATCTTAGGTTCTCATGGTCCATCCCTTTAGTTATGCTGCTATAGTCTGCTGGAGGACATACTGTCCACATGTCTTCACTCTGCTGTTTCTCTCACTCTCCATGTTTGTAATTATTGCTGCTATTAACTTTAACTCTTTTTATCTCTCTATAGACATCATGACTGACCCAAATCCATCAGTGTTTGTCTCTTTCCTGTCCTTTTAGAACCCAGTGGGTCCAGTAGAACTCATCCTGGTTCTGGTCCTGCTGGAGGTTTGTTTCTGTTAAAAATAAGTGATTCATTTTCACTGAAGCCAGTCCGTCTGCTCAGGCTGGGTATTGCATTTAAATGTCAGCTGACTTCAATCTGTTGGTTTCCTTGGACAGGAAACTTTTTACAATATGGCATTTCAAAACTCTCTGAATCTAATAACATACTGCAGTTAGGTTGAAACATCTATATACAGAACTCTGAATTTGTTAGGGATTGTTAGTATTTAGGCCGTAAGTGAAGTTGCCAAGATAGTTTAGAATAGAAACTATTATTTATTTAATTTTTTGCCTACATTTAGATGCAGAATATTACAGATGTAATAGCCCACCATGTGAACTGACCTGAATTATTTTCTTTGACAGTGGAGCTCATCTTGGCTTCTGTTTACATCCTTAATGTTTCCCTTAATGAACCAGAATTCAGTTTCTATTAAACCTGTCTAAGAGTGCAAACATCCTTCTATGGATCTCACTGAAAAGTACAACTCAGCTTGACTGTCTCCAGTTCTGTGAATTAGTCCCCAAGATTTCCAAATAAAAAAGAGAGCACAAACTGGAATTTAAAAAAGCACCCACCTGTGCAACATTTCCCTCTTTCTTCTCTTGTACTGGTGCTTGTTGAGGCTGAAAAAGATAAGAGGAAAACAGTACATCATAAACTGGCTGCAGGCCGCAGGGCAAGAGTGTCTGCTCTAAAGCTGGATAATCTCATATCAGTGTGGCGTGTTCATTTAGCTTAAAAGATAGGACCATTTTAGAAGCACCTCCTTAGGTTATTATGAAGCTTTTCACTCTCAAGATGATAAATTCATTCTGGCACCTGTGTAATTTACTAATGAATTTCTGCCTGCACTTACTGTGAGCTGTGGAGGAATTGCAGTGTAGTGCGGAGCCTCAGCAGACATGCCAGACGCTGACATTGAGGCAGAACCTGTTTGGGCTGTTTTAACTTCTTTAATTAGGTGTGTTTACTCTGTATTTTATTTGCAGAGATCATGGAAGAGCCTAGGGAAAGGTAGATTTAATTAAGGGACACTGATGAGAGCACACAAGCTCACACAATCTCCAAAGTGTTTCCTCTGATATTGCTGCAAAATATCCTGATGACAGGTGGTGCTGGGGAGGAGTTGATACGGCCGTGAAATGAAACGATTTGGATTAATTCTCACATGTGTAGGTGGGGAAGTGTTATAGGTCTTCTGGTATATGTCGCTGAACTGCCAAATGAAATTCATTTAAATACACAATCAGGCTTATGCAGGAGAGTGGGATTTCAGAAATGAAAACACAACATAAGAAGCTGATTGCATATTTGGAATTCTGATGGTCGGTGAGATAGTGGAAATGTACAAGCTGCTTTGCAATTTACAAGTGCAGACCTGCCACATTGTCAAATGCCCTCACTCTCTGTCACAGCACCTCGCTTTTATTGCAGTCTGTCATAATGTCAACCATATTCATTATGAATGCTTATCTCCTCGTGCTTTAACATTTGCCAGATGGGACACTGGTATCACCACTTAATAATGATGTAGAAAGGAAATTAAGACTTTATCAGAAGGTACTTAATTTCAGCAGAAAAAAGAAGTCAAAAAACACTGATGCATCAGATGATCCTTGATGATCCCATCTGTAAACGTGTAAAAGATGAATCATCCTATCTTATAGCCACAGAATATGCAAATTACTGTAGCGCGCAAAGCTGAAATTAGATTGGGTTTAGCTTAACTAATCTTCTTTGGTCACAATTTAAGTTTGATGTAGAAAGAAATCTCATTTTATGCTCACAGATGTAATCTGGATCATGAACCTTGTGAAGAAAAATCAGTAACTGGAAATTTAAAGAGTACAGAATGTGTCAAGTAAGATGTTAGCATGTAGGCAAGAGCTCAGACATTTTAGATTCATTTAGCTTAGTATAGCAGTAGACAGACAGAAGAAAGGAAGGAGACCAAATGAATCTATCGTGCATAATTTTAGTCCGGCACTGTCGGAAAAACCGAAATGTTAAATATAAAAATCGTAACCAATTTCCTAAAATATTATCTATTTCACAGTATTCATTTGTTCAGTTGGTTTAAAATTTTACAACACAATTTATGAGAAATAATTAGGTCAAATTAAATATTTCTTATATTTCAATTATCATTTATTAAAGTCATAATATTCTAAACAATGGTAAAAATTCAATAAATCGTGCCTGGAAACAATTTAATAAATAAAAGCAATATGTAAATGTCGTTCATCTATACCTTGTGGCCAATGCAATATTTTAACAAAATCCAATACCAGATGATTTTGAGTTGCAGCCCCTGTTCAGGATGTTGTACAATTCAGTATGAATTTGAGTTAAAACCAAAACACTAAAATACACATGCCATGGTCATGGAAAACACTTGAAGAAATATGATTAATTAGTTTTCCTTGTAGGATATTCCATATCAGGGTGGGGCCCCGGCTGCGCCATACCGGGCGACGTCTCTATCCTTGTTTTTAAACTATTCATAGGGGTCTTCTGAGCTGCACTTAGTCTGGCCTGTCCTCTCGGACCTGTTTGCCATGGGTGACCCTACCAGGGGCATGAAGCCCCAGACACCATAGCTCCTAGGATCAACCTGGCATGCAAATTCCTCCACCACTAAAAGGTGGCAGCTCAAGCTGGGGTTGGGCTCACCATTGAGCACCTGGTGGCTGGGCCGTTGCCCATGGGACCCGGCCGGGCACAGTCCAAAGAGGTGACATGGGCCCCCCCTCTGTGGACCTACCACCTGCAGGGGGAGTTATAGGGGCCAGGTGGGGAGAGGACTGGGTGGCACTGGGACTATGCCAGGGCATCCTGGTCCGTGTGCACAGCCTCTGGCTGTCGAGACGTGGAACGTCACCTCACTAGGGGGGAAGGAGCCTGAACTTGTGCGGGAGGTTGAGAGGTACCGACTAGATATAGTCGTGCTCACCTCTATGCACAGCTTGGGCTCCTTGAGAGGGGATGGACACTCCACTTTTCTGGCATTGCCCGTGGGGAGAGGCACGTCTCTGCAGCGGGGCGTTGAGGTCGGGGACAGTACCTCTGGGTTGACAGACCAGGGTGGTGATCCCTCTGTTTAAGAAGGGGGACCAGAGGGTGTGTTCCAATTTTAGGGGGATCACAGTCCTCAGCCTCCCCGGTAAGGTCTACTCCGGGGTACTGGAGAGGAGAATCCGACCGATTGTTGAACCTCGGATTCAGGAGGAGCAGTGTGGTTTTGTCCTGATTGTGGAACACTGGTCCAGCTCTATACCCTCCATCGGGTGCTCGAGGGTTCATGGGAGTGCACCCAACCAGTCCACAAGTGTTTTGTGGTTCTGGAGAATTTGTTCGACCATGTGTCCGGGACGTCCAGTGGGGGGGTGCTCTGGGAGTATGAGGCTCTTTGCTAAGAGCTGTCTGTTCCCTGTATAACCACAGAAGGAGCTTGGTTTGCATTGCCAACAGTAAGTCAGACATGTTCCCAGTGCATGTTGGTCTCTGCCAGGGCTGCCCTTTGTCACCAGTTCTGTTCATTACTTTTATGGACAGAATTTCTAGGCGCAGCCAGGGGCCGGAGGGGGTCCGGTTTGGGGACCACAGGATCTCATCTCTGCTGTTTGCAGATGATGTTGTTTTTTTGGCTCCATCGAACCAGGACCTTCAACATGTGCTGGAGCAGTTTGCAGCCGAGTGTAGTTTAAAAAAGAACTTAGCATATATTCAAACAATAGATAGTGTCCATGACCTCAGATGTTTACTCAAATTTGTCATGTCGAGTTACCTTCTTGCAAAGATGCTGAAAACAAATTTAAATGAAAGATGAAAAATTCCAGCTTCTATTGTGATGTGAATCCCACTAACACAGCGGAATATTTTCGTTAGGGATGTCTCGAATCTTGATCAAGTTTTCTTGCCGTCGAGTCAAAGTCTGAATCATTTGATTTTAAGTATCTACCGATACCGAGTCCCGATCCAAAACTTCTATATGATACATTAAAAAAGAATAAAAAAGACCAGACCACAGACGTACTCGCGCTTTCTGCTTCAAGTTGCTTCCGTGTTCTACTTTGTGTCTAACCAATAGCGTCTCTGCAACAAAGTGATGTCATCTCGCATGCACTGCTGTTTCTGTGGGGACTCAAGACGTGCCACTGCATAACTATAGATGCGTTAAAAAATAATGAAAATATACTTATATGTCCGAGTCCTTATTGGGAGGTAACATCCAATTCCAATTGAGTCTGAAACCATGTGATCGGGCCCAATTTCCAATCACGTGATCGGATCTGGACATCCCTAATTTTCATTCTGGTTCTCTTTAAGTTACCTATCTTCAGTGTAATCTTACCGCTGAAAAGGTTTTCACCTGAAAATTATTTATTTACTTAATATTAAATTAGAAAGTAAAGCAACTGGACCAAACCACACTAAACAGTGTAAATTGTGTTTTGGAATGACAGTGACATGATTATGTTTTGAATTGGCTTGAGTAATCATTCATTTATTCAGATAACAGCTCAATGTAGAAGATATTCTGAAGCATCAGCTGCAAATTGTTCTTTCTAATTTACAAGAAGAGGGAAGAAACTAGACATAATGGAGTGTTTGTTATTTCATGCATTAATGATACAATGATTAGTATGATCTAAAATGCAAGTAATGCTCATTGCTGCTGTCGATCTTTTTGAAAAATTTGTCCTAAAACACAGAGAATTTCAACAATACAGACAATATGAGGCTCAGGGGAACAAGAGGCAGAGTTCTATGGTTTCCATCCAGGTGACATCTTGAATAGTTCAGGAGTTATGTGCAGAAGTTGTGAAAGATAATGTCTGGTGACATAGACTTCTTGTCACATTTTTCATCCCCTACTATCCAGTGCAACTGCATTCAGATCACACCTCTACAGGCAGATAACTATTTCCTCAGGATTAATGTCCCAATTTCTACATCCTCCAACACATCACAGTTAATGACCTTGATTTAAATCACGAGATGGTTTGTTAAAACTCATATTACTTCCAAACGGGAAAATAGATCAGCCTTTAGGCATTGTTTTAGACCAGCCTTGTGAAGCACAACTCTGGCCCTGCAGCAATCAGTAAGACAGATGTCTCCACTTCTGGTTTTACCAGGTGGAGACAAGTCACAGACAAGTCCTTTTAATTATTTCAATAGTTTCAGAACTTTAATTCACGAAGTCAAATACTTTATGCATCTGAAGAACAATGAGTTTGACAGACCAAATAAACATCAATTTTGTTGATTTACTGCACTGAAAGCTGTTATATGCTAAATGATAAACTATTTTAAAGAGTTTGACATGCTTTGAAATTTTTCAATAATTTTCATCATTTGGGCAAAGCTGACAACATCACACTGATGGCAAAAATTAAAAAGATGCAAGTCAACCTGCTTTTAAAACGATACATGATTTTAAACAAAAGGAGAAGACTGAATAATCCTGAGATTATAGCACTTGAAAAACAACTGAGTAGCATAAAACTCACATCCTGAGGTTCCTCTGCACAGTCGGACAGAGATTTTATTAACCCCATGGAGGAAACTGCATCTTCATTTGTAATAGCATGTGCAGTATACGGACTACTAATAGTAACTAAATAGCAGTGGCGGCTGGTGTCATTTTATCCAGGGGGGGCTATAGCTCACAAAATAATCATAAAAAAAATAGCAAGCAGATAAAGTACTAATGGTGTCACATTAGCATATTTAAACAAATAAAAACAATAAAAATCTTGTGAGGGCTGAAGATTTTCAGGTGTTGTTTGCTTAACTTGTGCTGTACTCTCGTCCACTGTCTTTGGACTGCTGGCGAATGGTGATGTCCGGCTGATCAGGTCCACTCTGCTTCACCTCAAGCTTCTCTTGAAATGTTCTCCTCTCAAATGAAAAATTTTAAGCGACTTCACAGAATTGTTTAATTTCTCCGTCTCCATTTTGCTTCGTTCTCCTTTGTTCGTCTCCATCTCCCGCACAAACTCGAAATCACTCCGCCGCGCCTTGTGACCGACGGTGACAGTGACATCACGGCGCGAGGGCAGTGACGTGTATATCCAGCTGCACTCAGCTTTGGGCGCAGGCTGGCCGCGCCTGAGAAGCTCCTATCTGTTTGTATTGAAGAGACACAAATGCGCATGTCCAACTTAAAGCGAGAGTCTGTGAGCAAAGATTTCTGCGCCCTGAGGAGGAAACACGTGACCAATAACCGTAGGCTCTGACCATAGACAGCATGGATGAATAAAATAACTTTAAACACACAAACTATGTAATATATATCCTATTTATATCAGAAAAATATACCCGTATATTTTGAAGTATTTTATTAGCATTTTTTTTTTTTTGTGGAGAGTGGCAAGTGGTGGGGCGGCGCCCTAGCGCCCTCTATTGGCCGGCCGCCACTGCTAAATAGATAACACAAGTAGATTGTGTCAAATTACTTAATTTCTGAAAAAAAATGTTGCATCATGTAGCCTAAATGTAGTACTGCATACTATGTACAAAAACTATATGTGTATATTTATGCTATTCTACTTTTATAGTTTTGATAGTTGATAGATAATCTAAATCATTATTTTATTTTGTCTGGTGTATGGAGGGCCTGGGCATGGAAAAAAATCCTAAAACCGTAATTTAATGAGAATTGTTGCAATTGTTACAACCTTGGAAAAAAAATTTGGAATTACTGTTCAAAGAAAGTCCAGCGTTTCATTGTTACTGCTCAACAACAAAACTAAATAAGAAAAATATTAATAACAACAAAACAACAAATAATTTATAACACAAAACTACTTTAAAATGACAGCTGAATGTTTTGACAATGTGAAATATATTTAGAAGCTACAACAACTGTGGTAGTGAGAGAAAAAAGTTACTTAAACCAAAAAAATAAAATAAATTAGAAGTATTTTTGAAATGGAACATAAAATTAAATCTATAAAAGTTTAAAACTCAAGCTTTGAAAAAAATCAGGACCCATTTTTTGTGACTGAACTGTAAAAACTGACTGGTAGAATTTACATCCAGAAAAACAATCATCATATCAACGTCACAGCTCAAAGAAAACTGAACATGTTTTTAAATGATTGTTGAGTCATACACTGGAAGGTTTTGTCATCTGATTATGTCCCATTGGCAAGGTGACATTTTGACAATGTCGACCTTTAAAGGACAGAAACATCAGAAAAGCTATCATAGTTGATCACCTGCACAGTTCTTCTCTTTTTTTTATTTTGTTATACCTCTACCAGATTCTTAAAGACTTTGAAGGTCTTCAGACATGAGGAAACAGCTGCTGGTAGAAATGTGTCTCCAGAAGAAACAGAATGTGGCTGGTTTCATATTTATAACACTTTAAGAGTGTAACCTCAATTGACAGAACTTAGTTTCCCTGTTTATAATTCTGTTTATGTTAAAAAATGGATTTGCAAACGATAATGTTTTTTTATGTTGATATTGTTGACAGTTATTTTCTACTTCCAGGTGTTGAGTTGCTGATTTGCTTTGTGATCCTGAAAAACTTAAATAAATGTTTCATAACTTCTCACTTAGTTAATTATTTTACTCTGAAGTCAAAATGCCAAATGTAAGAATTCACACTTGTTGAGCTGCATTATGTAATAAAACTCAAAATGTAATAACATTGTCATTTAATTTTGTATAAGCCACACTTTGTTATAAAATGACCCAACGCATTATGTAATAAAATTTGCCACATTGTGTAATAACTTATAAAATTGTAAGAAGATTATTACAAAATGCACATGACACATTTTTATTTTTGGGAAAATGTAATAACTTTGTGCATTGTCTAATAACTATTTACATCAATACATTTTATGAGTAATTTAGAAAAAAAAATCATTCATAAACGAGTTAATGTAATTACCATTTGACTTTGGATGACAGGGGGACCCGATATCCAGATTTTCCAGTTCTGATTTTGCGCATCTTGTCTCCAAGGACAAATTCAAGGATTGTTTGGGCCAGAGGAGGCCAAATTACTCTGATGACTCTGAACTTGTTGTTGGACAAGATAAAGGAGGTGATTGTTGATTTTAGAAGGAGCAGCAAAATGCCAAAACCCATTTCCATCATGGAGAAGAAGTGGAGGTGGTGGAGGAGTATTTATTACTCCTTTTTTCATAGAGCAGAACACTGAGGTATTTATACTCTGACCTGTACTGAAAGTCTGAAGTTTACAGAGTGAAAAGAAATGGTGATAGTACAGTACCCTGTGGTGCTCCTGTGGTGCTGATCACCTGGTCAGATGTACAACTCTTCAGTTTCACAAACTGTGGTCTGTTTGTCAGGTAGTCCTTAATCTAGGTGATTGTGGAGGCCTCCACCTGTGTCTTCTGGAGGTTTTACAAATTAAAACAGGCTGAATTGTGTTAAAGGCACTGGAGGAATAAAAAAAGCATGATCCTCACAGTGCTGCCTGCTTTGTCCAGATGACAGTGGGTTTGCTGAAGCAGGTGTATGATGGTTTCTTCCACTCCAACTCCATGGTGATAAACAAACTGCAGTGGGTCCTGAAAGGTGTTTCTTTGCCTATTTAGGTGGACCAACATGAGTCTCTCCAAGACCTTCATGTGGGATGTTAGTGCAACAGGCCTGTAGTCTTTAGGGGCCAGTGGGTGGGATGTTTTCCATAGAACTGGTACCTTCTCCTGGGTGAGGCTGAGGTTGAAGATACACCATCACCACCACAACACCATCTGGACCAGCTGCCTTGTTCCTGTTCAGTCTCTCCAGCTGCTTCTTCACCTGACTGCTAGATACAGCCAGGCGGGAGGTGGTGGCAATGGGGACACCAGCTTCTTCTGATGTTGGATATGATGGGAAAGCACCAGAAACAGGATCCATGACTGAAGCAGAAGGTGAGACAGTTGAGGTGTGACAGGGAAGCTGTGGATGCAGGGAGGGTGGGAGGTCTGTTTGTCCTGCAGCAGGAGAGGAAGATGTTGGGCTTGTCTCCAAACTGAACCTGTTGAAGAACATGTTCAGATCATTGGCTCTATCCAGACTTCTATCTAAGTGATCCTCCTCCTGCTTAAAACCTGTGATCTTCTTCATCCTGACCACACATCTCTTATATTGCTCTGCTGGAGCTTGTTCTCTGTCCTTGTATTGTCTGAAGCCTGAGACACACTGGCGTCCAGGTTCTGCTCCTTTAGCCACGTCTCAGTTAAACACATAATAATACATTCTTGACACTCTGGTTCGGTCTGAACCATGTCATTACATTTAGTAAATTCTGTCATAATCTTGTAAAAGCTTTTTACATAATCCAGCTTATTACATAACGTGTTGGGGCAATTCATTACAAAACGTGCCGTTATTACAGATTAAAATATCAGTGTTATTACATTTTAGACTTTTGTTACATAATACGACTCCACATAGTTAAAAAAGAGCGATGTCAAAGTGGCTCTCAAAAGTACTTTGTTTATAAAATACATTCCACTGCAATGTATATAACTTGATGCATACTTTTTTATTATATAAATGAGTTCACACTTCTGTTTTCTGTGTGTTTACCACATCTTTTATTGTGAAAATTATTTCAGATAATAAATTACAATAAAGGTATTTTTTCTACAACAAGAAATCTGGGATTTGTTTCCATAAAGGTTTTAACCGCAATGAAAAAATGTCTTGAATAAATACACCAACAATGAGGACAAAGAAGATTTTTAAAAATCTTTAAAATACCAGCTTTGTAAATATTTACAAATAAGTAATTTTTCATGAGAGACATGTAGAATGTATCTCCTGTGGTTCTCCTCAGCTAAGCAGGTAATACTGAGTCTTGTTTAACAAAGCTAAATTTATGTCACAAGTAGACAACAGCTTTAATTGGACTGGGGGTGTTTATGACATTTATGTAAAAATGGCAAATGACTAACAGACATGCATCACATAGTTTGTACTTTCAATTCAATTAAATGTAATTTATTTATACAGCACCAATCCAAAAAAAATATCTCAAAGCACTATACAGAAGCAAGATGTCTAAATCTAAACATGAACAGATCCAGATTCATTGATTTATCAGTTCAATCCAACTGTTATATCATCAGTTTTAGCACAATATAAAATTCAAAGTGGAGCGGTCATAAGGACGGGACTCACTGCTGAAAACTTGGATACCTTGGAACTTGCACTAGCAGAAAAGAATTGCTCCCTTTAACAAGAAGAAACCTCCAACAGAACCGGGCTCAGGATGAGAGGCCTTTAGGGGTCTGAGAGGACAGGAAACAGACCCAGAAGAGTTGAGCCACTTGTCAGTCTATTAAAATTAATACAAACATGGAGCGTAAGGACAGCAGAGTGAAGAAATGTGGTCAGGATGTCCTCCAGGAGTCTCAACATTCAGAAACAGAATATTTGACCAAGTATGTTACACACTTGGTCAAACTTGTACAGACCAGATTCAGTCCTGGTACAGGAAGAAGAAGGATTTCAAGCATCCCCCTTCATTCATCCAGCCTGCTATTCTAACACAATCAGCAGGACATGATGACTTAGCTTGTTTGGCTCATCTGACCTCAGCCCAGGGTGTCATATTCTCTTTTAACTTATGTTTTTAGGTGTGTGTTTGTGTGTGTGCAGGAAGATGTATGTTGTGAAGGGGCTTTATTGTTGAATAATATTTATTTCTAGGGATGGGAGGGAATGTGGGTATGTGAGGCCTTTTTGAAAATTTTTATTTTGTAAAGCACTTTGAGTTGCATTTTGTGCATGATTAAGTGCTATATAAATAAAGTTTTGATTGATTGATTGATTGATTGATTGATTGATTGATTGATTGATTGATTGATTGATTGATTGATTGATCTCCAGCCTTGTGTTCAACCTGTTAGTAAGAAGATTATTGAAATAGTCTGAGCAGGTTCTTTTATGGCAGGAATGACATTCAGATGCAGTAGAAATAGTTTTTTTTGGGATTAAGTTCATTTTCAAGGGAAAGAAGGACTTTATAATTTACATACAGGCTACTTCAGAAAGTTATGAAGAGTGATCAGATGAATTATAATTATAAAAACTGAAGCAGTAAACCTTGTGAAAACCAATGTTCATGTCATTCTCAAAACGTTTTGTCACAACTAAACATGAATATAACTAGACAGTGTTATACATAGTACAGACACAATATATGAGATGCATTAGTAGCATTGTCCACCATAGATGTTCTTTGGTCATTTGAGTTCAGGTAGAAGAGATAGTTGTTTCTATGAAAGAAGAAGTTATTTCTTCATGAAGATGCTCAACATGTTTGTTCAACATGGTGATGGTCTGGAGGTAAAACTGTGTTTCTGTCTTGTAGTTTTGGTGTACAGTGATCTGTAGCTCTGTCCAGAGGGGAGATAAGTGGTTAGAAACTGGATGAGAAGGTCTCTTCTGATGCTGCCTGATCTTTTCTTTACTCTGAAGGAGTGCAGGTCCTGGATGATGGAGGGCAGATTAGCAGCAGTGATCCTCTCTGCAGTCTGTTTCTGTCTAGTTTGGTTACTGAGCCAAACATGACTGTGATGGACTGCTAGAGGACTGACTCAGTGATCACTGTGTAGAAGTTCACCAGCAGCTCCGGTAGCAGGTTCAACTTCTTGGGCTGCACAAGTCAGAACCTTCCCTCTTACAACTCCTTCACTGGGGACTTGTGAGTACGTCCATATTCAAACCCTGAGGAACTCCATGATTAACTCTCGTGAACAAAAAGGATTTATTATGTTTGTAAATAAACTGGAATCTATTTGGTAAATATGACTTAAACCAGTTAATTGTTGTTTCCTGAATCCCAATATCATGTTCAATCCACTGGAATAGAATCTGTTATCTAGTGCAGCACTGAGATCTGGATTAACGAGTACAGATACAAGTCATGAGATTATCATCAGTAACTTTTACCACTGTTATTTCAGAGCATTGATGAGCTCTAAATCCTGACTAAAACTCATCAGATTATTACTGTGGATACTCACAAGCTTTACAAAAATAAAAAGCTAAGAATATTTTGGGGTTTTTCATTGGGAACGTGAAGCTACTTACATTAAGTATGCTATAAAAGCCTAACTGACATAAAATACACATAAAATACATGTTTTCCTATAGACTGCTGACCGTGCCGTCTGGAAAGAATCAAGTTTGAAGAGTCTGATTAATTATCTGGGGAATCCAACTAAACTATTGCAGATGTGAGAAAATTGCAGCTGCAGATTACCAAATAACTTAATTTAGATTGGCTGGGGGTATTCTGAAGTGATGGGCACTTGACCTTCCTCATGAACAACATGAACAGTTTTTACATGAACGTTCTTTCAGAAATCAAAACCTTGTACTGAACTTAACACAGGAAATTTGTGTTTGATCCATTATTTAATTTTTTGTTTTGAGTTTCCTACAAGTGCAGCACCAATAAACAAACTTTCTAATGGTAAAATATTTTTACCAGGAATCAGTTTTACAACCAAAAAATAATCAGCCAAGCATTTTTCTTCACATCTGTGATAAGTTTATAATCAGAGTTAACGATGATGTGGTTTAACATCATGGATCCTCTCTTAAACGTGGACGATCTGTACTTACACTCAGAGAGGAGATCTCGACAGACTCTCACACTGAGACAACACTATCAATAGACTCTGAAGTACAAGCTGCAAAGAATCCTCATTAATCGTGTAGAAGAGGTTTCTCTCTATGAGAAGTGACAGAGCTGGTGTAATAGTGAGCTTCATGGGTGGTAGATATGTTGGATAATTGGCTCTTTACAGTAAGGTTAAGGCATTTTAAAGACATACGATTGGCCTGTTTTCATTCAGAGCAAGTTTAGACTGCCAAAAATAATTAGAGCATTGCTGATTGTTATGGAGCCTCTGTCACACGATGGCGAAACAGACAGCAGGTAGAATGCTGCGCCAGCTTTGAGTTTCCTTTTCGGTAAGCAGATTTGATGCTGCTCATTATAAACACTGAGCTTTGTTAGTATTATATTCAGCTATACCATCTGGGACTTTGAATATCTAATAATTTGCACCTAATGAGTATTATTGAAGCAGATTTTTAAAAATTCATTTGATATCTGAAGGCAAAAGGGGGCAATAATAAAAATCAAAAGAACAACTATTTCAAATTACCATCAACAATATATTCAAAATATGATAGATAACTTTATCTTTTTTATCAAACATTGTGAATCTGAAACACCATTACAGTGTCGTGACCACCATGTTCCTCTTGCCATGTGCGACATATGGCCATCTTGGTCTCTTTGGAGTTGGAAATGAACAGAAAAGGATTAATTAGAGGAGCTGCTGCTCTAAATTTCATAATTAAGCCTTTTATCAATCCACCATCTTGTCTTGGTAATATTCTGATTTTCAATCAATGTGTTTGGAGACTTACCCCTGAAGTAGTTTGCTGATGAAGGTTGGGTCAAAAATACTTGTCGACAGGTGCAGAAATCCCATTAAGAGCTCCAGAAATCACTGATATGCAGGAATGCCTCAAAACATTGTGCATCAAATATCTTTTTTTTATTATTCTCTTGAACTACAATTTAACAACAATGTCTAATTTTCATTAGTTGATTTTAGTAAATTTGTATTTTTGTTCTTACTTTCGTCTCTATTAGTTTGTGTCATGAACTACTGGGAATTTTAGTTTCTTTAATTGGAAGGGTTCCAATAATTTTTGTCCACTTCTGTTTGTCCTTGTAAATGAAAAAATAAAGTCTGTATGATTGAAAAAATATGACTTTTTATTGACAAAATGAAAAAGCACAATCAACTGTTTAAAAAATCAATATTTGGATTTTCTTCAACTCAGAACCGGGCCTAACTGTCTCACAACAATTATACTTACATTTCTTGTTTTTGTTTTGTCTTTTGAAACTATTACAGCTGATGTCTGTGTTATTTCTCACAAAGATCAACATTTAATTGTCAAGCACCGTCTCTGCTCTCGTTCCTTTATTACAGCTGTTTGGGGACTTCTACATTGTGCAGCTCCACCAGTGTTGACATGGTGAGCAGTCAGATGTCCTCATTCTCCCTGCTAGCGGAGCATGTCCCAACTGTTGTCAATTTATCAATGTATCTTGCACTAGTGGGCACAGTTTGAGCCACCATTAGGACAGGTGCCTCCATCCATCATGGCCAAGTCACTTATTCCACCTTGTCAGGAGAAACTAAATGGGGCTTTTGAAAAAAAAATGTAAACAACTCTCAGTGGACAATCAGAGGACCCACTTCAACACTTGCAAACAGAGTACTGCATATAGAGAGAGTTCAGTTTCCCATTAACATCCTGGGGCCTCCTGCACTCACACGAATGTTTTCCCATATGTCCTATAATCGTACTGACGTGCTGAGATGCAGCACATGAGCTTGTGTTGGAATGTAAATGTTGCATGTTTTCTTCTAGCCTTAATTATCTTTTTGTCTTGATTACAAAGAGAATGATTCTGCTGCACCCCACAAGACCGGCGTCTCTTTGAAGTGTCACATTTTAAAAAGTCACAAATATGAACCTTTTGGAAATATATTTTTGGGGGGTTTTGTTTTGTCTAAACACTTGTAAAATGTTAAACAAGGGAAAAAACAGTGTGTCATTCTCAAAGACTCCTACAGTGGCATTTATGATTTAAAAGTTGGAATTAATAATGCACTTATTCGCTGTATAAGAGAGCACACAATCTGGTTTTGTTTGAAAATTTGATTTGCCAATGCTCATTTTGGAGAGTTTCATCTTGACAATTATAATCTTCCATGGAGTGCTCTTACCCTGAGGGATGTGCTTCATTCATTTTCATTAGACTGCTCCACAATTCAGCCAGAGGTGAGGGGAACTAAAGTTTAATTAAAAGACAAAATAAAAATAAAAGAATAATAGGGAGGTCTCTATGGATATATGTGTGTGTATGATAATTAAAGCTGTTAATCAGTCCTCACCAATCAGGCTGGATAATGATGGTTCAACACTAACTCATAAACAAAATAGAGAACAAACTGACTGATGAGGACCTGACAGAGAAAAGAAATGTGTCTCTTGGAAAAAAGTAAAAACAAATAGTATTAGACCGCTGACACTAGTAAGCTTCAGGGCCAACAGACTAGAATAGAATACCTTTTAATAAGTACAACAAAATAAGGTGCAGTCCTTGTATCTTAGAAAGTACAAAGAAGAAAAATTAAGATATACAAAATGCTAAATAATCAAAGCTATAAATGTGTTAACAACAACATCCATCCATCCATCCATCCATCCATCCAGTCTCTCCAGCATGTCCTAGGTCTTCCTAGGGGTCTCCACCCAGTGCAACATGCCCAGAACACCTCACTAGGTAGGTGACCATCCTAAACACATGCCAGAGCCGCCTCAGCTGGTTCCTCTCAACAAGGAGGAGCAGCAGTTCTACTCCAAGCTCCTCCTGGGTGACAGCGCTCTTCACCCTATCCCTCGGAGAGGGCCCAGCCACCCAAGAAATAAATATAAATCATGGAATTATCAGAAAGAAAGCCAAAGACAAAGACAAACTCCCAAATGATTATCTCAAGCAGTTGAAATTCAATGTAGTAGAAAAGGAGCTGGAGGAAACATCATGGATGGATAGAGTCCTTCGAGGTAAGCATACCTGGCAATTTGAGGAAGTGGCTTACTAGTGCTATCGCTGTAACCACAAAAATGAAATATGGTGATATTAACAAGCCCACCGCGCTGCGTAACGTAATTAGATTTTGCAACAACACATGTTGAGACGGATGGCAGTTGCACTGGTATCAAAACAAAATGTTACTTCGCCCCTTTGGGAGCATTTTGGCTTTCAGCCAAACGAAAAGGGGGAGCCAGAAAATTTAAATGAGGCAATCTGTAAAGTCTGCGGCAAAATAGTTAAAGTAAAATGAGGAAACACAACAAATTTAAGGGCTGACCTAGCTAGCTAGCTAGCATCCAGCCATTAAGGTGCGGCTGCCGCCGCCGCCGCTTCCTGCTACACAGAGTTCTGGGGCAACTCATGCCGGTGCCAGCCGACAGCTTGGAGTCAGCGAAGCCTTTGCTCGAGTCGGCAAGTACATCAGAGATAGTTACAGACATAAACGCCTGACAGGCGCTGTTACATGGTATCTGGTTGAGGAGATGGTGCCTTTTCCACTGTGGGAAAACCTGCATTCAAGTCACTTCTCCAAAAATTTGACAAGCAATACGAGTTGCCAGGGAAAACCTAATTCTCAGAAACTGCTGTGCTGAAAATGTACAATACAGTTAGAGCATCAGTTTAAAGTGAGCTCAAAAGTGTGGACTTTTTCTCTGCCACCACTGACATGTGGTCAGGTGTGAATATGACTCCTTAAATGAGTCTAACTGTACATTACCTGACCAGAGACTGGATTCTTCAATCACGCTGCCTAGAAACAGTGTTTATGCCCCAGAATCATAAGTCTGACAACATCGTAGATGCTCTACAAAGCACATTTGATGAGTGGTCCCTGAATGAGAAGAAGATGGCGTGCATAACGACAGGTAACGGGGCAAACATCACCGCAGCTGAATTGCTTCAGACATAATTTACACCTGGCAGTGAAAAACACCATGACAAGCGTTAAAGCTATAGTGCGTAACGTCTGTCGCCCCCTAGCGGAATTTTGCGTTATTACAACAATGAAGCTGGCGCTTCCATATGACGTACGCCCACCTGTCCACCACCAGCTGACATTAATTGTTACTTTGTCCTGAACCTGACGCGGAACCACCCGGCGGCTGTTTCTCCTGCTGTGACATGATAGAGCGGCGAACACTCCCAGCAGTGGTGTTCTGCGGTAATATATCTTAGTTTTTTAGGAGCACAGAAGCCAAATAAATGCAGAAGTCCGTATGGCTGGAGAGACTGTCCAATCACTCCTTCTGGTGCTGAGCCATTTGATTGGTTGATGTTTTTAGACAAATACGGGAGAACCACTTAATTATTATTTTTTTTTTTTATCTTCACAACAAATTTTGCTACCAGTGACACGACTACCTATGTAGTGGTAGCCCCTGATTGGCCCGGCTGTGTGTGGTGTTCACGTGGTGTGATTCAGAAGCGCTCCCGCAAAAGGCTTTAAAAAAAAACTCCCAGCAACCATACAAATATTTTATTTTAAAATACAATTGACTTTGGACAATGGCGACTTCTTCCACAAGAACCAAAAATCAAACCAACCAAAACGAACCACAGACAGAGTGCAAAGTACAAAAACACACGTATATCCGCCATTGTTGTTGTTGTTTTACGCGCTATGACGTCGCGGACAAAAATTTTGCGCACCACTTTTCATAGCCAGATGGACACGCCCATATTGCTGGGTTTCACTCACGTGACTCGGAAGCTGCGTGAAACTCAAATGGGGGTCAGGAAGTGTTTCACCTCGCCACAACAACACAGCGCGATGTCGGAAAGCAACTATAGTAAGGCTTCAAATGGACTAGCACAGACGCAATATCACGAAAAAATATATCTTCATTTAGGTTATGACCCGTATAGTTTAAAAAAATCGGACTTTAAATACAGTCTGGAGGATATACCCTGTATTGAAGCTATCAACATAAACTCTCGTCCTGCACACCCCTTTTTACACAGCAAATCAAATGAAAGCCTTCAAAAGCCTGGAAGCCAACAACTATTTTGTATCAGATTGGGTCAACGATTTAGGATCCAGAGAAGCTTTAAATGGCTGTCGTCTTGTTTTTACACGGGTAAGTCGTGAGTTGTGCTACTTTTAATTCATGATAATAACACTATTGCTAATGCTAATGTAAATACCTTATTATGCCTTTTTAAATCCAAATTTCTATTAGATTTGTTTGATTTTTAAGTAATTTCTCTCTAAATATTTCTATAATGTAGTTCAAACATTCACAGAGATCCACAGAACCCCCCATAAAAACGTGGTTTGTGGCCAGAGAAGAACTTGTTTATCTGCCATTTTTGTAGATGTGTTTCTAAGTAAATGTTCACTAAAACACTAGAACATTTATTAAACCCTTTTATTAAACATTTTAGAAAGTGATCACTGCAAACTCTAGCATTGTCCGTTTCTGCGTGCCTTGTTTTTAGCTCGAGATAAGTGATCCATTTCTACTGTCTTCTTTCGGTAAGTTTTTTTAAATTAAGACCTTTGTGGCACACGACTTTCGAGACACGAAAAAAACGTTTGTCTTTCTCCCGATTAGAGCGGTTGCAACAACCGTAGACCGCACAGATTTTGGGCATTTTTAAGCCGAATCAGCAGAGTTCAGCAGGGTTCTGTGCAGCGGCGGTTACTTCCTGACCCCCATTTGCATTTGGTGACGTCAACGCAACGTCATGTGAAACCCAGCAATTCCCACGTCCGCTTTATGTTTCCACCGCCTCAAGCGAGTTGATTCGCGCTATACTGTACCGCTCTCAAGCGCGCCGTGCCGATTTGTCGGTGGAAAAGGGGCAATAGAGAATCCAAGTAATAGTAATGTCAAGAAGAAAAACACATGAAGCCTGAGAAATACTAAAAACTGAAAGTGGAAACTGAGACACTGTGGAAAGTTAAAGTTTCAGTGCTGGGTGGTATGGCAAATTTTTCATATCACAGTTTTTTCTAAGATATGTTTTAAGGTATTTGATGGTATTTGTTCATACGACCAACATTACCACATTAGAATGCTTTAAATAGTCCATTTTACTGTCATATGCACAGTACCGTGTTTTTGTTGATAGCCTCTTCAATCTAAGTTGTTAGCCTAGCACAAATGGAGTCCGACCTTTTGAAGCTGAAAAAATTCCAGACTACAGACGTGGCTCCTCTTTTTGGAATCGGTAGTTCTTGGTCAGTAACCTGTGCGTTGTTTTTACAGCCCCCGCCAGCATTTAAAACTTTACTTTTCACGTGTGGTCTTAGCATGTAGCACTGAAATCGGTCCCCACAGAAACACGTTCCCACTGCCAACGTTCCGGGTGCTGTTCACCGGTATAACAGTATGTAAAAAAATTCATAATCAGAATAAATACCTGTTTTCGGTACAAACCAGAACACTGCCCAGCCCTACTCAGTAATACCAGTGGTCATCGGAGCACTCAGTGCTGTGACCCTAACTGGCTCCTACAGATCCAGTAAATAATGTCAGAGATCTCTTTCAAAAAGAAAACCATTCTAGGAACCGCTAAGAAACTGTGTAGAACCCTAAAACTCCCAGGAATATATTTTTGTATACAGTATTTCCTTCCATCTTTAATCCCAGAGTTGTAATCCTGAATCTGAATTAATCACTATTTTGGTAAAACCTCACAAAACATTTTTAGGTGCAAAAACATTCAATATTGCAAGATGTCACATGATCTGTTAGCAGACAGTAGTAATTGTTGCTGCTGTATTATTAAAAAACACACATCTTGTATTGAATTGATTGCATACATTAATCAGTTGTACATGTACCATCAATGATTACTTTCTGAGAGTTTCATTAAAATCCATCAGTTGTTTCATGTTTACATTTTGCTGACCAACACACACACATGCACACAAATACGTACACAGACAAAACATTATCACTCACCTTTAGCCTTTCATCATTGGCCTACCACCCTCCTCGTGCTCTTAGGTCTGCAGATCAACTCCTTCTCACGGTCCCTAAGGCACGTTTGAGGACTCGCGGGGAAAGGGCTTTTTCTAACTGTGCCCCCAAACTGTGGAATTCACTACCCCTTCAGATTAGGCAAGCACCCTCGCTTACCATCTTTAAATCTAGGCTGAAAACACACTACTTTGCCATGTCCTTTGATTCATAAAGCACCTAACCTATGTCACCCCTTCTCATTTTTAACTATACGGCCTGTTTTACTGCTCTAGTTTGTTTGTTTTACCGTACTTTGTTGTATAACTTTTACCTGTTTTATGATGTGAATATTTCATGCTTTGTGTCGTGTTATCCTGTGCAGCGCTTTGGTTGATTGTAATGCCATGTTAAAAGCACTTTTATAAATAAATATGGTATGGTATTGAACAATATTATGACATCAATATTTTTAGCCAACAGATAAAATGTTTCATAGTATATTATCATAAACTAAGTAGCTGTAGGTAGCTGACAGGTTTCTGTGTAATTCTTGTGATAGATGGAAACATTTGACTGTTTTCTGTTAAACATGATTATTCCTATAATTGTAACAAAGTAGAAGAGCACTCACTCATTTGTGCAACAGCTAAGGGCCTATCCTTGAGGAGGGAAGCTGCAAATCTACTTATCACACATTAAATGGCTGATTTCCAAACATAGAACTTCTCCCTCAACTCCTGGCATTAAATTAAATGGAGCCAGATGTGTGAGTATGACAAGAATCCTTTATAATTGATGTGTGAGGGGGCAGCAAATTTCCCCAACCTCATGAAGAGCACTACTGTTGATTAGCTCTGAAGCTCTTGTGAGGTCAGTGAAAGATGTTATTTACATCAAACATATTGAATAACTCTATCTATCTATCTATCTATCTATCTATCTATCTATCTATCTATCTATCTATCTATCTATCTATCTATCTATCTATCTATCTATCTATCTATCTAAAGATGTTTCTGCAGTTAGAAAAATAACAATAAAAACAGACTGAAACATGATCTTGTATCACTGTGAGCAAATGGAAGATAGAAAAAGCTATCACACGTTGTATCTAGACATATTGCACCTCATTCAGATATATTGTTGTGAAGGGAATTCAGTTCAACACAAAAGTAATTATGTTTATTATATTCAAACAAAATGTTGTAAACCTTTGGCAATGCTAATCACATCTTCCTTTATTTAGAGTGAAGACTCTAGTTGGCTGTTTTATTCTTTTCGTATTTTATATGCTTATTATTGAATTTTCTTCTAAAGGCCTTGATTATTCACTGTCTGAAAATGACCAATAATTGCTGCCCTGCTGCTTACAAAGTCTGCCGAGTAGAAGAATAAAAGAATAGTCATTTCAATGATCAATCAGCATAGAAGTACATTTATCATTATCTTATATTACATTTCTTGTTTTGTGCATGAAACATAGTTTTGGAGGAATTAAAACCCCTCTTACCCTTTCAATTATCCATGTGATTTTATGGTTAATCAAAAACACAGTCTAAACAAGAAGCATAAAATATAATTCACAACAAGGAGAGAGCTTTGATCACACACTGTATGCCTTGAGGAGTCTTGCCTGGGACTCTTTGATGTGAATCAGTGCATGAAAGACAGGTCTAAAATGGCCTGGGGTCACCCTCAAATTTGCACTCTTTAATCAGAAGGTTTACGTCAGGTGTTTGAAAAAAAAAGGTCTCTTGTGGTTTATGATTATTATTTTTTCTATGTATGTAAGGCAAAGTCTTCTGGTTTTTGGTCAGAGGAGAACAAAACAATTTGTTGCCCTTACATATTTATTTCCTTTTCCTTTTTTTTAATACAAATCACTTCAAGTTGTGAGATATGTTAAAGAACAACGACAGGCTGGGAGAAAAAGCCCAAACAGTTGTTGTGTTAATACATTCATAAACACTGGGATTGCTGCAACTAATTACCATCAGATGGGCGGATCTGAAAGGTCAATCATGGCCTTTTTTTAGCCAAACAAAACAGCTCTAGGGATTTTAGTGCTGGTTGGTACCTTGGTCCAGCACTTCATTCCAAAATTCAGTAATTTAACAGCATTAATAGATTTGATCAATTTTTATATTTGGTATTTTGATTTTATATTTGACTTTAAAAGTAAATAATACAAATGCAAACAAATACAAGTAGAAATTCTAGTCCACACTACATAAGTACAAACTATAGGCACCTGCAACCCTACACAAGAGTGGAAGCGCTTGGTCCTTGGGTGTCCTGGGCCTCGGTCTCTCGTGGTCCGCTTCAGGGCATGTGGGATGTAGCTGAGGTTTTTATTATTTATTTATTTTTTAATATTCAATTTCGAAATTCCGCAATCACAAGCACGTCACTGCACTCAGGTATTCACTCAGGTATTCACTCAGGTGTTTGCATAAATTAAATCTGGCTATGACATCACTAAAGCACAGTGTTTAACAAGGTTAGTCAGGTGTGAGTTTATGTTAAATTATCCTTTTTTCTTTTAGCATAAATGTTTGCTGTTGCCGTGTTCTCTCTGTTCTTGTTTTTGTGTCTCTGCAGGTGTTGAAGCAGATACTTTGTGTTTTCTTTCTATATTTAATCAGATTTTTTCTCTATTCTTTCCCCTTTCTCTCTCTTTCTTCTCTCTTCTTCTGTCCTCTGTCTCCTGTTGAAAGATATGTTCTTTCTTTCAACATGGCAATGGGTTTTCTTTCTCTTTGGTGTTTAAATTTATATTTAAAAAAAGAAAAAAACAAGGCTGCAGCCATGATGCAAGTTTTAATGCAAGAGTACAATGAGAATCCAAAGGTATATCAGATACAGCATAATATACCAACAGGAATCTCCTTTGGTTCTCTTTAGCTGAGCTGTAGCCAGGAAAAAAAACAAAAGTATTTTTTGGAGGTTCTTAGTTTCTTAAAACTTTTCTACCCAATAAATGAGGTTTGGTCGATTGGTTCATAGTAGCTGGTAGAAGGTCTGTGCCATTGCAAACAATAGGTACCTCAAGAACTTTTTTATGAAGCTGTGCAAACTTATGGAGAAAGTGATAACAAAAACTAGCAAACTGTCAAAAATTGTCAGACACAAATCTGGTTGGTCTCCTCAATAACTTCTCCCAAACAGACCAACCAACACTGCAAACAGAAAAATAACTAAAGTCTTTGTCCCTGAAAGACGATTGGATGTCAAATCAGAAAATAAAATCTTCATTTGTAAACTTCTGAATAAAGACACAGTTTAAATGACTAACACTAGTTCAACAAAATTCTTATGCTGTGGCAGTTTAGGGAATCAATACCCATCAAGTTAGTTCTCTTAGCTCATTGTTTTATTAAAAATAGTCCTTTTGGCTAAGTTTTATCTGAATTATATTAATTAGTTCCTGAGTATAATACCATACAATGTTATCATGCAGTATGTTAAACTTTACTGTATGACTGTGATTGAAAGAGACAGATGTTTTTGACTACTAAAATGCATCAGAATCATAATTCAATTCTCCAAGTTCTCTGCAGCCAATTGCTTGTTATATTTTTACAGACTTGCAAAGTGAAACACATATTTCCATAACTTCGACATGACCAGTGGAAATTGTTCTCATTTCTTTATGGTGATAGAATTGGAAGATGAATAGGATTTAAGGAAACGTATTACCTCTTGTTCCTCTCTGAATTCAAAGGGCAAACCTTGGTGCTATCACAAAGAAAACAGCTTAGCAGCAGTGCATTTGTTGTCCCATTCACAGAGAGAAGCACTTTGTCTTTCCAATCGTTACCTGTCTGTGAATCAGTTGTTCCATTATGGAAGGTCTAAAGAGGGAGATGCTGTCTAGGGCTAAATTGCAATTAGTCGGCCTGCAAGTGAGGCTGGCACCAGTTAACTTGGGATATTGGAGTGCAAGGGCTTCGTAATCAGGCTTTGGTCATGTAGAACAATGCATAAAATTAAACTGACATTAATGAATAATTGTATAATGAAAATGGACGAGTAGAGTTAATTGCATGTTACAGTGAGTGTAATGCCCAGATAACCCTGTGTCTAATGCTATTCTTAGACTGACTGCTAAGGCTCTCACCGTGGCTCCTCTCGGCGGGAAGTCATTAAACCTGGAGAGCAGATAATGCCAGTGTGCCAAAACCCAGACTAGCTACAATCTTGCAAAAACGTTCTTTCACATGCTTTTTTTCTCACTAAGTGGGCTATGCTGAAGTCATTTGTACACAGTCTGAATGAAATTAAAGGTCACCATTGCTCCTCATCTATGTCTGAATGGGCTTTTAGAGTGGGGCTCACTCACAACAGCAGCTGTCACACGGTAGAATGAACACCTTAAGCTAACTGAAGAATGTGGATATTTGCCACAGAGAAAGAGGAACTGAGTGGCAGCTGCTATGACTAATTCATAAATGTAATCACGTAGAACAGCACATTTAATTTCTAAGTTATTCCAAGATTTAGATACTTACAGAAAATCAGTTTGAATTTTATTGCAAGAGTTTCAATGTATTACTTCAGTTTCTCTGACACACAGTAAATCACCTCAAAGACACATAAAAATACATTTCACTGAAGATTTATCTCCTTATGTTCTTTTCTTGTCTTTGATGCTTGATATAAGACAATAAATAGGTAGATGTAGAATTTAAACTTTTTCTGACATCTGGCAATTTTTCTTCCATTCCTGTTTTTTTTTTGGCGGGGGGGCAGGGGGGTTACTGATATGTTAGTTGAACACAAAGGAAAAAGTATATTGAGATTACATTGAAAGTATTTTCTGCAACATCTGGGCAAAGACTTTTGGTAAGTTGTGTTGCATAGAATGGACATGACAGTAAATAACTCTATAGTAATTAGACTGACCACCCATGTGTATTGCAGGCAACTTCAATTTGAAGTATAATGAGGATAAGAAATGCTTCTAGACCAACTGATAATATAGCATCTCCACTAAAATTAAACAGGAAAATGTCAAATATAATTTCTTCTGAAAATGGTCGAAAATACAAATTGAACATTAGAAAAGAAGCTGCCAACTCTAAAGATAACCTTTCTGCGAGCCTGGAGAAACATTGTTCAAGGCCACACAGGCTGGACAGTCTTGCTTCAAAATAGGAAGAGATGAAGAAAAAATCTAGAATACAATACATAAAAAGTATATGAATAACAATAAAAACATATTTTCCCATCTGTTCAGAAAGTAGAAGAGAAACCCAAGGGGGTGTAAAAACTGTTAGAAACTCTCAGTGAGGTGCCTGCAGACTCCCATTGGGAAATTCAGTGAAAAGAACAGCAATGTATCAATTTACCAGCGACTAATTTACTATTGTCTCAGCTCATTAAGTTGAAATGCATCACTAATATCACATTAACACAAAAATCTGCAATAAATAAAGCTAAAGAGGTTATATCACTATGATTTATCTGATCATTTCTGGCAATCACTGATTTGTTTATTGCTTTTATTACAGTGCTAAGTGTCTGTTATCCAATCATGTAATAAGTGGACTCAGAAGTGAAAGTGATATTTGTTGTGAGAGGATTGTGAACATTTTGAAAGGGATGTTCATTTGTTTCAGCATCATATCAGTTTGCATTTACATTACCAGTCAAAAGTTTAGACACACTTTCTCAACCTCTGACTGCTAGTGTGTATTTACATACATGCCAGTTTGTAATTTACTCAAGAACAGCCTGTATCTGTTTCATCACAACTCCTTTGTTCATTAGTATTCATCAGCTCCTGCAGTTGAAACCACACCTAGCATGCTGCTGGCTAAAAGCTGTTAGCATAAGACGTAGCAAACAGGAAGACACGACATCTGACGTTGCCATGTGGGCAGGAAACAGTATTCTTTGCTCTCATAGGCTAGTTTGTTAGCCAATCTGAGTCCAGCAAATTCAAATGATGAATATAAACGAGCTGTTGCCAAAGCCTGACGGAAGGAGCCGGAACCAGCCGAATTTTAATGCAGACAGATTGAAAGGTCTGTTAATCAGTGTTTCCTGATGTTTTTTAGATATAAAATGTTTCATGTTACAGGTTAATACTTAAGAAATAACCACAAAGTCATGAAATTTGTATGAAATGGCCTCTTTAAATAGTTACTGTAGTAGCTGTGTTGTAGTTTTACTGCAAGTTTGTACATAAACAACATCAAGTGGGGAGTTGGTTTCTGCTGTTATTTTTATTTCTGTCCTTCTCTATAATAAGTAATAAAAAGTTTTATTAGGATCCACAATGTTCATCGCTGCTGCTTGTGTAAAGTTAATGTTGAGTTAAGTTGTAATATTCTTCATTCACCACAAAGAGGCAAATGAAGGCAATTGTAATGTGCAGCCTTTGCATCCCCTGACTTCTCACACTAACACACATGACCATCCTGACCCAACCTACATTAGAGCAATATTTAAGTGTTCTTTTAAGTGTATTTCTCTTTTTATACAAAACCACAAAGAAGAGATTCCAGTAGCAACATCATGTGTGTTCAAGGTGGAAAACATCTAAAACTTTTAGGACTGTTGTGTTCAAGGAGATGAACTGAGACACACTGCTGCACAGCGTCTACAGTAGTACCTCAAGTACTAAACTATACCAGTCTGTTTCTTTACAGACTGATGATGAGGCAATGCTCCCCTGAACAAGTCACATATTGTACAGTTTTACAATTGCCTTGTTTCCTTGGTAAATGTGTGGAAGTGAGATGTCACACTGGTAGAAGTAGGCCAATTAATCTACAACCCCCACCCCACATTCCTCTCTTTTACCTACTCATAGTCCCAAAGTGAAGTCCCCCGAGAGCTTCCAGAAGCTCTTGAAGGAGGAACTTGATGTACTGATCTAAGACATGTCTGAGTTACAAATCATCATTTTAACCCCCCAAGCCAAGCACATTTCAGCTTTAGATATAAAACTTCAAACATGCTCCTTTTAAACACACAAGCAGGTTTTGTTTTACAGTAAAAATGTGTGTAATTTGAACCCACGTCCCCCAAAAGAAGAGAAGAAAAACCAAGAAACAATACAAGTAATCCAATTACCACCCAATCAGCTACACATTTACATGCTGACATCTATGTATTTTAGATTAATAATCTCTGTGCTACATGTCAGATGAACTAGCTCATCACAATGCATAAAGCTTGCACCCTGTTGTTGTCTCAGTTCAAATTTACACCAAATTCTTTAGATTAGAAATATGTAAACAAGTTGACATCAGTTGTGCAATGCACGTTATTCTCCTGTTAAAACAGCTGACAGTTTTCATTAAAAACAGAACATACATCCATTTTGTACCAGATTCTATAGATTAATTAGTCCTATGGGCAGAGATTATGTTGTACAGACTATTACCAGAAGGCTTCATGACCTCTCGAGACATCTGGCAGGATTCATATTTTTAGTTCCTGTCTGTAGATTGAATTTTTCTGGATGTTTATACAAAGTGTGAGTGTGAGATCTTTAACTCTTTAATCACCGGAGTTTTCTCAGGAAATGCAGATATTTGGACATCATATGTTCAAAAGGCTGGAGCTTAAAAACAATGTGTTATGTGGCTGATCTGCCTGTGGCTGTGAGTGTGTGTGTGGGTGCGATTAACCTCATTTCCAACAGGTGGATCAGCTCTGGAGCGGCAGGTGTGGCTCATTCTCCTCTTCACCTGAGAGGGGATTTAAGGGGAGGATCAACACGAGACAGGGGCCAGATAGTTCTCTTTCATCGCTTGGTAGAGTTGCTAATACTGACCATATGCACATTCCTGAAAGACGAGCCCCATAACGCTTGGTCTTTCTTTTCCTTTCTCCACAGGAGTTTCACACGGATCCGACGCCTCTCCGAGGATCTGCACCTCCTGTCCTGGAGACAAATCCGATTCCACAGGCTCTCACGCTGGCTTGGTTCTCCCTGGATTTGTTCTCCGCCTGTCTCTGCCTCCCCGGAGCCTGCACCTGCTGGACACACAGACCCAGAGCTGATCTGTTCACCCTCCAGCACCTGCACATCTCACTCCGGACCACAGACCTCTTTTCAGCCACCAACAACTCCTCCTCTCAACACCACCATCTGCGCCATCCAAGTAAGCCTTCTCTCATGTTCTCATGCTTGCTCCAACATCACAACCCCCAGATAACTAACCTGTGTTCTCACCGTTTAGAGTCCCACGGTTCCATCCCGGTGAGGCCCGGTTCCTGTACCGCCAGCAGCACAGGAGTTACGTGCCTGGCCGTGCTTTTTCTCATAACTTCAATAAACACTTTAAAACTGTTTTGTGGTCTGGGGCTTGTGCTTGTAAGAGGGTTCGCACCAAACAGAGGCCATGACAGAACTATCTGGCCACCAGAACACTACGAGTACTCAGTCATGCCCTTCGGACTTACAAATGCACCAGCAGTTTTCCAAGCACTAATCAATGATGTACTCAGGGACTTCCTACATCAATTTGTGTTCGTCTACCTAGACGATATTTTGATTTTTTCCTCAGACCCACAGACCCATCGTCGACACGTCCGGCTGGTCCTCCAAAGGCTCCTGGAGAACCGACTCTACGTCAAGGCCGAGAAATGTGAGTTTCACACACCCACCATCACATTTCTCGGTTTCATTCTAGAGGGTGGACAGATCAGACCGGACCCCGTCAAGACTCAAGCCGTGGAGGAGTGGCCAGTGCCTACCTGCCGGAAGCAGCTGCAACGGTTCCTGGGCTTCTCTAACTTTTACCGCAGGTTCATCCGCGGTTTCAGCCTCATCGTGGGACCCCTTACGGCGCTGACCTCTCCCAAGGTGCCGTTCCACTGGGGCCCGGAGGCTGAGGCCGCCTTCAGGAACCTGCAGCAGCGCTTCACGGCAGCGCCCATCCTTATCCATCCGGACACCAGCGCCCAGTTCACCCTGGAGGTGGACGCTTCAGAGGAAGGTGTGGGAGCTGTCCTGTCCCAGCGCTCGGCGGCGGACAACAAGCTCCACCCGTGCGCTTTCTTCTCTAAGCGCTTCACGCCGCCGGAGCGCAACTATAACATCGGGGACAGGGAGCTCCTGGCAATAAAACTGGCGCTGGAAGAATGGAGGCACTGGCTTGAAGGTACGCAACTCCCTATAATAATCTGGACTGACCATAAAAATCTAATCTATCTTCAGAGTGCGAAACGCCTCAACCCCCGCCAGTTCCGTTGGTCCCTCTTCTTCACCAGGTTCAATCTCTCCATCTCCTACCGGCCGGGGTCCAAGAACCAGAAGCCGGACGCGCTCTCCCGCCTTCATCAGCCCGAGCTCCCGGAGGAGCGGACGGAGACCATCTTACCTGGGTCCTGCTTCGTCCGCTCACTCACCTGGGACATCGAGAGGCTGATCCGGCGAGCGCAGGAGGCGGAGCCAGACCCTGGAGGAGGACCTCCCAACCGGCTCTACGTGCCATCCTCGGTCCGAGCGCAGGTCATCCGCTGGGGGCACAACACGAAGTTCTCCTGCCATCCTGGCACCAGTCGAACCATCGCCTTCCTGCAGAGGTATTTTTGGTGGCCAGCTATACATAAGGATGTTGGAGAATTCGTGTCTGCTTGTTGTGTGTGTGCCCGCAGCAAGCCGTCCCACCGGCCTCCAGCGGGACTCCTGCAGCCGCTCCCGGTCCCATCCAGACCCTGGTCGCACATCGCTTTGGACTTCGTCACCGGCCTCCCCATCTCTAAAGGCAAGTCCGTCATCCTCACAATTATTGACCGTTTTTCCAAGGCATGCCACCTCATCGCGCTGCCGAAGCTCCCGTCAGCCCCCGAGACCGCCCGCCTCCTGTTCCGCCATGTGTTTCGCCTGCATGGCATCCCGTCGGAGGTGCTCTCGGATCGGGGCACGCAGTTCACCGCCAGGGTCTGGAAGGAGTTTTGTGTGATGTTGGGAGCCACGCCCCGGTTCACTTCAGGGTTCCACCCGCAGACGAATGGGCAGTGTGAGCGTCTCAACCAGGAGATGGAAAGCATGCTGCGCTGTGTGTGCGAAGAAAATCCTGCCACATGGTGTCAGCATCTCTCCTGGGTTGAGTACGCGCACAACGCGCACATCTCGTCTGCGACGGGGCTCTCTCCATTCGAGTGTTCCCTCGGCTACCAGCCCACGCTCATCCCTTCCTCCTGCCCAGAGCCGGTCATTCCCACGGTCCGCACCCACATCCGCCAGATACGCCGCGTCTGGTCTGGAACCAAGCGTGCGCTGGAGCGCACGGCGGCAAGGACTAAGGCGGGTGCGGACCGCAGACGCATCCCGGCTCCCACCTACTCCCCGGGACAAAGGGTCTGGCTCACCGCTAAGGACTTCCCCCTCAAGGCCTCTACCAGGAAGCTCTCCCCTCGGTTCTTGGGCCCCTTCACTGTGGAGGAAGTCCCCAGTCCAGCTACGGTCAGGCTCCGGCTCCCCTCTCACCTCCGTGTCCATCCGGTCTTCCATGTATCCAAGGTGAAGCCCGTGATGTCCAGTCCTCTCTGCCCTCCGCCACCTTCCCCCCCGCCCGCCCGTATGATTGACGGCCACCCGGCTTTCACAGTCCGGCGGATTGTGGGTGTCCGTCCCCGGGGGCGGGGTTTCCAGTACCTGGTGGACTGGGAGGGTTATGGCCCTGAGGACCGCTCCTGGGTTCCCCGGTCCTTCATCTTGGACCCCACCTTAATCACGGACTTCGAAGCGTCCTCCGCCTCGTCGTCCTCATCCCTGCCTGCATCTTCGGCGCGACCGCCTGGAGGCGGTCGTTAGGGGGGGGGGTACTGTTATGTGGCTGATCTGCCTGTGGCTGTGAGTGTGTGTGTGGGTGTGATTAACCTCATTTCCAACAGGTGGATCAGCTCTGGAGCGGCAGGTGTGGCCCATTCTCCTCTTCACCTGAGAGGGGATTTAAGGGGAGGATCAACACGAGACAGGCGCCAGATAGTTCTCTTTCATCGCTTGGAGTTTCACACGGATCCGACGCCTCTCCGAGGATCTGCACCTCCTGTCCTGGAGACAATCCGATACCACAGGCTCTCACGCTGGCTTGGTTCTCCCTGGATTGTTCTCCGCCTGTCTCTTCCTCCCCGGAGCCTGCACCTGCTGGACACACAGACCCAGAGCTGATCTGTTCACCCTCCAGCACCTGCACATCTCACTCCGGACCACAGACCTCTTTTCAGCCACCAACAACTCCTCCTCTCAACACCACCATCTGCGCCATCCAAGTAAGCCTTCTCTCATGTTCTCATGCTTGCTCCAACATCACAACCCCTCAGATAACTAACCTGTGCTCTCACCGTTTAGAGTTCCACGGTTCCATCCCGGTGAGGCCCGGTTCCTGTACCGCCAGCAGCACAGGAGTTACGTGCCTGGCCGTGCTCTTTTTCATAACTTCAATAAACACTTTAAAACTGTTTTGTGGTCTGGGGCTTGTGCTTGTAAGAGGGTTCGCACCAAACAGAGGCCATGACAATCAGCAACACCATCTACCTGCACTGATATCTACATTTTACCTGCAAGGACACTTTTTCTCTGATAGTGTGCTGATGTATGTGCTCATGTCTCCTTTACGCTCTGTGATTCACCCTCCCACCTCATTTAGATATCCAGCTGTTTGACACACTCTTTACAATGACTTACAAATCAGGCCCTTGAAAATAATTGCACCAACCTGTTCCGAGGGAAAAGGCAAAAGAGATGGAATGATTGATCTTTTGTGTAAGAAAAAAATCTTGTATGTAATGCCACTGTAACACAATGGTCACTGGAGTGCTACAACTTTGAGCTGCTACTCGCCTTCAGGTGCGCCCCAGGCTAAAGAATGCTAGTGTCATTTAATTGGCTCATAAAAACACCTTTTTCTTGCAGGCCCTGTTCTTCAACACTCATACATACACCCACACTATATACACTACACACACAATAAATATATATCTATACATATATATATATTAAATCTCAAACTTGTTAGTGGCTTTACTTGTCAGTTCCGTGGAATATGCTCATGAAATCACCTACCAAGAGAAAAGGTCTTCTCTGCAGGGCCTGTTGAATAGTAATAGATGTAAGTTAGCATGGCTTATTGCTACAGTAGCTATTTTAGAGTTGCCAAAGGGGACAGGGTCTCTTGCAAAACAGTGGTTTTGTTGCTTATCGGTGGCTTTAGTGATAGTTCTGCCAAAGGGGACAGAGGCCCAGTGAAATCAGCTGTAGCATAACATTAGTGCCAGTTCTTAACACTGCCTTAAGCAGCCCAGGGGATCCCATAGAGCAGCTGCATTAGAGCTTACCTCCAACCATCCTGCAGGGTATCAGTCCCCAGCCAATGTGGCAGTTAGATGAAAGAAGTAATGGTCGGGGCTTGTCCCAGTTGTGGGCGTGTGGATGAATACTTTCGCCAGACTGTGTAGGTGGAAAATCAAAGAAGAAAATAATATCAAATGAAATATAAGGGAATAGAAAACAAACAAAACACTGTAATTCACCAAAAAACTTCAACTACGATTGACGTTGACAGATATTCTCCCCCTGAGTCTAAAAAGCAAAATAAGCCTTGAACACACCATAAAACCTACTTTCAACTGCCAATTCAGTGCACAAACTACAACTCCACAAGTCAGTACCTGGAAAATTAATTGCTGTGTATATCGTATTTAGTCAGCTAAGGACTAAAGAAAAATCCTCTTTTCTTTTCAGCTGCTGCTTTCAGGAGTCACTACAGCAAGTCATTCATCTCCATCTAACTCTGTCCTCTGCACTTTCTCTCACACCAACCAACTTCATGTCCTCCTTCAGTACATCCATATATCTCCTCTTTGGTCTTCCTCTAGACCAGGGGTGTCCAACTCCAGTCCTCAAGGGCCAATATCCAGCATGTTTTGGATGTTCCTCTGCTTCAACACACCTGATGCAGATGAATGGGTCGTTAACAGGCTTCTGCTGGACTTGCTGAGATGTTGCAGATTGGAATCAGGTGTGTTAAAGCAGGAAAACATCTTAAACAGGATAGTGGCCCTTGAGGCCTGACTTTGGGCACCCCTGCTCAAGACCTCCTGCCTGGTAGTTCTCACCTCAGCATCCTTTTCCCAATAAACCTACTATCCCTCTTCTGTACATGTCCAAACCATCTCAGTCTGATCTCTCTGACTTTATCTTCAAAACATCTACTGTGTCATCCCTCTGATGGACTCATTTCTGATCCTGTCCATCCTTGTCCCTCCCAAAGAACCTCAACATTTTTATTTCTGTTTCCTCTACCTGCGTCTCCTGTCTCTTTCTGAGTGGTACCATCTCCAACCCAGACAACATCACTGATCTAAAAAATAATGTATAAAATATCATCAATAGTGGTTCATTTATATGGTATTCAACATTAGTGTTGCTCAGATGCATTTGCATTTAAAAACAGAGTTTGGGTTTAAAGTAACTCTTAAAATAAACTGCTTTATATATTAAGCATAATTCAAGATTAATGAATTTAAAAAAATGTACCCAATTAATGTCACATTAGCATACTACAGATTCCATTCACAAAGCTGAACAGCCAATCAGAGTTATCTCTCTTGGGCCTCATTCATACATACCAAGCTGGCTGTCAGAAACCTCGCGGGCATCTGTGAACATCTGTCTCTCTAGTCCTTCAGGTGCGTAATGCACCACAGTTCTGTCGGATCCCTTTAACACTGAATCAACCAACTGAACATATTTTATTGCACCTACTTGTGATGAGACTCAAAATCCCTTAGTTGAATCAGTGAGTGTTTTTTCTGTTACATGATGGAGAACACTGCAACTGGCCTTACTTATTTTGGGTTTTCCATTTTAGGTTGTATCAGGTTACAAATAATGAATAATACTTTTTGGTTCTTTGTTATCTGACGGGCTGCACAGTGGCAGAGTTGCAGAGAGAAAACTGAAGGTTTAACTCTCAACTTGAGCCTTTTCTGTTGCCAATTCTTTAAATCTTTTGGCTCATCAGTAATTATAAGTTGTCCTGAGATGTGAATGTGAATGGATGTTTGTGACCCACTGCTTCAACCCTAAACAGGAAATGAAGAACTGGATGGATGGATGGATGGATGGATGGATGGATGGATGGATGGATGGATGGATGGATGGATGGATGGATGGATGGATGGATGGACGGGCAGACGGACGGACGAACTGATTATTGGCTTTGAATCTAGACCAGCTTTGATATGAATTGGACGTGTTGCTTCTTGCAGAGTGCTTTAGGGTGAGATGAATTGGTGCTTTATACATAGACTGAACTGAATTGACAAACACGAGTATGTTTGTTACTTGTAAGTGTGGGTTTACAGATGGAGCTCACTGTGTGTAACCACCAAAAGTTTTCAGACAAATCAATGAAATGGCTTGTGTGTGTGTGTGAATGGTTGTGTGAGCCTCTAAGTGGCCCTGGGATGGACGTGCGACCTGTCCAGGGTGTAACACAACCTCTCACCCAATGACTGCTGGAAAAAGACTTCAAGCCCCCCCACGTTGTTCTGAACAAGAAGAAGCAGGCTAAAAATAAATAGATGGATGGATCAATAAAATGTTGAGTATACGTGGTATAACGTTTTGTGTGTGTCACTGAGTCACACCTGCTGTGATGATAACTGAACACCTGATGGAGAGGAGCTTAAAATGAGAGGCTTTGTTTTTGCTTTGTTGTTTTTATCTCAAGATAAAAACTTAAAATTGCCAATATACTTTAAAAAGACAATGAAATATTTTTCTTTTCATTTTAACATCTGTTTTTGGCTCAGATTCACATGTAAGGTTTATCTAGTTCATGTTTACCTGTTGGTGTTGTTTACCCATACTCCCTTTTTGGGAATCTTAATGATCCAGTCTCCCACTTTGCTGTCCCTCAGAGCCCTGGTGTTGTGGCTGTGTCTCTATTTTAGTGGGTTTGTTTGCATACTTAGTGGCTCTAAGTGCAATTAGCTGATTGGGAAATGTGTGTATGAGTTCGGGAGACAGAGAGTGAATCCTCCCTGGAGGATGGAGGCAGAGGGAGATGTCTCAGCAGTTACTTCAGTGTAGTGGTTCTCTGAGGACTAGTGCTAGTGTTTTTGATGCATCTCACTCCCCACTTCACACATGAACGTTAGCACACACTTTCACACATATTTCCCGGCACACGAGGCCTTGTGTTTCCTGATCCTGTTACCTTTAATGAAGAAGAGGTGTCAGGGGGGCAGCAGGACTTGGATATGTGTGTGGGAGTAACCTAAGTGTTAAAGTCTAAGGTTCTCCTTCTCCAGGCGTATCGGAAATTGATTAATTATGGTTTCAGGTCACATGGCAGTTCTGTTTTGTTTCCTTAAAACACTTCACCAATAATTCTACTGTTAGAACTTCATGTTATATTATATTCCCAGATGTCGTGTGACTTGGAATTTCACATGGAAATTGGTTTTGTTTGATTAAAAAAAATGTAAAAAGACAGAACTAAATATGAGAAAATGTTTGTGAATGATTTGTTTTTATTCAGTGAGTTAATGCCGTCAAAATAAAATCACCTGGAGCTCTGAAGACAGAGCTGCAGTCACTTTATTTACACGTTTCCTGTGTTTCCATAGAAACACAAACAGACTTTATTAACAGACTTCATGTTTACCTCCTGTAATTATATATGATTTAGGGGACGTCGCTGTTCATCCTCCTTTTTTTCCGCAGTATTGACACCATCCAGTGATTCACACAACAAACAGTCCAGTAAATGTTCCCAGTGATGCCAATTACACCTCAAGGCATTTTTGTTAAAAAGTAATAGACTTGAGCTTCCAGAGAACGTGTGTGTGTGTGTCCTCAAATCTATGAAAACAAGACAGTGGCGGCCATTTTTCTGTAGTTAAAGGACTGATTTATCTTGTAAAATGTAGTTTAACTGAGACACATTCTTGTTTTGGCTGTTCTTTTTCTGTTTGCTCAAATTTTGACACAGTTTTAGAATTTTAGGTCAACACAGTTTTTCATAAGCTGTTTAGTTTCTGAGAAATTTCTTTTTAAATACAAACTTGTTTTTAAAAAAATATCTCCATCTACACATAAGCACTGAAAATGTATGTATGTAACGCTGCCACAAAAAAACAGGAAACAATGAGGACAGTTCTGCATATAGCTTGAATACCAGGAGTGAACTGTAAGCACAATGAGAGGATGAGAGAGATGATGGGTAGCAGGTGAGGTTATAGGCGGGGCTATGATGTCATCATGTTCAAAATGTAGTGGTTGGCAGTCTGCACAAAAAGGAACGATATTTTCAATCTAAAACCTGTTAATTTGCTCTTTAAAGCTGTAATCTGGAGTTTTTCCCTTTTCAGGAGTTATTTAGGATTTATTTTAAATTCCATAAAAGTGATATTCTGGCCTGGTTCTGTAATATAATGTAGGTAAATATCTTTTCTTTTTCTTTCTTAAAGCCCCCACTGTCCTGTAGGGGCACATTTAATTTTCACTGAGCGCCACCCAGCATTAGCCAGTAGCATTAGCCATCCACATAGTACACCTGTCAATCAACCAAGCACGTGTGCACACATATCCTGAAGGACTGCGGCCACCCGGGTTGTTTACAATGCTGCAAAGACACGTGAATTAGAAACAATTAAAATAATTAAATACACATAAATTGTATATATTTAACTTACCCATGAAGTGTCCATCATAACAATGGTGACGCGCGTGCACATATGAGTAGCCGGCGCTCGCTAACATTGCTATTGTATTAAGGACACAGTAGCGTCCTCTGAGAAAAAAACTCTGGATTGCTGCTCTGTTACCATGTGGAGAAACTTTACTGATTCTAGGAGCCGAATTTTAATGCAGACAGACTGAAAGGTCTGTTAATCAGTGTTTCCTGATGTTTTTTTAGATATAAAATGTTTCATATTACAGGTTAATACTTAAGAAATAATGACAAAGTCCTGAAATTTGTATGAAATGGCCTCTTTAAGACACGTGTTATCAGTAATCAACAGCAGAAGCTTAGAATTAGCGAGCTGTAAAATTTGGCCCTGAAACTTCAGCTCCGTATTGTGAATTGCCGTGGTGCAACACTTCACATGAATGCAGTTGGAAACAGTAGATACTGTAGTCCCTCAGAAGTTTGACGAGTCCTCAGGCCCCATCTGGGCTTCTCTGGTTTCACAAAACAGCACACAGGCACTCAGAAAAGCTGCCAAGTCTCTTTTTTTTAAAATATTTTTTGGAATAGTGGTGCATTGGTATGTTTTCTTCATTTTCTTCAAACCCTTCTCTTTCCCCTCCACACACCCCCTTTCTATCTTTCACCTCCCCTGCAGATCCCCTCTGCTGGCCAGCTAATGGAGGCTGTGCGCGTGAAGATGAAGGAGAGGAAAGTGCTGACAGAAGAGCTGGCCGCGCTCGCAGCACCAGTCAGCGAAAAAACCTGACTCCCTGGGCTGAGGCTGGGAAAACTGTCATCCTCTTCTCCCCCCCCCCTTCCTCTTTCTTTACTCCTTCTCCCTACCCAGTTTCCTGCTCAGCAGGAGCCAGGTTGAACCGGGGCAGAAGAACTAATATTTGTGAGAAAAAGCGCTGTCGACTTACTCTGGGCCACTGGCTCAACGCAGCACCCCAACTTTTGTAAATGAGCCCTCGACATCTGTGTTAGTGCTCAGTGCAGTATGTCTATCAGACAGGGCCCTTCAGTGCCAAGCTAATTTACAGAGCAGCCACTCTCGGAGAAGACCCGGGGTAATAAGGCAAATGCTTACGCTAATGTTTAAGCTACACTTTTGAGAAACTTTCTTTTTCCACTCCCACTAATTTATTTGGCACCTCGATGGATTCTGGGTGTTGCTTTGACCCAGCATTTTCAAACTGACACCTTGAAGAAGTTAAATGAAGCACAGAGAAATAAAATTCAACATTTTTAAATGCATTGCCAGGATGTATTATTTGAAGGAACTTGTCTTTGTTTACAGATGCGTCTACTTGATCGTTATGCTAAATATCATGGATAATAAGTTTGGCATAAATTGTGAATAAAAAATCTGTTTCTGACCAGATTTTGCTTCATTGTCTCATTGTCTGGGTGTTTCCTTGTATTTTACCTGCTGCAGCAGTTCAAAGGACTGTCAGTCGGTGTGCAGCGGTGACCGAGGGCGCTCCGCGGGACAGCAGGGTTCATATACCTCTCTCATGATTGACAGCTGCCTATTAGCATGGTTCCTGTCTGTAACAAGTGACCCCTGCTGTTGACGTCATTGACAACAGTCTGGATGAACACACACATACAGCGCAGGGCTTCCAGTTGCTTTTATCTGCTCCTTTCTTCCTTACCTCTCTTATTATTCATTTTGAATATTAAATCATGATCCCGGTCTCCTCTGTCCTTGAGTTAGTATCCTACGCATGAGACCTCACACTCCTCCTTTCAGTTCACTTCTTTTTTTTCCACATTTCTTCAGCTTTGTTTTCCTCTTTTTTACAATGTTTAATTAAAAAAATAGTGTGAGGTATTCTCCATTCAGGAATTAAAAAGAAATAATTCCACTGTCTAATCCCTTCCCCCCCTCTTCACTTCACAAATATATGCTAATGATGTCATTTTCCTTTATCTTTTTATAATAAAGGATTAGGCCAGGACTGTCTCTGGCTGCAACTCGGGGACCAATTTAGCAGGGATTCAGGAGAGACAAACCCCAGTGGTTAATTACCATTCATTAACATAGTTTGCATCTTTTCTTCTTCTCTGATACCCAGGAGTCTGCTATTGTCAATATTTGTCCCATATAAATTTCTTGACTCTTTTCATTTCTTTTTTTCTTCTTCCAGTCACCATCCTCCAGCGTAATACTGCTGCTAATGACAAACGTTAATAACTCTGAGAAATCCGGTGGCACGTTGGGTAAAGAGCAAAACATCAGTGCCACACAAATGATCCCAGAGGCCCCCATCCCACCCCACCCCTTGCTTTCTTACAGTCTTTCTCTCTCTCTCTCACTCTCTTCCTTTTAGTGTATAATGCATAGTCAACATATTTTCTCGCCGAGCTCTGCCATCCGGCCTTGGCTGACATGCTCTCGTGCCATTTCTGTGACATATTCAAATGCGTGGCCCCCTCAGCTGCTTCTCCCTTGGGTTTAATTAACCTGGCCTTGCCTCCGACGCTCCCACAGTGAAGATGTTAAAATGATTTTGAAAACACCGGTACACCCCCCCACCACCATCACCACTTCATGCAATACACACCGGGCATCATACGTGATTCATCTTTTTTTTCCTGTGTAGGAATGAAGTTCTACCTTCTTCTTTCCTTGTCTTTCATTCCTCTCGTCCTCTTCTCGTCTTTTCTTGTATAGATCTCATTAAAAGGAGATTTCCTGTGGGAATGACTTTGATCAGCACCTTCAAATTCAAAGTTTTTCCTCTCTCCTACTTTAATTCACTCCAACACAGTCATTTCAGTGTCATTTCCTCCTCCTATGTCCTTTTCTCTCATCTGATTTTAATCCACATTTTCTGTATTCGTTTCCCTTCCACAGATTCCTGCAGGATGTTAGGGTCACGTGTTTTGGCTGGATGGATGTTTTGTGCATGTGCGATTGTGTTAGATTCGTTCCAAAGTTTCTCTGCTCTGACCTCACTGGGCTGCGACTGTTGGGGACAAACTGCTTTAACAAAAATACTTGAGGATTTTTCATTTAACTGAGTGAGTTGCAGTTCCTCACTCTCATTTGGAAGATGAATATATCCTCAAATAAGTCGCAGAGTTTGTCGCAGGCATCGAGAAACGTTCCTAATTTAGTTTCCATGAGTCTAAAAGTGACAACTTTGGGAGGGGTTGGACTGCTGGGAAGTTTTGACTAGTTGGAGACAAAAAAAAGATCATCTTTCATTCCAACTGTCATAAAAACTTAAGACAAATTAAGACTCTGTGATTAACGTGGTGAGAATGATTGTACTCGGTACCAGTTCAGCGCAAATCCAACAGAAAATTTGTACATTTCATGAGTAGTTTGTTTCTCCCACTAGCGGCAGCTCAGTGACATACTAGATCCTTCTTATGTTGTGTGAGCGTGTGCCACTCGGGTGGGAAAGCAGGTAGAAAGTAAAAAGAACAGTCAGAGCACAAACTGAGAATCCCTTCAGCCCCCACAATTAGTCCTTGCTGATTTCGTCAGCCAGATGTGGAGTGAACGGAAATCAACCTCGGGGGATTTCGCTTACTTCACTGACACAGTTTCACACTCCAGCTATTGCTGCCAATACATCACTCTGCTTTGATTCTGCACGCGCAGACACTTGGCACCGACATGAATAACAAGGTACTTGTGACATGCTGCCAAATGTGTTTTTGACAAATCTATAATGCAACATGTTTATTGTTTTCACTGCGTATCCTCCGAGAGGTGGCTCAGTAACAAAACATGGAGGACTGTGTTTCACTGTGATGATAATTATTGAAACTTTCGGGAACCCTGTTTGGCTCCTTGATCCTTCTGTATATTATTGCCTTTAATATTAGATCAGATGGCACCTTGAGAAGAAGATAAAGGCATCTGACTCTCTTGATGCACAGATGTTAGGTATACAACCTCATTGATCTTCACTTGAACAGGTCCCTTATCTTCCTCTGCTGCACCACAGACATGAAACGGCTGTAGATTATAGGTGGATGCAGCCCGCTGTGGGAAGCGAGGGAGCGGATAAAAAGGCGAGCTACTCCAGGGAATACCCCAATGTTTTGATGTTGTGTGATAAAGTAGAGACAGAGGTAGGATAATGTAGCATATATACTGGATGTATCGTATTCGGATTTTGCACCTTCTTTCACAGAATAAAGAATCTCATCTTGATTTTTTCATTCCCATGAAGAGTCCCGGGTCTCCTTCCTGGCAGCTGTCTCTCTAAAGCCACAGCCTGAGGAGAATGAGTAAGGAACTCATCTGGACTTTTATCCAGAGATTCGTAAAGCCTTCAGTCCTCAGCATGACCTCAAAGAGCAGAGACCTTCTTCATTGTGACTACCTAAACCTTTTGGTAGGATTTCGTGTTCTCAAATGATGTTGAAAATGGGACTCATAAATAAAACTACTCCAAGTGTCACTGTGTTTTTTATACTCAGCAGAGCTTTTATTTGTTCTGTGACTCGATCTTTAATCAACTTTCTTATTTAAAACAAACAGTTTGAACCGTTTCAGCCTTCCTTCATCCTGTTACAGAAGAGTCTGTTGTTCTTTGTTTTCTGTCTATAACAACACCATCATGTGGGATATGGAGCCCCTCAGAGCACTTCTCCACCTTGACTAACTTTTCCAAGCGCTCATTAGCGGATTGGCTGAAGTTTATAGGGTATGAAGCAGGCTGACAACCCCCCCTCCCCCTTCCCATAAAGTAACGCACCTCAGGTAATCACACTAATGAACTCGAGTTCCCTCCCCAAGTCAACCCCTCACTCCATCTTACTCGCTTTCTCTCTTTTCTTCCACAGTGGCGGTTTGGTGTAAAAAGTGCCAAACAACAAAGTGTTTGTTTGCATAACATTAGCACTGCATGCTCGCACACAGTGGCGGGGGCCTGACTGCAGGACTGACTGGAGGCTGCCATGAGCACAGGTGGAGCAAGGGCGAGCATCACTGGGACCAATTAGAGCAGCGCACAGGTACATTAGCATGTTTGAGTGGAGCGGGATGGCGTGGGGATTGGTGGACCTTATGAAACACACAAACACATGATCGCAGGCTGGCGTGTGTTTGTGGTTTGTCTCCAATGACACAACAAGCATGTGCGTGACAAATGACCCTTTGTTTGCTGTCTTGTTTTTCATCAAACCTGGAACTACAGATTTATCTTCCTTGTGATTTATCTTCCTTACTTTATGTTGAACTATATGCATGACTTTCAGCTAATATTTTAAAGATTTAGATGAAAAAATAAAGTTTTGGCTATTTATTTGCTGGCTTAAAGTAAAAAACTGTGAAAACAATCCGTGAAGTTCTAATGAATTCTGTTCCAGGACATTAAAAAGGATTTAAAGGTACACCATGTAAGAATTAGACGTTGTGGTCAAATCGGAGTTCTTTTCTGCTGGGTTGCCAGTTCCAGTGTTGATCCTTGTTTTATTTATCTTATTATTCTCGTATTTGTTCCATTTTTGGGAAGGATGTTGTGGTTTTCTAGGTCTACTACAAGTTACCTCAGGACTGCTTCTCATACTTTTTGCTGCTGGTCGTTGTTGAATTACAGCTGCTTGTGTTGAAGACTTGACAACCTTGCAGACTCACATGTGATTCGCTAGAGAACCAGGAAGTCTGGACATGGAATATTTATTGTAAACAATGATTCCGTCATGGAACGGCGTTTTTAAAATGACAGAAACTAGCGACCACTCAGCCGGCTGAGATCGAGATCTGTTACAATGTGACTTTACTTTCAACATCAGTGGGACATTAAACTGTTGTGTATTTCACTGTAAAATTCTTACATAATGCACTTTTAATAGAATCCCAGAAATAAAATTAAGATCAAAATGACATTGAGTTGTAATTACTTTCTAGTGAAATGTTCTGTAAAGATGCTTTTTGGCCTTTTCAGGACAGAAATGACGTGAATTCCTGTGTGATTTAAGAAAAGGGAACTGATTTGATTTGATTTGGTAAATTGTGGTGATGAGGGACTTTAAGAGCTTACTATTCTATGTAAAGCAGGCGACATCAGATTTAAAGCAGAGTGAGATCTGCAGGTAGCTGCAGTAAAGGCCTGGATATCACTGATGAATATGAGGCTCTGCAGATATCTGCTGAATGAAATGATCTCACACGAGCTGTTTGCACCAGCAGCTCCTTCAGATGAACTGACCTCAATCTGAAAACTGTTTCGGTTGTTTTCCTTGTTTTACCAGGAAGCTCCATGAAGATAAACCATCTCTTTTTTAAGGTTGTTGTGGGCTGAGCATGTGATGAGGGAGCCGGGATTCCAGAGTTAAACCAACAACCCTCCAGCTGTTAGTCATCTCCTTTTCCCCTAAGTCACAATTACTCAGCCAGATTCGTATAGAAACAAAAGTTAAAAACACCATGTTTACAATCCATCCAGCTATTACCTGCACCCCCGTGATCGTGTTCAGGGTTGTAGGGGGATTTGGGGGGGGCACACCTGGACAGGTCCTCAGTCCATCACAGACAAACACACATGCATGGCCAGTTTAAAATTACTAGTGGGTTCAGCAGAGAGTCGAACCCAGAACCTTCACTCTATAATGCAACAGTGAGACCAGCTGCACCACCGTGCAGCCCAGTGTGAATATCATGCTGTCAAAAGTCTAGTCCAGTTTGATCTTAGCTGCTAAAGTTGTCATTTCACACCAGCATGGACTTCTACAGTGTGAATAAATGGTTTCATTGTTTGTGTGCTGCTGGCCCAGTGATTGTTTTTACTGGTCTCGATTTAGGATCAACTGGTACAGACATTCAGTTAATTCCCCTGCAACTATCTTCATGACAGCAGCTTCATTAATTAATAACATGTACAAGAAATTTCAAAAGCCAATAATTCCAATGGCATAAATCATGAATTGTATTTCAGCATTGATATAATGGTTCTGTTCAGTCAACCTGAGACTGATTGTCTCATGGGTTAAGACAAACAGACTCTCACCTGCTGCAGTAAAGGCTCTCACATCAATAAAACACTGAGATAAGATGTTATTAATGTGATGTTCTCAGTGTCGTTGATCATTTTCAAAACATCGACTTGTTTTATTTGACAGAACCTCCTGTTTCTATCTGTTTAGCTGTTTTCACAAATGTTGTTGTATCATTTTTCACCACTAGGTGGTAGAAAAGAGCCAGAAGATCATTTAACGAGAGTGTTCAGTGCGTTCAGGCTGAGTTGTGACGTAATTATAGATTTATATTTATTTTCATGAAAAAAGAACTGTTGTTCATTTATTGACTGTCTCACATTGATGACGTGTGTGACTTGCCTTTAAAAAATCCTGACTAATTTAAAACTTGAATGGTTTTTGACAACAATCCGTTTTCAGTATTTCTGAGGTTTTTTTCTCTCTTTCTTGTTCTTGAATGTGTCACTGTTTGATGTATTTGATTCTCAAAGTGTTATTTAGAAAATATCCACCAGATGGCGCCACCAACATGACAAATACAGCCCGGAATAATGTCACATGTTGTTTGCTGCTCTTTCATTTGGTTGATTTTAGTATTTAAAACTGGATTAAAGAGCAGTGAAAAATAACTGAACGAGAGAAAATAAAAAAAATACACAAAATGCTTCTCATTGATTCATCAGTGTGAAAGGTAGCATTGTTTTATAATTTTTTATTTAAGTCTGTTTTTCGATCAATATAAATCCAGGGATTTATAACAAGAAAAACTTGAGTTTTCACTGAAACTATAAAAATTCACGTCACATCTGGGAATTCATGGTGTCAGTTTTAGACTCTTCAGAGCTGCATATGTGGACGCTGGACTCATCTGTATAACGCACGTCTCACAGTTCAACCATCATCTGTTAAAGAAGCACAGAATGAATTACATGAGGAGTTTTGGATCTCAAATCTGAGAATGAGCAAAGTACTGCATGCTTTCTATAAATAAAACATTACACTCTTCTGGGTTAGGGTTATGTCATGGTCAATTAGCTGGATGCACTTTTAATTTGGGTAGTTTAAAACCAAAAAACAGCTCTCAGATTATTTAAATACAATAGAGCACAATAGTTAGCTTCAAATGTTCATAGATGCCATATAACAATAGACCAAACATCTCTGTCTGCCTCTGTTGTACAAAGATGAAGCCAAGATTTCATGTTTTTCAAATGCTGCCATGTTTGTTAAAGAGGCCCTTCCATTAAAAACTGTTTTTCTGAGGTTTCTGTTGAATATTTTAGCTCCACAGGTGTTCTTACCTTCATCGTGGGTGTGAAAAAAATGTCAACAACTTCTCTTTCAGTTTTAATCTCTCAAACTACGCAGGTGGTGATAAAACCAGAGTTCTCCCGAGTCTGAACAGCCTGTACTTGTTTCATCACAACTCCTTTGTTCATTAGTATTCATCAGCTCCTGCAGTTGAAACCACACCTAGCATGCTGCTGGCTAAAAGCTGTAGCATAAGACGTAGCAAACAGGAAGACACGAAACGGTATTCTTTGCTCTCATAGGCTAGTTTGTTAGCCAATCTGAGTCGAGCAAATTCTAACAATGAATATGAACGAGCTGCTGACGAAGCCTGACGGAACGAGCCGGAACCACCCGAATTTTAACGCAGACAGATTGAAAAGTCTGTTAATCAGTGTTTCCTGATGTTTTTTAGATAAAAAATGTTTCATATTACTGGTTAATACTTAAAAAATAACCACAAAGTCCTGAAATTTGTATATGAAATGGCCTCTCAGTGTCTTAAGAGATGAAGGACTGAATGTCAGGAAATACGTGCAAAACATCATGTCTTAAGCCAACAGGAAAGAAAGAACTACATGAATCAATCAGAATCAAAGCCTAGAAAATAATTATCTGAGGTGTTTTTTTTTTATTTAGTATTTCAAGAAGGTTCCAACCATTTACACAGAAGAGACTTTTACTGCACTCAGCCACCAGAGGGCGCTTATTGTCATTTTCTTTTGTTTTTGTTTTTTTTTGTTTTTTTTTTTTTATTTACCTTCATCTCCTGCTTCCAGTTATCAGACACTCTTCACATGAGAACATGAAAAATAACATTGTGCCTGCAGCTGCAATGTTGAAAAATATCACATTTATTGAGAAAATTCTCAACTTCTATAAAAACATTTTCTTTCATTTCCATCACTGCTTCCAAGATATGAATCACATGAATGTTTTGAAGAACGCATCGAACATCAGAATGTTCTTTTATGACAACATTTGTACAAAAGGTTCATTTTCACTTTAACTCTGTTCAGGTGTTTCATGTTTTCTCAGGTTTGCATGACATCAGCGCTTCACTCACACCTGCCCGTCATCTGCCATCAGCGCAGCTGTTTCTCATCCAGTAATCACCCTCCAGTATTCAGAGCCCTTGCTTTGATCACTTTCTGCTCTTTATGGGGGTTTTAGTTTTTCTAGTCCAGGTGGGTTCCTTCTGTTCCGGTTCCTGTAAGTTTTGTTCTGGTTTGTCAAATTTGTTTTAATCACTAAACACATGTATGTTCTTTCACATTTGACATGTCAACATGTAAATGTTGTCATCATCCTCCAGTAACTGCAGCCTGAATGGTTGTATTACCTTGTTTCACTGCAGTCAGCTGATGGTTGGATAAAAAGCAGCATCTGTGTTCTAAAATATTTTACACTCTGTTCTTCTTTTGGTCAATAACCTGATTTTGTTTCTACTCACATCAAAGTCATAAATATGTTTTAGGTTATAATAAAAGGTTTTTGACATTTTTATCAAATGAGTTTTTTTATTCTAGATATTATTCCCAAATGCCTTTAAAATAAGCTTGTTTTTGTGACGTAGTTTTACAGCTATTTTTATTTTGCATGAGATCTTATCCTTAAGTGAAATTATTTCTTTGAAATATTCCTGTTCATAAATTAAATTTCAAGCTGATTTGTTGAGCTCATGCTGGAATGTGAAGACTCCACTGACATCTCAAACTATCCTGAAGTGGACAGAATGTTGTTTCAGGTGTGTTGCGATCACTCTTTCCATTAAACAGATGAGTGAGACCAACATAAAGTGAATATCAGTCTATTAATTTGCCTAATTGAAAGATTGCGTCCCATCAAATATAACTGATACCTAATTCCAGAATGTTTATCTCTAAAGCTGAGAGCTGGTTACAAATAAAATAAGACTGTTCCCACTTTAAATAGCTTAAATAAAAAGTCTTTTATGGCATAAACACAGTTTTACATATGGAAGTGTGTTGTGTGTAAAGCCTGAGATCTTCATCATTTTCCTTGCTATAATTTGTATTAAATCGTTTTATAAGTTTAATTCTTTTAAAATTCTAAACAGAAACTGAATTTTATTATTGTGCAGAACATCAGAAATATTTGATCTAAAAGTTAGCGAAATATTAAGTTCTATTAAAATTAATGAACAGTTTGATGCTTTGTTTTTTTAATTTCACTAATCGATGTTCCATCAGTTGTTTGTGAGTTGTTTCATTTCAGGATCATGATATTGGGTGTTTTGTCTCTGTGGTTGTTGACGCACACAGCTGTTTGAGTTATTTTTAAAGTGTAAATGACTGGTTTCTCTCTCTGAGCTGATGTCTGCACCATTAGGAGGGTGGATCTGAAAACATTTTGTGAAGATAGTGTGTTGTTTTGCCCTGCTGCTGGTCTGCAGGCTGATGGAGGCGTGGATTCCTGTAGGGTCCTACCGGCGCTGTCCATGGTGCTGAACATGTAAAACACACAGATGGACTATTTAACACGTCCTTTTCTTTTAATTTAAGAGTAAGTCAAACTTTATTAAACGGGAAATAAAACGTCACAGTTCTCTGTAATGATCTTAGTTTGGAAATAAATGCTTGACATTCTTTTTAGAGCAGCTTCGTGTCTGTCACTGAAGCTGCCGCTTTAAAACCAACGTGCAGCGACGTCAGCGACCTCCGTTTAAGACATGTGGGTTTACCGTCCAATAGCCTGATCAGGGCTTTACTCATCCTCCTTCTCACACACAGGAGATCCCTCCGGAGAGGACCAGCGTAGATCGGGGTTAGCCAAGGCTGCGAGATCGGCACCACATTGGGTTCGGACCGAGATTCTCTCATCAAATCCTGCAGCATCGGGTCTTTTGTCCCCATTTTTCCCAGCTAGAGCCGCAGTGAAGTGATCACCATGTCTGTGGCGGGACTGAAGAAGCAATTCCACAAAGCTACTCAGGTAAGAGGACGCGGCGTCCTGTGCGCCAGCGTGTCCCTGGATGTTGGTGCAGTTTGGATGTTCGCATCAGGGCGGGTGCTTAAAAAATCATGTGTAGTTAGTTAAAACACCGTCCTGGTGCCGAGGAGCACCATCTCTGTTGTAAACACTGCTGTGGTGCAACGTTGCACCAAACCAGTAATTCATTACTCATGTTTCAGCCCGCAGCCTCCCGTCAGTTTACGGTTCTGAGCTGCGTTGCAGGAGGGAAACACGATGATAATTAATGTTCTGTGCGTCCGTCTGGGAGACAGATGCCACATGATGAGTGGGATTTCGGGGACGCCAGCTGCTCTTGGTACCCTTCAGATGACATTCCGTTAAAAAAAAAAAACTCCGAAGCAGCGGCTGTTCGCACAACAAAGACGATTTAAATCAGTGTTCCCTCCTCCAGCCAACCGCAGTGGGGACTCCGATCATGTTATGCAATCAGTAAGTGACGGAAATCCGCTGCGCCCATCAGCTGCACGCCGTGACCTCTGCGCCCTCTAAACCCCTTTTATTATCTCTTATTTTGTAGGATTCTAGAGTTAAACTGAATATCGGCTTCCTTATCTGTTTGAGTCATGTCAGCACATAACAGCCTATTCAGTCCAAGGTTATTTTCCTCCACCTCCACATTTAGCTGTGATCATGGAAGGAGTTCTAAGAGTCTTTGGTCTTTGGTCCAAAGTCCTGATAAGTCAGCAGTCTGAAATTGTTCAACTTAGAGAGTCTCCAGACTGTTCTCCACTTTCCTAATGATAAAACTCATGTCTGCTTTCCACATTGAACATGCATATTACACACAATGTCGCCTGTTTAGTTTATCACCAAAGAAATTAGCAAAATTTGAGCTCAGCAAGTCTTCAGTTTAACATTACAGCTGCAGGTTTGGTGACACCAGACAGGCTCAGGCACATAAACACATGTATGCATGAAAGTTTTGGAGGTGCATGTGGGGTTCTGAGCATGCATTAACTTTTGGCCTTATGCCTAGACTACAATCCTGACATGCTGTAGCTTTCTGCTGTAGCTCTGCATGATCTTCTTGCATGTGGCTCCATCCTGATGTGGTCTGAGAGTAGTGCCACTGCCGGGCCTGCTGGGTGTAATCCTGGGCATATGTGGTAGGATCTTTGCAGGAAGGAGCTGTGTAGACAATGTAAAGCTCAGCCAGAGCGCAGGTGGTCCTAGCAGGAAAGGGTCTTTGAGATGTGGAAAGGCGATCTAGGAAGGGTTCAGTGTTGAAGAACTATGATTCCCTTCATACAGTATAGGAACTGGTTCTCATTTGCTGCTATCTAGATCTAATAGGTTGTTTGAGCATATCAGGGGTCCTCTAATAGGAGTGGGGGGAGGGTCTATAGATAATAAAAGGGTGTTTTCCATGGTGCATATAATAAAATCCAAACACTTCTCAAACTATCAAAGCACATCAAAGAATAGCCCAAAAATTGAAGGTATAAAAATGTTTTGAAGCTGTGAAGGAACCTTGTAGCTCCTTGGCCACGCCTCATCTTCAGACGAGTTGTTTTTCTGGTCTTAGCTCGGAGCTCCGGATTCTCAGGCAGCTTGTGATTCTGTTAGAGTGATGCTAGCGGTCAGCTTCAGGCTCCTCACGAGCAAATGAGCAAGGCACCTGGAGGCTGAGTCACACAAACAAACACTCCTACCTCTCTACTCTTCCTCCAATTCAGTAAATCACCAAATAGCTTTTCACTCTATTCTGCATGAGAGTCTAACCCTGAGCTGGAGAGGGAATGATGGCATCATGAAAGGTCTCTGCATTTAGAGTTAAGCCCTCCTAATCTCCAGTGTGAGATGCGTGTAATGTTACAGTTTCAGTTCAATACGCTGCTTCTCTCAGGAACAAATGATCAGACAGCAGTGAAACTCCATCCAAACAAAACCCCGTCTCTACAAGCAAAATAACCCAAAACAATTGTGATTTGCTGTTGACTCATTTCTCACCTTTTTAATGAAGAGCTGATTATATCAGCGTGAAAGAAGCAGCCCACACGAGGCATTAGATAGCTGCACAGATTGTCTTCATTCTGTGTGATTAGTTGTTTGTCAGCCATTAGCAGAGTCTCCTCTCTGTCCCTGCAGATGTTCCTCTACACCTTCAAATGCACCCGTGTGTTCATGCACCACGGAGTGATGGATGTGCATTTGATGATTTGAGCCTTTTTTATATCAGTAAATATGCATATAGTGATGTTACTCGGAGTGTAAGTGAGACTGCTGTTACAAAATCTGCAGATTTTCACAGCTCACTCTTCATCACGGCTTCTTTCCAAGTGTGGTCCTTTCAGTTCCAGGCTTACAGTGAATTGGCTATTTATTTTTTTTTGTCCTGCTGTCCTCTCCTTAACATTATACCAAACCAACCTCCCCCACCCCCCACAACACACATGTCTTCCTGAGACTCCCAGTGGCAGAAGGCTCTCTTTAACCTCTCTATTCTCACGCCTCCGTCTTGTAATCCAAGCCAAGGCTTATCTGCAATCTGGCTTCCTGCTCACAGATCCATCCACTCCTGTTGTCCAAGCGTTCTGCAAGACGGCTCCCACCCTGAAGACACGGGTGAATTTTTACTGCATGGATTTAGAAATGGGTGGATGTGGTTTTGAGAGAGCGCACAGATTGTACTAAATACGACAGCTTCTTTTCTTTATGAAACAATTTGGGGAGTTGATGATGCTAGTAACCACCACGCTTTACAGATGTTTGTTTATTAATTAAGATGCATTTAGGTAAAATACTCAGGTTTGTTTTATCTTTAATTTCATATAACATATATTTCTGGGTGCACAATTGGACAATCTTCACATTGGAACATTGGAAAACAAATAGCAGATTTAAAGAAGCACTATCTGAATGGATACTACATCAGATCTATAATAGATACATCTAATGACTGATGCACATCAGCTAATGTTACAAAAATCCACATCTACAGACTAGAATGTTGCCTGAATGGAGGTTATATGTGCTGAACTGAGAGAAAAGAGGCTAAACATCTTCCTTTAGAAGCTTTGACTTTTTAATACTTTAATATGTTGCTTTAAAAATCAGAATTGTGACTCAGTGAAACACACATGCTCACATACTACTTATCTTTCACAAAGTTCATGGATTCCTTTTTCACACCTCTACAATCCCATTTATTCATCTCGCAAAAGATTTCTCAGATTGTCACTCGAGTATTTTAAGATTCAGTGTGAAATTATTAAACTGAGACGTTTTAAAGGAGAATACTGAGTCTGAATGAAAAGTCACTGCTTTCTTTATGATTATTATTCTTAACCAAGTACTCTGTTAGTAATTCTCTCTCTGGGCCAAATGATGTAACTGAACATTCGGTCTTACAGACTAAAATTCCTGGAAATAATTTGCACATTCACACATACAGTATTTAACATTTTCCCCTATTTTGGATAGAATATAAACTACATGTGTTTCACTATTATGAAAGGAAATGATTCCTCCCTCAGAGCCACATGAGTCATGTTACAATCAGATGTGGTTGTGATGATTTTATCACTAATATGTCCTACAGCAGCTTGTATCTGCATGCAAACACGTGTTTAACACGTATGTGTTTTAATTTAGTCCTAAGGATTCAGCAAACTCGCAGCTGCGGCGTGGGTTTGATTCCTGGTCAGGGAACCGATTTGTGTTACGACCCGGCTCACTGGGCCAAAACATAAAATGGAGACAGAAAATACACTGAGTATTTTTTATTATTTTAAAAATGACAACCTATATTCAAACCAAGGTGTAACATCTGGATAAACAATATTACTTTTTGTTTCTGAGGCTGTGGCAGGTTTATTTTATCTAAAAGGAAGGAGCCAGCATGGTGAAGATGTGAGAATGCACCACAGCGAGCTCATAAGGGAGGAAAACAAAAGAATCTCTTATGGTTTCAGTCTTGCAGCTTTTCCAGATAAAATGTTTCTTCCTCTGACATGTTTTCCTCTGAGTATCTGCGTGCACGACATGTATAATTAAAAACACCACTCTGAAGGTCCCTAACTTTAGATAAGTAAGTTTGCCATCTTTAAAATGTCTAAAATGACTCTTCTTGTCTAAAGATAAACTCCAGTCTTTCTCTGCATCACAGCTGCACCTTGCATACTGATGAGAATCCAAGTCAGATTCTTTAGATAAGATGCGATCTCTGAGCGAGCACTTTGCTGAACACAGCGTGTGTATTTATCATGTTCAGATCCAGATTCTTGGCTGAGGATCAACAACATCTGGTTCTGTGCTATTCACTTCATTCCCTGTAATAACATTCAGGGTGATGAATTCATTGTGACACTGATTTAGCTTTTTTATTTGTTGCATATTTCCTGTCAGCAGCTTGAACTGCTGCCAGTTTTTCACTGTTTTATGGGAACATAAAGCCTGTAGTGGACCTGAGTAGCATGACGTGTTCACTCTGTTCTGTGTGGAAACTAGTTTGTTTGCTGAAGGTCTGTGGTTAATCGACATGTTTGGTTGCTAATATGTACGTCTGTCTGAGGACTATTTGCAACAAATAGCAGTCGGCATTCATGAGGGAATTTTTAAAAAATAGTCCTAAAACAGTTGTGGGGGTTCTTGTTTTCTTTGTTGTTCCTCAGTGCCACGCTGTCATGTGGGAGGAGTTTTTAATAAGTAATTTTCTCCAACGGAGTCATCTCGGCATCTGGAACTCAATTTAGTTTCCATGAGTCAAAAAGTGAGAGCACTTTGGGACGTGTTGGAGACATGTGAAACCAAGTTGTGACTGACTAGAGAACCTGACATTCAGTACAGGATTAAATTATTAAAATGCAAATTAAAATAGAGTTAAGATTTAATTGTAACATGTTTCAATTTTTTTTGTTTTTATTTATTTTTTTATGCACATAAAACTGTCATAAGAACCAATTCAGTGTGATTCCAATGTAAATTATGCATGTTGTCAATATTTTTGTGTCTGAGTCACCAGCAGTCGCAGCCCAGGGAGACTCCACCCGAATGTGTTAAGGAAGCGGTTAGCAGATTTTAATGGGTTGTTTCTTTCAGCGTGTTGCAGCAGGATTTTTATTTTTTTTTGTGGGGTGAGCCTTGGTTTTCTTGAGCGTCCCTGGTTTGTGCATTGAATACTAACATCAGAACTCCAAACAGCATTTTGATTCCTCGCTGCACTTGATAGTTTAGAAATAAATAAGCAGATAAGAACAAAATTCTTGATTTGACGTTCAGAAGTTCAAAATGTTCTAGTGTGCATGTTCTGAATGTGTATAGACGTGTGTCCATTCAGGCCCCTGGGGACGGACAGCAGCGGGGTCTTTTAGATGTGGCTGATGGCTGCAGGGGCTTCAAGGCAGCAGATTGTGAGTCCGTGACTCATCCAGCCCGGATTCTTGCCGGGGCTACTGCAGTGCAGAGTAGAACAGATTCAACTGGGAGATAACAGATGGAGCAGGAAGGACTTAAAAAAAAAAAAAAGGCAGAAGCAAAAGCAAAGATAAAACAAATGAGACAGAAAGCACAGATGAGCAGGTACGAGGTGGAAGATAGACAGAATTCAAACAGGAAAGACTCCAATCTGCAGGGATTAGCTGTTTAAAGGAACAGCAGAGATTTTCTGTCATGTTGAACATGATCAATTTAAAGGACAGAGTGCAAGTGATTTATCTAAGACTTGGTTTTAGCTATTCTGCAAATAATTCAGGCAAATCCTAACAAAACAATATCTGCTCAAACATTTTTCCCATATTTTGTAACATACTGACTGAGGCGGGGTCAATCAGTGCAGCAAGCAGTGCAGTCAAGCTAAATATTTGATCTCAGCCAATGAGAGCAGCTTATTTTCTAATGTTTCAGAAAACCATTCACTGGTTTGCAGGCTAAAATTATTGCACATCAATCTCAACACGTCCAATCTGCCATTTTCCTGAAACTAGTTTTAATCCAAAGGAATCTAGTCAGTTTTCGCCTGTTGGCTCTGGGTCTGGTTGGTTTATTTTAGCTGAAACTTGGCCGTATGGTGCACACGCTGTGGCTTCAGGGGTTGGACTGTGGAGTCCTCAGTGTTCTGACGTCAGTTCTGTTCGAGGGGGGGGAAAGCAGACAGACACAGCCTGCAGTAGTCCTATTATTAGCTCTTCATGTGTTTTAGATGCTCTTGGCATATTTTGAATGAAGGCAATGAAGGAGCAAATGTATTAAATGTCCTCATTCAGGAGATACATGAGCAGCGTTTAGGCTAGTGATGCTGAATATATTCAGTTTTTCTTCCTGCTAGTCAGCAGAAGCTTATTATTAATATTATTAATATTAATCACCTTCACAAACTCAGCTACTGTTATTCATTGTCTGTATTTTCCCCATCTTCCTTCCTTCCTCTTTCTCAGCATCCGTATTCAGGCCACAGTTGATGTTTTATTCACCACTTGTGTATTATATATTCTGGGCATCAACCACTGCAGGAGAGATGAATGATGACTTGGTGCAGGAAGAGCAAAATGCTCATGAACGTAAGATCTGCCAGACCAAATGTAAATAAAAGGAAAATTCTTTGGGATTTTCCTAAAACAAGATAACGTGAGTTGTGTAGTTTGTGTATTCATTGGAGATGAATAGAGAAAAATACATGTAAATTAAACCACAAAGGGGGGGGGGGACACTTGTGCTTTCCCTGGACATGCTAGTGAAAACTACTGAGCTCTACAGGGGACATGGGTGGGTAAAAAAAATGTTGTGTTATCTCAAAAGTTGAAGCCTCTACTTCCTGTATTTACAGTGTTTCTGGTCTGCCACAATATTAGCTTCTACAGCTGAGTGAAGCTGCCCTCCTCCAACTTCACTGTACTGAATCTGAGTGTTAGCGCTCCGTTGGTACCAGTTTGTGCCGTTAAACTATCACAAACGAGGCGCTAAAAACGTAGACCAGTCCATTCTGGACTGCTGTTGAACTCTGAATGACCTGGTGATGTCATCGTATATTAAATTCTTAATTTCTTGGAAACTAAAGCACAAATGACCGTTTGAATTTTTTTGTTGGTGGAGGGCAGCTTCACTCAGCTGCAGAAGCTAATACTGCAACAGACCAGAAACACTGTAAATACATGAAGTTGCGGTTTTTCATAACTTTCTTGAGATGGCGTAAATGTTTTTTTTTTCACCTTAAATTTTTTCCCCATACATGCTTCCTGTGGGGCTCAGTCGAAAACAGTTAAAATTCAGCAACAGTATTTTTTTTTCTTAGAAAAGCTGTGGCCTTTTCTTTAAACCAAGTCCAGACTGTAATCACAGAATGAGACGATCAGTGAAAGACTTGAAAATCACTAACAAACGTTGTGATGTTTGTATTTTAGCTCATGAGCAGAACATCGTTTGGAATGTTTTACTGAAATCAGCAAAACTTTCAATGAAAACCGTGTCTTGGTGACGTCATGATGCTCCACCTTGTTGCATCTTTTCAATATCATTAGCTAAAATAATACTTAACTTTTAAAGTGTCAACAAGAAACACTCGAGTGATTCTTTCCTCTTCTGTTTAAAGAAAGTACATCATCTTTAAAATTCTCATTCTCTGGTTTTATTGGATTTTTCATGTCAAGTAATGTGGTCATTTTTCATTCCAATAAAATCTTTTAATGGTCTAAAGATGTTTTTATAATCAATACTTTTCATTTCATAAAGTTGTTAAATGAAGGCATTTCATTCTTTTTGTTCTAACTAAAGGGAGAGTGTGAGAGATGGAGGAAATGATGGAAGAGGATAAAATGTGGTGATGAGAAGGAAGTCCTAGTGTGAAGTGGAGGAACGAGCAGGATGTAGAAAAGGAGCGGCGCGTCATGCTTTCAGTCTAATTTGGCTCATGAAGAAACAGTAAGGAGGGAGGGTGTGTGTTAAAGCAGCTCTGCAGCCGTCTGAGAGAAGAGCTTGTATTTTAGCGCTCAATAAAAAGCCCATGTTGTTTGATCTGAACTCGGAGACGAGGCTGGTAGGTTTGTCAGGGATTATACTTAGATTAATCAGAGTGCAGTGACTTTGCATCCTATTGGAGCTGCGTGTGACTCAGAATCTGAGCCATGCAGCTGTAATCTGTAAAACGTGCTGCATGTGCAGGGATGAGACTGACAGATGTGCCATGTGACGGGATCAGAGGCACATGACTTCTTTTTTTGATTTTTTTGAGTATTTTTAGTTGAATTTATCAGGGGATTTTCCTGCTGCTCATGTTCACCACCAGGAATCTGTCTCATGAGGACTGTGGATGATCCCAGACAGAACCGATTGAAGCTTTCTAATTATAATTACATAAAACACCTTTTAAACCATTGTTTACTCAGTGTCTGAGTATTATTTAATCTCGCCACAGCTTTGAGCAAATATTCACGTCACCTTGATGACTCGAGACGTGTCTCAGGCTTAACCATAAACAGGTTGTTTTTGGTTTTTAATGCTTTTGATAAGTTGTTCAGACAAATATAAGGATTTTTCTTCACCTCGACATGTTTCGACCGTCATCTGCAGTCTTAGAAGTGTCAACAGAAGCTGATGTGAAGGGTATTTATCAGCTGTTTTTTTCCCCCCTGTGGGCGTGACCAACCTATCAGATCTGTCCGCTCTGCCTGGCCACGCCCACAGCTACCCTTTGGTCTCTGGAGGAGGGAATCTCAGTTGAGTGAGAGCTGATGGGCCCCTGGGCTCGTTTCCTGAAATGACTGCAGTTGAGAGTTGAAACATGTCGAGGCAAAGAAAAATCTTTGAACAAAAGAAATTGAAATAATTATCAGTAAAGAAGACGTGATGAACTTATTGATGAGATTTTTTAATTGCTGTTGTGACTTAATTTGGGGATTTCTTCCTACAGTCTAAAAGCATCAAACGCCTTGAAGCTAATGCAGCTGCTGAACATCCTTAAATATTTAAACAGTTTGGAGATCTTTGTGTGTGTTGAAGCCACATCTTCAGTGTTTCTGTAGGAACTTGTTCATTCAGTCACTGATGTTTCTGACTCAGTCTCTGTTCTGGTTCATCTCATGTGGATGATGGGGTTGGAATTTGAGAGATTTGGGTCCAGTGTTTTCACACTAAACTCATCAAAATGTTTTTTATGTTGGAGAATAAAAGAAGTTATTTCCAGAAGTGTTGGTATAAAGTTGGAGGTTGGACAGTTTTCAAAACATCTGACCTGTTGAACTAAAGGTGCCAATATTGTAGAAAAAACACAATCCCTCCACGGCGTGTTTAGAGGGGTTTAGAATAAAAACAGTATTTGCTTTAAAATTTGAAGTAAAATATAATATTTATTCTGATGGGCACGACATTGGTATTTTGTTTACAGCTACCTGCCAGTAGAGGGCACCATTGTGGGTTGCCTAACGCGGTGAATAGTCTGTAATAGTAAGGCTGGTACTGTGGAGGGTGGTGGAGTTGGCAGTCGAACAGCTGCTTTGGAGCGCCGGCGATTTTGTTTTCCTTTTCGGGAGAGGAGCAACTAGAGTGGATCTGGGGCCAGAGTGGGTTTGGGTGAGTAATTTTAGCAATATCGGAGCACACATGGGGGTCACAAACCTGGCGCCCCGATGGCTGGAGGCCTTGTTTTGTTGTTGTGGCTGTGGCATTTGCACACTGGATGTCACTGTGTTGTTCATGTTCCATATTCAACCTTTAAGAGCATCACTGCTGATAAAGGCTCAAACTCTGAAAAGTAATGCTTGAATCCATAAAAAGGCCTTTCAAATATCAACGCTCCAGAAAAACCAACTGTTTTGTAAACCTACTCACTGTTTAGACATCTGGACTCACTTAGCAGATCTCTTCCTCATCACTGAGGACGAAGCCTCAATCCTCTGTCCATCTCCGCCTCCATCCAACACGACACGCCGATACTTAAACTCCTCCACTTGAATAAAAGACTCACTGACAACCTGAAGGGAGCGTTCCACCATGACTTCAGACTCTCATCTCTTATATTACAAAACACCAAAATGTGATGACGTAGAACTAGAACCTCTAGAACTTTAATCATTTCACTGATGGTATTCAGCGAACCACCAAGTGCTTTAAAGAATTCACCACAGTGACTCTTTTAACACCGAATGCACAGAGAATTAAATTCACCACATCCTGCACACAATAAATGAATCATGTTAAAGCGCTGACAGGGTGTGTATTTCTAGACTGCAGGCCATAAATTATTGATTATTGACCTACTTGAGTTGCATAAGCGCAAATCAGCCCTGCTGATTTTATCTATTGAAGGAAAGCCGAACCCCTCGACCGTAAGGAAAAGGATTTATAGCAGCGTTGGTGTTCTTGTTCTGTTAAAAAAAAAAAAACCTGCATTTACACGCGTTGATACAGTTTTACCGTACGCTCCAGTTTGAAGCATCAGGCTGTGAATCAGGTTTTTATTGTTGCTTTAACACCTGGAGATAAATTCACAGTATCTGCTGACCTGATGAGATTTTTCTTTGCTGCAGCAGATCTTTATTCTTAAAAAATGCTGATAACACAGCTTGTATACACAAGGTGCATTCTTGTTGACACTAATATATCTGTATTAAAGAGTTTGTGTTTTTTATATATATTAAGGTGGTTTTAGCAGCCTGTCTTTCACAGCTGTGACGTTTCTAAAACTGTCTTTTATCATTATTTCAACATGTTAATGCTAAATTAACCAAATTTCTAAAAAACTACCAACTTTGCTTTAAAATGTCTGTATTTATATTTATGCCAGCATGTTTATTTCCCTGGTGTGTATTTTCCGTGTGAATATAACAGTTTGTGTGTTGTTACGTCTCTGGGTTGAGCGTCCTTTTTTTTTTTTTTTTTTTTCTTTGCCCTTCGATACGAGCAGGAACTCTAATCAAATTCGACCGGTGCACAGGAGCAGATAATCAATCTGAAATATACAGGATGTCGCTCTGCAGAGGCTTTTCAATTTTCTTATCTTTTATTGGGTCATTCCAGCTTGTGGCAGCGTTAATTTTTGTGTGTGTGTGTTTGTGCACGCGTGCAGTGTGATTGTTGTGACATGGGTGAGGGAAGAATTTGGTTCTTTGCTGTAGTATTGACTTTAACGTAGCTACACTTTTCCCCTCTAACAATACGGATATGAATCTTGATGGTTAATAGAAGAGAAGCCTCAGTAACGAGTGTGTTTGTGACTGTGAGCAGCCTGATGAGTAGAAACGCTCGTTATTTTGAAGGACTTTTGCACAGACTGTTTGTTCCTGGTAAATAACAGCAGGGTCTTTGTTTCCACACACACTTTCTTGCTTGTGCTGCCGTCATGTTGGCACAGCATGTGCACACACAAACACACTCTGACACACTGTCTTACCACTTAATTATTAGTTCCCTTTCATCTTATTTTCAGTCTTTTCCAATGTGTTTTTATCTTGAATAAATCTCCTTTGGACTGTGAGGTTTTCTGCTCTGTTCCATTATAAAAACACGTCTTCACCAAACTAATATTCTAAATCCACAAATGTTTTAAAGAACTCACGTTTGTTGCTTTTTGTTTTCTCTTTACATACAAACATTAACTTCCCATTAACGTAGAACAGATTTATCTATGGAAGCCAAGTTGAAGACATGTTTTGTTTTTCCATGATTTCATCTGAATATAGATGTTTAACCTGGAAGTTACTTTCCTCATAACTATAACTTATTTTAAGTTCATCAGTAAAATGTACTTTATCAGAAACCAGGGTAATCACATGCACCTGATGTCTCATTAACGAACATCCATCAGTGACAGATTATCAATATTGATTGTCTCCAATTGTCATTACAGCGATACTGATAATGAAACTGAATAGAACAAGAAATGTTCATATTTCATAATCCATAACCACGTTGGTCATCTAAGAACAGAGGCGTGTCCAGAGGGTGGGCCCAGGAGGGCCCGGGCCACCCTTCCAATTAGACTGGTGTATCAAAGCTATTCGTTTTTTTGGGGTGACTATATTGCCAAAATGTTTTTGTTTTATGATCCAGGGTAAAATAGATTTCATTAACATGATTTTATTTCCACACACACACTTGTTTTGTTTGTTTCTCATAATAAACAACTTGTAACAACCCCCAAACAAATTATTCCTTTTCTCATGTTTTTGATTATGTGCTTATAATTTATATTAAGGTTTGCATTAAAGGTTTTTTTTGTCTTTGCATTTTTTTTAATTGTTGGACATTGGAGTATCGCTTTAATCTCCCTAGAAGGCAGAACGTGTTCTTGCAGGATCTGAAAGACATCTATTATGAGCTCGAGTCTTTTTGATGTGTCGTGTCTCCTCGTTAGGATTTACATGAGTGATCATCAGACCCTCAAGTATTTTTAGGCCTTGGGTAAGGCTGCATTCAGCTGCCTTCAAGGTTGTGGAGTTTTTCTAATATTAAAGAGGCCCTTCCATTAAAACAGTTTTTTGAGGTTTCTGTTAAATATTTTAGCTCTACAGGTGTTCTTACCTTCATAGTGGGTGTGAAAACAGGTCAACAACTTCTTTCAGTTTTAATCTCTCAAACTACGCAAGTGGCGATAACACCCGAGTTCTCGAACGGCCGGTACTTGTTTCGTCACAGCTCCTTCATTCATTAGTATTCATCAGCTCCAGCAGTTGAGACCACACCTAGCATGCTGCTGGCTAAAAGCTGCAGCATAAGACGTAGCAAACAGGAAGAGAGAACGTCTGATGTTGCCATGTGCAGCTGGGCAGGAAATAGTATACCTTGCTCTGATAGGCTAGTTTGTTAGCCAATCTGAGTCCAGCAAATTCGACTAATGAATATGAACGAGCTGCTGACGAGGCCTGATGGAACGAGCCGAAACCACCCGAATTTTAATGCAGACAGATTGAAAGGTCTGTTAATCAATGTTTCCTAATGTTTTTTAGATATAAAATGTTTCATATTACTGGTTAATACTTAAGAAATAACCACAAAGTCCTGAAATGTGTATGAAATGGCCTCTTTAATGCACCAGTAGACTTTGTTTAGTTTGCTTTGATCCTTTTGTTTTTCACTTTACAGTTGCACAATCTTCTCTCACGTTTGCATTAAAAGATTTTTACATAAAGTTTCCTGAACCTTTTTACACTCCACCAGAATTCACACAACTTTCTCCAGTGCTTCACATTAAGAGTCTTTAACTCTGTAAAACCCAATCCATCAAAAAATACTGATATTTATGAACCATCACAACAAAATCTAAATTTTTTTTTTTTTGCTATATCATGTTTATGACATTTTTTTGTATTGCATTTTAGATACTTTCATTTTTAGGGTTTAATTGTAACACAAATAATGAGTTATTAAATATGAATTCTGTCAATAGATTTAAAAAAACGACTTAGAATTTTGATATTATTGTTGCTGTAACTTCTCAAAACATGAGCAATGATTTTTTTGAAAAAGGCGAGTGGATCCTTTACTGTGAGCAAACATGTTAAAAATGATCCAAACTAAACTTGAGCTGCTGTAGAGGACTGATAATCCACCATGTGTCTGATCATATACAACAGGTTTTTAATACAAGTATTGATCATGTAGATGAGATAAAAGTCTCAAATGTATTTATCAAATGTGACATTAAAGGGTTAACAAAGACTCTAAGAACATGTGAAGCTTATGAACAAGGTTATAAAATAATAACAGCATCCCCTTCGTTAATACCCAGCTGTTAATACCACAGAACAGCTGCAACAGGTAAAAACAAAACATCACAAGATGCAGATACACTATGAGATTTATATACTGTAATCAGCTGTGACGTTCTCCACTCGTCAGCACAACACAGTATGTAACATAGACTCATCATTAACTTTTACATCGTAGGGTTTGGCCTCCCATCTTCACACTGGGACTCATGTAAAAGAGGTTTCTGATACATCACCTGACCACCAGGTGTGTTTGTGATGTATCTGAAAGGTTGGAGGTTTCCTCAGGACAGAATTCTCTCCTGTTCCTGGCATCATTCATGCAACATGTCAGCACGTCCCCCACAGTTATCACAGTAAACACTATAATCTGGATCTGATGAGTGACGGAACTGTCACTAATTAAAAGCAGAAACTGGTTTAATGTTCTTTATGTCTAATAAACTGACAATACAGCTTTAATCTGACAGTCAGCTCTGATCTTAAAGATGGATGTGTTCATGAAACTGTGGATTATACACACTCTCTTACACACACAGCAGGCAGCAGTGTGAAACCGAGCTATAATAACTATCATCAATACTGATCTTCAGATTTCACCATCATTACACCCACACAGCTTTAAGTCGCAGCGCCGCTGGGTAAACACAGTAAAACATATTTTCCCGTGCTGTCCGTGGATGTTGACTCTCAGTGTCTCCTGTTGGAAAAACACACAGCTGATACAGTAAATAAACAATGCAGTATGAGTGGACGTTCGCGTGAAGTTCAAATATCAGGTAGAAAATCTGCTCTCGAGTCTTTAGATTATTAGAAAAACTGATTTTTCTAAGCTCACTAAACTGAATAGTTTTTCTGTTACAGCTGTGTAACAGCTGGATGGAAACTGCTGCACACATTTCTGTTTAAACTTTTAAACAAGTGGTGTGATTAGACTCTTATCAGCTTCTTCCATTCTGGGATTTTATTGAGCTTAGAGGAACGACCTTCTACGTCTCATCGACTGTAGAAGATTCTCTCTCAGGTTCGCTCTCTTGCTCTCGCTCTCTCTCTCTCTCTCTCAGCTGTCTGTGTGTCAGAAGCTGCAGCTAAAGCTTGACCCGCGACGTCAGCAGAGTTTTCTTCTGATCGTATGACTCATGCTCTGGTGCTGCACTAATAAATCACAAAGAAGGAAAGTTGTGGATCTTACTAAAAAGATGTTGGATTTGATTTGATGTCAAAAACAGATCGTTATTCTTCAAATTAATTCTGCATTTCGGGGCGTGTGCATCTAGCTCAGACCCATTACATGTAGTTAACAGATTGTCATGAAGTACTGGATACTTTCAGGAGGCTCATTCGGATCTGACACAGATTTGTACTGTCATTAATAGACTTTTCAAATTAAAGTAAAACAGCTTGAGTCTGTGGAACCTGCATGATGCTGATTTCAGCTTCCAAACAGAAAACCTGGTTCTCAGCTGTAAAACTTGTATCTGTCAGTTTGCTTTAAGACATCTTAACCTTTGTAACCTGACCCCAACCCAGTCCGGGTATATTTGTGAAGATTATCCTCATTAAATCCTTTTCTTTACTTTTACTTGCCAATTTCTAATTTAATTCTGTGAAATATTCCACACTGTAAATGTAAATGAAACCATTATGTACATCAGATCAGTGAGACAGCAGCTGAGCAGAAAGATGAAGCAAGAAGATTTATTAACGGAGACAAAGTAAGACAAACAAAACAAAAACGGGAGAAGAAAACTCCAAAAAACAAGAGACATGTTTACAGAGGAAGGAAATCAAGTGTGCTGATTGGTGAGGTACAGGTGAGGGGGCGGGACTAACAAGACAAGTGGTTCTTACAATAATGAGACTAGTTGACTCAACACAACTTGGATCAACAGACTGAATCAGAGAAACTAAAGAACTAGTTTAACAAATATGAAACATCGTTCAGTGAACATAAATATCCCTGGGGCAAAGCGGGGGGGGGGGGGGGGGGGG
>SSNP01000112.1:469513-493705 GCA_006937955.1 Pachypanchax playfairii | reverse complement strand
GGGGGGGGGGGGGGGGGGGGGGGGGGGGGGGGGGGGTCTGCTGGAGAGAGATTTCATTTTTAAATATATCTTCTATCATACAATGACTGTTTTAGTATTGGTTAATATTCAGTGTAATATAAATAAACATTAGATGGTAATAAAATCAATGTGTAGCTGTAGATTAATAAAGACAGAACTGACAGGAAATCTCTCCCACGTCACATAATTCCTGACAGATGAAGCTGATAGAAAAACAGTTTAATTGGGGTTTCCACACACTGTGACTTTGAACGTAACGCTAAAGTCTTTTGATTCTTTATCATGTGCTTTTACTGCAGTTCCAGCTATAGACTCATCCTTGCTGTTACATAAGAGCCACGCAGAAGCTTACAAATCAGATTATAATCTCCACTGGCCAAAGAGGATAGAGGTTAGTGAAGCATCGTGGCCCACTAGTAGACTGATGCTGGCATGTGTTTAACACTTACTGGTTTTTGTCTCATCAGTACGCCAATTTTGTAGCATCCAGTTTAAGGCGTCACTTTGTGTGATTCTGGCTCGTTTCTTCTGTTTTTTAAGATTTCAGCTGCGACATGATTAGATTTTACTCATCACTAATTACAACTTTAACCTTTTTAGGTGCAGGATTATTACCTTCCTGAAATAGGTGTAGATGTAGGGAGAAGCAGCCGCCCACATGTTAGCTCTGAGCACCACGATTTTAATAGTAATAATGGGATTTTCTGTCATTCCTCAAGAGCTCAAGTTCCTCCTCAGGACAACCAGCACGATTTAAAGCTTTTCTACCAATTAAGGGTTTAATACGGAGCCACTGCGAGGACTTCCTGCTGTTCTGTCCCTAAAAATCCTGAACTCTTTGAGGTCAGCGTAACCTTGATGTGCAACGTTTTAATTTTGGTGAATGCTGTGAGACTTTTTGAGTCATTGCACAGAAGTAGTTACATAAGAACAGTGAAGACTTGAGGCTAAATGGAGGTGTAAAAAGAAAAGAATTACATAAAAAAAGATTTTTGTTGTTTGCAAGCAGTTTTGTGCATGTTGCTGTTTTTTCTGCCTCCATGATTCATTATTGTTCTTCTTTGTCTACATAAAATGTGAGCTATGACATAAAGAAGGGGGGGGGGAACTCGACCTCAAATAAGAACTAAAATCTATAGTATAAAACTGCATTCACTGAGCCGACAGGCGGAGTCTGAGAGGAGGATGGTTTTAATTCTCTCATTGAGAACTGTCCTGTTAATGTCCAGCAGCAGGAGCTGTCCTCCTAGTACCCTTGCTAATCACTTCTGTCATTTTTAATCTTCAGCCAGAACCCTCCCTTCCTCCCTTCTCCTCCTCCTCCTCTTCTTCCTCTCCTGGCGTATTTAAAGCAGGTACCGCCATGTGCCCAGCCAGGATTAGAACAGTGAGCAGTAAGTATGGCGATGGCGACGGCATGGGAGGCTCACATTGTGACCCATGTGAAAAGTACAGTTTCAAATAAAAACATGCAGATTAATAAAGGCTACATTAAATCACTGTTAGAGCTGCAAAAGGTAAAAGACTTTCTAAAAATATTAAAGGATGAACATTAGCTGATCTGCTGTTTACAAATGAACCTGTGCATCTAATGCTAATCTTTGTTAGCATCGCTGTCAGGAAATTACCTGCAGATATTTGATTAGTTTTGACTTTTAAGTAATTTGTAATTTAACTCTTTGGATGGTGAAGTCCTCTGTAAATGTAGATCTGAATAACCTAAATTTAAACATTATTATTTGTATAGATTTTTCAGACATAAAAAGAAATAAAGTACTTTTTAAGAATAAAGTGGTAGAGTTGTCTGCATGACGACCCACTACAACATGAATAATCAATATGTGGTTGACCTTTGCAGGTATTCTGACATGTTAAGAACACAGTGGGCTCTCATTACACATGATGGCTCCTCATTGTATTTTTTCTTTAAAGAAAAGCATTTTTTCCCTCAATTTGACATGCAAACAACAAAACTACTACACATTTATTATCATGTCTCATGCAAGACCAAAAAGTCAAATAATTTCCTTGGCAGACGTAGAAATACGAGCTCTTACATCAGATCTACTGTGTGTGTGTGTATAGTACAGATATAATATTGTAGTATTGATCACGCTGTTCTGTGAGCAGCGTAATCTAATCCTGGACTTGTGATTACAAGCAGCAGCTGATGCTTTCTGTGTGTCTCAGCTTTTTAATAGCATTAGCAGAGCGTGTCTTTCCCAGGTGTGAAGAGCTCTGCTATTTAAACTCTCCTGCCATGTTTGTCGAGTCTTTTCATTAATCTGTGTGGGCCGCGCTTCTTTTTATAAGAAAACACTGATGGCCTTCAGGTGAACTGTCTCTGTTTGAGTTTAGCAGATCTGGATTTAGTATGTGCTCATGTTTTAATTTGGAGTGTGCGTGTTCTACCTGTGCATGTGTGGGTTTTCTCTGGGGACTCTGGTCATGGTTGTAACTCCGTCGCTCCCCTCAAGGGTTAGAGAGTGTGTATATAATCCCTTCAACAGCTTCTGGGTTGGGGGTCTCCTCCCAGTGGGACTCCCTTCAATGAGGAGGAGCAGCGGCTCTACTTCAAGCTCCCTCCTGACAGAGCTTCTCACCTGATCTCTAAGGCTGAGCCCATGGAAGAAGCTTCTATCAGCCGTTTGTACCCAGGATCTCGTTCTTTCAGTCAGGATCTAGATCTAGATGAATGTCGGAACGTAGACTGAACAGTAAATCGAGATCTTTGCCTTCTGGCTCAGCTCCTTCTTCACTACAGAAGACTGAATCATTACAAACCTGAAGGGAGTTTTACATCTTTTTACAACCTCAGATTTTGAGGAGCTGATTCTCTTCCCAGCCTCTTCACACTCAGCTGTGAACCACAGAATAAAAAATGATTGAATGAAGGAAAAAAAAAAAATGTTAATTTTAATTTTGATAAACCACTAAATGCACTGTAGGCTGCATCCCTGTGAAAGCACGTTACCTGCATGGCGTCACAGCCACATCAGTTTTTACCCAGCTACAACATCTGTGTGAGGGTTTGACTCATGGTGCCACCAGTAGCACTCGGTTTATCTCATTTTATCTTTCCTCTCCTGCCAGAAGATTTAGAGGAGTCAAAGCTTTAACTAAAGGTCATGGGTGGGGAGGGAAAAAAAAAGGTTCCTGAATGAGACTAATTATAGAGACAGAAAGATGAGAAAGCACTGAGACACTTCTGATTCCAGGAGAACTTCTTGACAGCTATTAAATAAATAAATAATTCTTGGGTTCTTCTCTTGCTTCATATTTGCATATTGCCTTAAAGTCACTGGGTGTTGCAGCTCATATCATCACTCTCTAGCTTATTGACTGTGACATACAGTAGAAATTGAGGGCATCCAGTCGTGCATCTTTACACCAGTGTGTACTACGTCTCCATCTTCTCAGCTTCCAGCTATCAAAGACCTGTAGCAAACTGTCCTTACTCTCCACATCAGACGCAGCGCTGCTTAATCAAACCCGCCACCGACAGCTCATTTTTTATTCATGCAGTTACTCTTCCTCTGAAAACCCAAAGAATACTCGGGTATCTAGAGATGCTGCTGGATTGAGTTGTTATTCATCCATTTAACAGAATAAATAAACTAAGTCTTTTCAGTCTTCCTCTAAATGCAAGTGAAATTAATGTTGGTTTATAGGACGCGCACAGTGTGATGTGATTTAAATTAGATCTCTGAGTTTAGATCAGACCACCAAAAGTAACACACAATGCTCTTATGAGGGATCTAATTTTACCTTATTATTGTGCCTTTGAAAACATCTGTAGAAACATCTATTCATATTTAACTTGGGCTAAAGCCTCATTTCACATGTAAATGACGTGGACTTTCCACATACAGCTCAACATTCTGAGTCGGAGTAATAAGGAATATTTACCACCATCTTGGAGAAAAACAATTAAATAATCGATGGACTCATGCAAAGCAAAATCTTCACCGACGAGGTTAAAGTTCAGCCACTATCTATTCTTTTTGTCGATTCTCCGTGTTACCTGCTCAGATGACTTATTAATGCCAGTGAGCTGGGCTTAGCTGGAAGTTGCTTTTTCCCTCAGAATCCTGATTTACATAGAAATCGTGGACCATGTTCTCATTCAAATCATTTGTGCATCTGAAACCAGATATTTGATGCATGCAACCACCTCCAGATATTATCCTGGTGTAAAATAGTCTATATTTCAGTGACCTGTTTGAACAGCGACATTGTGCCGAAGCTCAGATATGAGGGTAAACGTGTATTTTTAATTGTGTGCATCTTCATCCCAATAAGGTTGGACAGAAGGAAGGATATGAAGTGGGGAAGGCAAACACCCCACACCTATACTTGTTTCCATGGCAACTAGCTTGAGGCATACTAGGTGAAATTAATGACAGGAAATGTAGCTCTCATCAGGGGTTGAACCAAATATGTGTTTCTGCATGTGTGTGTTGCTGTCAGGATATTAAGCTGTTTCACAAGTGGGATCAGGACAGACTGTCACGATGACTCACAGAGCAGAAATCCTCAGAAGGTCTTACGCTGCGTAAAGTACTGTCACAGTCTTAGTGTTACAAACCAGCTGCCTGTCACAGATCCCCCCCCCCCCCCGTGTGTTTAACCACTAAGAAAGAAAGCATTATTTGACGTAACATATAAATGATAAATGTGCCTCTTGTTTTGCACCAGGACTAATATTTAGGAGCGAAAAGCTGTGATTTCTTTCTTTTTACTCGAGGAAAGACATCCGCTGCCGCCCTTTGCTTTCACATTTTCTTCAGTCACGCAGTGTCTAACATTCCCCCGAAAGCCTGCGCGTGGCCTTGGCGTGTCCGATTGCTGCCCCCTCAAGGCGCCCGCTTATATCACATGTTGGAAGGATGATGGCAAACCAGGCAACATCATCAGCTTGGTGGGAGGGGCATGAGCTGCTGCTGTCTGTGTGTCATGTCTGCAACACTGAGTCGTACAGATGTTTAATCTCTGCAGCTGCTGCTGGTTTATAACATGTATCACAAATGATGAACAATAAACCTTACACAGCTATTTTTTTTTAAAAAAAGTCGAGTTAACATACAGTATTAGCTTTTGATTTTCTGCTTCAGCAAATTATTTGTACAAAATATCAACATTTACAAATCGTTTAACTTGATAGTTTTTTGGGTTTAAGTAAAAGCAAATAAATTATCTTGCAGCAGAAATCATGTTTTAACCCTAAAAATACTGGAACAATTTTCAGCTTTAAAATGTGGATCAGTTATTATTTTGGGGCATTAAATTTTTGTTTTCTTCATTTTTACAGCGAGTGAGTGAGAAAGTTGGAGGAGCAGAAGGAACGAAGCTCGATGTGGACTTTACTGAAATGGAAAAGGTTTGTCTGATTTTATTTTTTTCTTACATTCCTGAAGAAATTTCAGATGTTCTTACTGCCGTTAAAGATCATGAAGACTTTATTTAACTTATCAAACACACTTTTACAAACTTAAACCCACACAAACATGCTGAGTCATGATTTGCTAAAGAATTCCCATCCAGAGCCAAGAAATTAAACTGTTACTTAAATGTTGCAGAACAAATTAGTCACAATGTTAAAATACCTGATTATTACAATTTGGATTGTTCAAATAACTTCCCAAAATAAAACTTTAATAATCCCCACAGAGTCAGACATATTATTTAAAACCATGACACGTCTGTGGGTATAAATATGATTGTAAGTAAATTCAAAGATCAAATTTTACCTTTTATCTAGATTTATTTAACTTAGTTTGTTTTCCAAAAAATTATATATCTTATTTGTGTTGTTAGATAAACTATAATCCTGTGACTGTGTAATAAAAGTGATGTAACACTCATGTGTTATCTGTATTTTTGTCCTTTTTACATGTTTTTATTGTGATTTCTGTTTGGGTGTGAAGAGGGTGGACGTCACCGCTCGAGCAGTACTGGACATCATGACGAAGACCACCGAGTATCTGCAGCCAAACCCAGGTAACGTAACCGGCGATGAGACAAAAAGGATCTTTCTAAACATTTTGGTAGAACATTCTCACGCTTGTTTAATAACATTCTTCTATACGTCAGACATCAAAGTGCATGTTCCAGGTTGTTGGATATTATTATGTATAATGTCTTACACATGCTTCTGTAGCTACTAATGCTTCAGATTTTTGTAATATTTGATGGACAATGAGTAAATCCAAAGTTTCATTTTGGGTTTCTTTGACGCTGGTTCTTGTGGATTTTGATTTTGGATTTTATTTCTACATTAGTGAAATGCTGCAATGTGCAAGTTGGTTCTTGTTTTTAATCGAATGTTTGAATCTTTTTAACTTGGCAGAACATTTACATGTAGAATTTGATTTAATTGGGTTGCAGTTCATGCAGTCTCTCCTGTTATTCTGACTATTAAAGAGTTCAGGTTTTATTTTTTTATTCCTGTTTAAGATGGGGTCAAAGGTCATGTTTCTAATAGATAACTCTTCCATGTGGACTTCTATATCTTCATGATTTTTCCATAAATACATTGGGGATGTTTCACACAGTGCAAACTCCATATTGGAAGCACTTTGGCATCATTCAGCTCGTTTTGAGGTCATTAATTAACTTTATTGTCAAACATCAAGTCTTTTTTAACACGAGGAGGTTTATTTATCTGTAAACACTGAAAGTTCTCATTATTGGTTCTATCTCAGGGTGCACAAACTTTGGCCCTTTTTCATGTTAATCAGGCATTTTAAATTTGGCCCAGCTGGAAACCGACTGCAACTTTTAACTCATTCAGATTATGAAACATGCTGCTATGCGTCTTCTGTTAGGTTCATTAGAATTTGGATTTCTCTGGATTACCTATATTTATATCATGATCAAACAACACACAACCATTTTTATTTGTTTGTTTACAGCTACCAGGGCCAAGATGAGCATGATGAACTCTATGTCACGTATCCGAGGTCAGGAGAAAGGACCGGGATACACGCAGACCGAGACCATGCTGGGAGAGTCCATGCAGAGGTTTGGCAGGGAGCTCGGAGAGGATTCTGGATTTGGTGAGTTTTGTTTACAAACTTTAATCGCTATAATTTTATTCCCTCAGAAATGTGCTGTAAAAATGAAGGACACTATTTGCCAGAGTCTTCTGCAGTTTGTATTTAATTACAAGTGAACGTTTTAAAATTAACATTTGTTTAATTCGATAGAAAAATTGAGTCAACTACATTTGATGACTGTCATGAACTGATCTAATGTTACTGAAGAACTTTCAGAGCCTAAAAGTGTCTTTTTTTCCAGGTCTTGCACTGATTGACGTTGGAGAAGCCATGCGTGAGCTGGGTGAGGTGAAGGACGCTCTGGACATGGAGGTGAAGCAGAACTTTATCGATCCCATGCAAAACCTCCATGAAAAAGATATCAAGGAGATTCAGGTACAAGTCTACAGGTTTCCTCTAAAACAGATGGTTTAAGACATCTGTATTATTAAACTTCACATCAACTGTCATGTTTTTTGCAGCATCACCTGAAGAAACTGGAGGGTCGCCGCCTGGACTTTGATTATAAGAAGAAACGTCAGGGCAAAGTGACAGAAGATGAAATCAAACAAGCGCTTGAAAAATTTGATGATTCAAAGGAGATTGCTGAGCAGAGCATGTTCAACCTGCTGGAGAGTGACGTGAGTTTTCTTCAGAGTTGTTCCGAACTTTGAACCCTCTTGACTAAAGATTCAACGATACCACTTTTTTCAAACTGATACGATACTGATACTTGGATCTGAGTACTTTCCGATACAGAGTATCAATGCTGATACTTCCACTACGCAAAAACTGCAGTGAATTTGAAGACAGGTTTTGTTTTCTCCTCTGCTTGTTACAACAAATGATGGTGAATTAAATAAAAATTTAAATATTAATAAAAATGACAAACAACTAAAATTTTAAGTGAAAAATATTTTTTTAACGTGAGTTTACACATTTTATGTATGGGTTCATGTATCGGTTAACTAACCAATACCAATACTAGTACATTAGATGGTATCAGGGCCGATATCAGATACCAGTATTGGTATTGGTGCGTCCGTAATCTTGAGTTAGAGTTTCTTTCAGTGAGCCATGTGATCTGGATCAGGAACTATCCTGAACTTTCTGAAGGTGTTTTTTAGACTTTGGATGATTTTTCTCTAAATTTCTGTCTGGTTCTTGTTACCTGACTATGACAGCATGTAGTGCAGGTTATAAGGTGGTAAAAGCGAACATGTGGAAGTTCAAGGATTAAAAAAAAACTTCATGTGGTGAAGAAGTTTAAGCCAAAATAAAAAGGCTAAAAAAACACAGAAAAACAAAATGTTCTTCTGAAAATGATCATGGACATAAATTTAGTTTTAAAGCAGCAAAATAACTTTTAAAACTTTAAGCTACAGTTTTGAAACTTGTCTAAGTGGACACTTGCTGAAGAACATGTTCGGCTTCATATCAGACACTCTGGACATCTCTAGTCTCCCTATATTACACTTAATAACTTCAGTAATTCGGGTCGCAGCTGGAAGTGGTGTTCTGTTGATTTATGCTGCCCTGTCAAAAAAAGCCGCCATAGTAGGAATCGACAACTTATTTCATAACGAGGTGTCATTAGATGTTTATACAGTATTCTTGTTTATGGTGAGTGTTCCCTGTTAATTGTTTAAGCTTATTTTTATGATTCTTCCCAGATATTTTCTATATAAAAGCCCTCTGGGTCCTTGGCGGCCATTATTGGGTCCTTCTCCTCTCCAAACATTTGTCTGTCACTCTGACAATGCAAATAAAGTAAAAATAACATGACATTTAATGTTCCTGTCCTGGGAGAATTTATTTGATGGGTAAAATATATTTATAGAGAAACATAGAAACAAAAATAAACAATAAATCTGTTTATTGAAATCAAGACTGTGGAACGGAACATGTGCAGAAGGAATCGGTAGCACATCTCTACAGGTAGCTTATTTCAACAGAACACCGGTTCCAGCAATGGCTGACTGAGACACGACTGCAGAAATGTTATTTAGTACGGCTTTAAAAATCTAAACATAAACTCTGAAAAATTGTTCAGAAACCTTGAAGAACTTTGAAGATCACTTAAAACAGTTATAAGAAGGTCTTTGAGACAAAATAGAAATACAAGTGGGATGATTCGAGACTTTTTATGGAATTAAAAATCTCCTTCTGGCATATTTTTATCTCCTTGGCTTCATGGATTGTTTCACTAGTGACTCATTTTGTTATTTATTTTACCGTTTGAAACCGCCTACTCTCGATTGAACAACTCAGTTCAATCTGCTTGTTGTGGCAAGAATGTATAGATGTGATAGTCTGGATCCAGATCTCATTTATATAGTTCGTTTTTCAAATGTTCCATCAAGCCATCTGTGGTTTTTGTTTATTTTTTATGATTCTGAAAATACCCAAAGTCTCATTTTAGATGATTCAGTTGTAGATAAAAAAATCAGATGAACCTTCAGCAGATTCTAATGAAAACAATCTGAAGTTTCTGTCACTTAATCTTAAAATTTAAGCCAACATCTCCTCTTCCAGTCGTGTTGGTGTTGTAATGTATCCCGTGGTGTTTGTGTCAGCAGATTGAACAGGTGAGCCAGCTGGCTGCGCTGGTCCATGCTCAGGTCCAGTATCACACCCGGGCTGCTGAGATCCTCACACAGCTCTCTAGTAAGATCGATGAACGGTGAGTCCCAACGCTCCTTCAGTTTTACACCGAATCAAACACACAAACAGGACTGTAGAAAGTCAGTGTCAGATGAACTTTGTTTTATTCTCTTTGTAGAATAAGGGACACCTCCAACAAACCAAGGAAAGAGTTTGTCCCGAAACCACGCACGTCTCTGGATCTGTGTATCAGCGAGAACCACAATGGAGGCATCCACGGTGCTCGTTCTCCAGGTGAGAATAAAAACATATAAAATCATGTGTACAAACTAATTCTACTACCATGTGTAAACAAAGACAACTCTCATCAGGGAAATCAGTTCCTATAAACAGTGTATATATAACAGTAATTACCTGTGCAGGATAGTTTGTGGACTGGTCCTCGTCAGATTCATATTTGTTTTTCTGTAAATCTGATTTTTACTGTAAATTCTCAAGTAAAAGAGACACTGATGAAAGAAGGTGAAAAAAAATAATCTTGAAACCTTTAAGGTTAAAAACTAGAACATTGGGCTTGTTCTGTGTGAACAACAGTAAATTTCTTTATCATCAGCATAAATAATCACATACGTTCCTCTTATTCATCACCTGTAATTCATTTTAAACTAGATGATAACAATAAAAAATTAGCAGATGTTTTGATGTTTTAGACATCGCAGTAAAAAAAGCTGTAATGCACAGATGTTTCTCGTTGTGGGTGGAGCTAATGGATGTTTACAATTATGCATTTGTATAAAAGGTATTACTTCTGCAGCAGGGACAAAACAGCAGGGTCCACACAGCTTCCTCTGATCCTTCACAATAAGAGTCTCTCACATGTACTCGGTTTTCCTCACATGACACTCAAAATACAGGAACTCTGTAAAATAATATGAAAACAGATGACAGCGTCTCATTTTATTCTCACATCTGAACATTATAGATTTTCTGCAGCAAAATGGAGAATAAAAGGCACAACATTGGTTAAAGCATTTTCCCTGCATTTTAACAGAAATCCAACAGTCCAGCCCAAAATAAATGTACTTTCACTCTTCTCTTCCCCTTTATGATTTTGGTTTAATCTTCTAGGTGCCAGGTCTCCAGGTGAGCCAGGTCAAACCTGTTTCCACATCTGTGTGTTTATCAGTTCATTTCTTCAACAGCATCTTTTCATTTTCACTGAAACTCACACACTCCCTCCTCTTTCAACCCCGTCTCTTGATCCCTCTCTCATGACGTGTTCCTCGTCCTCCCTTCACAGCAAGGTCTCCAGGTGAGACAAGCGTGATTTTATTTTGTTTTCTACAAGAAAAACTTTGCTTTTTAATGTTCTAAATTATAAGAACTCAGTAAAGTGCCGTCCGCTGGTCTTCTGAAGAACAACTGATAACAGAGTTCATCACCGGACCAGCATTTGGTCTTTCTGTTTGGTTTCCGGTCCGTTTTCCTCTTGTTTCTGTCTTTGTCAGCTTCTCTTTCAGTTTACTGTCCAGCCTGAGTTTCTGTTTCTTCACTGAACTTGTCACAGCTGTGTGTGTTTGTCCATCAGTTCGTGTTTCCAATCTAAAACTTTCATTGCTGAATTTAGTAAATCTTTTTATCACTGTTTTCTCCTGTTTTTTTTTTCTTTGCAGCAAGATCTCCAGGTGAGAGAGAGTGACTTGGGAAGAGATGACAAATCTCTCAATCACTCTTGCTTTTATTTTATTTTGAATAGAAAATCAGTGTTTTTTGCAAATAAGTCTCCTTTTGTTTACAATGCAGCGTCTCTGTCTAAATCATGTTTCGCTCTTCCTCTGTTTTATTGTGAAATTTGACCCTTTTTTAAAAAACACATCTGTTTTTTTTAACACAACTAACCCACTAGTTATAAAATCAGAGGTTTGTTTGATGTACCAGTTAAATACAAACCAAGTGCATAATCTCATTTTGTCATGTTCACCCAAAAACTTTTCTTTCTGCATTCAAGTCTCGTTTCGGTGTGTCATGAGCTCATTACTGCCCCCTGATACAAAACAGAAGAAAACATCCAGCTGGACCATAGACATGACCAATGACATGAAGCTGCAGACCCCCAACACACTCATGTCCCATCAATACGAGGTCTCACATATTGGCTTATGGTATCAGGTTAGAGATTAGGGTATAATTAAGACAGTTTATTGTGGGCGTGTTATGTCCAGTGAGTAAAGATCTGCACATGCATCACCCAGAAGAGACAGACTCAGGGCCGGTTCTGGGCATAGGCAGACTAGGCCATTGCCTAGGGCGCCCTCTGCTGGAGGGGGTGACAAATTCTCCTTATTTTTTTCTTTTTGAACAAACTGTTGGACACACCATTCATCTTGTGTAAAGAGCAAAATAAGTAATAATTAAATATCTATCTATATCTATCTATCATCTTTACTGTTCATTTTAGTATAAATAAATATTTTTTGCAATGTAATCCAGTTGTTGAGTTGCATTGTTTCTGTTCTTGGCAGTAGGGGGCACCTAAAATCCTTTTTCGCCTAAGGCACCATGCAGCTCAGGGCCGGTCCTAATTTCTGGGATGAGTATTAGCATTGCAGCACAGCTAGCTACTAAGGGACATTAGAGTTATGGCAGTTTTAAACTCCCATGAATCTTTGCTTTAAAAAAAGATGTAATGACCTGTTTTTATTTTTATCAGATCAAGTCATTTTTACCACGTGGCAGCTGTTTACAAGGACGGTTACTGCTGAGCCTGTTAGTTTTAGTGTTATTGTTTCTGAAAATATTTGTATATAATTTGTATATAAATTTCTCCTATGTATCATGGGATGTCCTGCTAGTGTTGCAGTATTTGTAGAGTCAATAGTCATATTAAGGTCTCATTGTTCTAATGCAGGTATATATGCAGTATATTCCCTTTTTATTATTATTCAGAGCACCAGTTTGAACAAAGGTTTAATCTCAGATAAATATAACTCAAGTTTATAAAAATTATCTTTTGAATAATGATTTAATTTAAGAGTAAAGGTTAGATATTATTGATGAATTATCCACCAACAGAACTGCATAATTTAGTTTGATAAAATTAGTAGAATCCAACAGGAAGTTCTCATGAAACATAGATTGTATAAAAAGTGACATACTTTAAAACTGAAAAGGGTTTAATTAAGATACATTAAGATGAGATTTATGTGTTTAATCTGACAGATTTTGTCAAATGCTGTAAATCTCATACTTTTTGTTTTACAGGTTAATTAAAATAAACTTCAGCATGTTTTTATTTAGATAAAAAAAAAACACTGAAGTCAAATTCTGAGTCTCAGATCCTAAAGAGCAAAAACAAGCAGCGAGCTGCAGTAAAGGTTTAGCTCCCCATCTGAGGGAATCAAACTTGTTTTCTGGTTATGAGCTCTAGATTTTGGGTTAATATGGACCACAAAGGATTTGTGTTCAAAAAGAAAAAAAAAGGAAAAAAAAGAAAAAAGCTTCATCTTCTTTCTGAGCTACACAGGGGGCAGTAATGAGGTAAATCCACTCTCAGTAATGGTTTCATATAATTTCTGGTCTTTGACGATCATGTTGTATCTTCTTGTTTCCCCCTTCCAGCCAGGTCTCCAGGTAATGTTTTAAAGTGATATTTTTAGTCATCTACTTTTCATCTCCACAAGCTTCCATTGATGCTCCTTTTCTCTTTGACCTCCCAGCCCCCTTAGACCAGCCGTGCTGTCGCGCCCTGTACGATTTCGACCCAGAGAATGACGGCGAACTAGGCTTCAAGGAGGGTGACATCATCACCCTGACCAATAAGATTGATGAAAACTGGTACGAGGGGATGCTGCACGGCAACTCTGGTTTTTTCCCCATCAACTACGTGGACATCCTGGTGCCGCTGCCCCAGTAAGACGTCAAGACCACCAGTTGTGTCTCTGATATATCCTGGCCTCCAGTTCCAGTATAACCACTGAACTTCTCCTAAAAAATAAAAGTCTCCCCTTTCACTTCTCTTTAAATGAGTCAAAACAGCAAAGCCAGAGATGTTAAGGTTAATGATGATAAAGTGTGATGTTGCACTTAAATGAGTGTCGAAACATTGAATATAAAATAAGGATAAATGAGTTGCGCTCCCTTGTTTCCCAGAAGGGACCTCCAAGCTTCTGTCGCCATTTTTGCTTTTTTCCTGTTTCTGCTTTTGTCTGTTGGTCCATCATGAAGTTGATCAGAGCAGCATATTCTCATTCTTTGTTTGTAGTGATATCGTAGAAATACACTTTTATTCTGACATGTTACACAAAACAAATCGGTGTGTGTGTGTGTTTAGAAACTTTAGGTCAAAGCAGATAAAGGATTTTTTTCTTTCTTTAGAAAAACATGTTGAAATAAGTAGCTTTTTTAAATAGCTTTGTTCAATTTCTCCAAAAAATCAATAATAAATCTCCCTGTCTGGCCTGAAATGTTTAAGGGAGGTTTCATAAAAGTTGTGGATAGATTTATCAGTTTAAAAAAATCCAATATGAGCCATTAATTAGATTCAAGAGGATTTGGAAACAACAGCTCGTCAAAATAAAATCTGATGCAGCAGCATGATATAAAGTGGGAAATCTTTAATCATTTCAAGGGATGTTTAAAAGACAATTATGCAACACACAGTATATGTGACAAATAACTGAGGTTCTAACTATATGAGGTTTTATCTGCTGATTTTCCACCTCTAAACACAAAGTTTTGTGTTTTACTCACAGCTGCTGTTAGTTTTGAGCCCTAAAAACAAAGAACAAAGTAGCAGCATTTAATGGAGCTTCTTCTGTCTCCTTATCCTGATCCTATTGCCATTAAACTTTTAATTGTGCACTAAAACAGTTTATGACTTAGAAGAAATTGTTAATGATGTCAAAGAAAAGAGTTTTGGGAGCTAAGATTTGTCTGTGTTTTGATATGTCGCTACCTTGTGGTGGGGTCGGGGTATTTCAGCGTTCTTGTTTGAGAGTTGTGTTAACAGGTTTTAAAATATCTGAAGTAACATAGACAAGGGCCTAAGATGATGTGAGAACTCGGACAAGGGGAAATAAAAGTGGACATGCGAGGAAGCCATGGACGGCTGCACCTGCTGCTGTTAATTTAGATGTGGTTTACTTAAAGTGAGGCGTTAACCGTTCTATTATCTCGAGATAAACGCGTTAGTTTTATCTTATTATCTCGAGAAAACAAGTTTTACTTTCTTGAAACAAGATGGTTGCCGCAGAAACAAGCAGTTGAGTTGTGTTTATCCTCGCTGTCCTTTCACTTAAATGATTCCTATCAGTAATTAGATCCATGATGGATGTTCAACCTGAAACAGCTGCTAGTGACAGTCCTGATGATGACTTCCCTTTTTCTTAATTTGAAATAACTTCTAATTAAAATATTTTCTAAGTCAGCAGGAAGAAATACATTTCTCAAGAAATTTAGCTCCATTTCTTTGAGGGAAAATAGTGATATGAAAACTTATTTCTTAGAAGGGAGGGGGAGCTTATTTAAAATGAAGTGACATCTATTAAAAGCCTATTTTTGGAGGTTTATACAGACAAACAGCTCTTTGCTTTTCCATGCACGGTAATGCATGGCATTGTTTTTAAACTGCGCTGAAATTCTGCAGCTCAGATTAGCTCCGTTCATCCGTTTGTCAGCTCAGCGCAGACATCATGTTGTTGAAGACTTAATAAACAGGCCGAGCGGTGCATCAGCAACCCTGCTTGTCTCATTAGTGTTATGCTCACACTTCACGGGGAATGGGTGTGTATTTTGGGCTCGCGTTCCACGCAGGAACAGGGTTACACAGGTCGACCTCTGCTGCTGAGCATGAACAGGTCCGATCGTTACAACCTGCAAAAGCTTCGATAAAAGATGCAAAATCACCTGAAAACAGTTCGAGTCTTTGTCAAAGGGAAGCACAACTTCAACAGACGGTTTATTTTGTTGATGAAGGAACAGTAATGGTGTGAACTGGTTGTGTATTTATTCATTTTTAAAGCAAAACAGATTCTTCCTCCTTTCTTTCTCTTTTTTTTTATCGTGTGTATCTTTGCCCTCAATGAGGACTGTACAGCTTTTTTGTGTGTTTTGTTTTCACCCTGTGTGTATAGTTGCGCATCTACAGTAATGTAACTTATTTTTGTAATTGTGACTGAGTCTACACATACAGTATAAGTGTGTATATATAAATATAAATATATATATATATATATATATATACAGTGTATAACCCAGAGGCGACGTTATGGGAGGGATTCTCTGTGCTGCATTTGATTGATTGTTTGAAATATTTTGTGTTTTTGTTTATTACTGCACTGGATCAAACTGTCAGCTTGATGTAAACATAAAAAAAAGTGATAAGTCAATGTAATTTATTCAAATAAATACCAAGAAACTGTTTTTGTCTTTTTGTTTGTTTTTCAGATGGAGTGTAATTTTCATTAGAAAAGACACTTTTCAGCTTCAAACCTTTTTGTATGTAATTTTACTCATGTTCATTTGGATGTTTAAAATCTTTAAAATATTTGTATTTGATTTTTAAGAAGAAACAATCAGGTGCATCTCTTAAATCTAAAAAATCTAAAATATCCACTAAGATGTGTTTTTTACAACCATATAAAAGTCAGAGTAGTGTCTTAAAATCTTTTTAAAAGATGTTAAACAGTGTGTGTGTAAGATGGGATGTACAGTACAAACTTTTAATGTCTGCACAAACAGGGACTTACAGCTGAGCTGTTGTAAACATGAAGAATTAATTCCTTTAAGAGCCCGAGGAAAGTCAATTTGTTCAGGATCTCTGCTGCTTATTTACTGAAACTATTTCTGCTGTTAAAAGCTGATGTTTTCCAGTTTAAACTGGACAGAAACTTGCATAACATTTATGTCACAGAATGTTTTTGCATTAAATATTTTTTTATTTTGTCAAAACGTAACAGACCTTTGTGCTGATGAACACTAGGGATCTACTCTGTGGTGTATTTCTGTAGTTTTATTTATATTCTCGAGTCTGAGTTATGAATCTGAGAACTTTCTCCAGCAGGTGGATAGAAATGTTTAAAATGTCCCGTCTGTCGTAAAAGGTGCAAGTCCCAGTAATGTCAAACCCCTTAAACTTTTACAGGTGAATTAGAAACATTTTTACAAGAATTTACGAGTAGGAGTTGTACTCAAAGCCTGATTAAAACATGCAAAGATGGGATTCAAACCACAGACCTTGATGTGAGGTAGCAAGTTGACCCACCACACAACAGTGCAGCCAAGAAATGTATCGTGTGACAAGGAAAATCGATTCTGTTTTAAACACTGAAAAAAAAAAATCAAAACTACATTTGTAAGACAAACACTGAGTTTAGGCCTGTTAAATAATTAGTTCTTGTTGGTTGGGTGTAGCAGGGTGGCTCAGTGGTTTTTACAGCAGGAGGGTTGTGGGTTCAAATCTCAGCAGCAGTCATTCTGTGTGGAGTTTGTGTTCCCCGTGTGTTTCCTCTTCCAGGTGAAAACATGTATGTTGGTTCACTGGTGGTTGAGTGTCAGTGGTTCATCTGTATGCAGCCCTCTGATTGGCTGATAGGTGAAACCCCGCCTCTCTCGAGCTAAGATATGACCCCAGACTGATTAAAGGACATATATATAACATATACGTACATATATATGTTATCTGTTTTCGATATTCATGTATATATATCAAAAACACATTCAACAAGTTACTGTCAATACTGACGAGTTTTAGTATTTTATAGAATGAAGTATTTGTTTCATGCAGGTTGGATCAACATTATCTTTTAGGATTGAATCAACATCCAGCTTTATGTTGGTTTCCAACTTAAGTAACTTAGTTGAGTTGATTTTAAGTTACTTTTTGAATTTTTCTTTTGGATTCAATTAGAATGAAAAGAGTACCGCAAACAAAACACTTATTTTTATTTTACAAAAATGTCCAACTAATGTAGTGAGGGAGTTCAAACAAATCTAGCAATACTGTTATAAAGAAAAACATAATAATAACAATAATAATAATAATAATAATAATAAATTCAAATATTATAATAATAAAGTTCACCCAATCCAATAAACATTAATCTGATTAGGACTGATTCAAAATATTTTACTGACAGATGATCAAAACAAACACAGATAAACTGCCTCATAGAAAGATGTAAAATCATTTGACATTTTTCACCCATGAGATGTTTTTTTAGAAGACTTAAAAGATTCCCAAATATCTGATAAGACATTTCGTATTATGAGTCTGAATGACAGTTCTCATCGGTGAGTCCTTCAGGTCTCCACCCGTTATCACTCACCACTATCAGGCTACACCCAGTGTTCATGCACTTGGCTTAACCCCTCAGTGCTGACACATTAACAAACACCGCGGTGAAGCAGTGATCCTGTACAGGGGGACCTGCGGTAACGTCCTGCTGCACACTCAATCCTCCAGGTCTTTAGATCAGCATTAGACCGTGTCATCCTGACCGTCACACAACCTGATCACAGCAAACATGGACTCTGCCTTCATTTTGTTTAACATGGTGCATGTGAAATGAGTCTCTAAACATTTATGTAAACCCAAAATACAGTAACTGACACTGCAATATGTGTACAGGTGGATAATGTGGATAAAGGGCGTTTCCTGTTCAGTGTTGTTTGTAAAACCTTGGCAGGTCCTGGATCTGCTGGATTCACAGTCTGCCGCTTGCTAAAACCGCATGTTTGATTGTTAAGCATCTTCTGCTTGTGGTAAAGTTCAGCTGCTACACAGAGAAATGTTGTTTTACACTGATCAAACTTTTTTTTTTATTTCTAGCAATTTAATTTGACTTTTTTAAATCTTTCAGTGCAGAATTAAATTGGAAAGTAAGTTTTTAAAAAGCAAGCGTAAACTTAGAAACCCAACTGAATCTCTTTCATTTCAGCTTTAATGGCCTATTTCTGTTTCTAATTTCACATGAAAACATGAATTAATACATGAACGGATCATCTAATACATTATAGATGAAACTTTTCATGAGTTGAGCAGATTCATGGACTTTCATTTAAATTAAATGATTAAAAAAACCTACAGCCTTATTCTATAAACCACCTCTCAGGATTGAAACAAAGAACTTTGGTAACGTGTCAGACTGTAGAGAACCGTATGATGCTTCTGGATTCTCAGACATGGAAATCCTGGGAGGTTTTTAAAAGCAACAGTTGCTCATTTTTTAAAGAAAAACTCTTTGTGTTTCCCAAAACATCTCAAGCAGATCAGATTATAACGAGATTGTCTTAATAACACATCTGTATTTAGATTCCTGTCAAAGTGGCATAAAGGTCATCTGAACAGCAACTTCTCTCCGTTCTTTTTTAACAAACAGCTTGTATTTTTCTAGGGATGCAACGATACCACTTATTTCAACCCGATATGTTACTAATACTTGGATCTGAGTATTTGCCGATACTGACTACCAATGCCAGTACTTCTACCACACAAAAAAACTGCAATAAATTGGAAGACAGGTTTTATTTTCGTCTCTGTTTGTTACGACAAATAATGTTGAACACGATAAATAAATAAAATATTAATAAAGATGACCATAAAACAAAAATTTCTGTGAAATTATTGCAGAATTTCCACATTTTAAGTATCGGTTCTTGGTATCGATTAACTAACCGATACGAGTACACTGGAATGTATCAGCCTCGATACCCGATACGAGTATCGGTATCGAAGCATCCCGAGTTTCTTTCTTCATTATTTGTGACTGTAATGAAAAAAGAAGAAAAACTGAGCTATGAAAGAGATTCATAAGCAAATCGTTACAGCACCGCAGGGAGCTTATTTGAATCTCTGCCATGGAGAGAAAAACAGATAATACAGTCATGAATTATACCATAAAGTTTTGGAGGCAGAAATTAATTTTTGAACTCAACTTTCTAGTTAATTCTTTGTTTACATAATTTTTCATCTGCAAAAGAAATAAAATCTTTCTGCTAATCGGCTCTTTTTATCTTTATCTTATGAAACACAATGTTTTTCATACTTACATTCATGCAGCAAGTTGCTGAAATATTAAACTTGATTTTTATTTTACACCTGGAGGCAGAAATGTGCATTTTCCTCCTGAATGAAGCTGCGTAAACACATGGTCCGCACACAACCAGCATGCTCTGCTGCAGCTATTTATAGCTCAAGTAAAGAGATAAGAGTCCCGAAAGGAATGAGGAATCAGTGTAGTGTGTTATGGTACAAATCAAAGTAGGTCTGAATGCCATCAGGAAAAGAAAGACAAATGTAATTAGATATTTAATCTGTGTAATACTTTTTTTTCTTCTTTTCCTGTCATCGTATCAGGCTCAACCTGTTGTAAATAGATCTCCCTTTTGTTTAACTTTTTCCACGTGTTTGAAAAAAAAAAAAATCTACCAGTTGGTGTTTTCCTGCATCTCCTTCAGACTGTTTCTTCTGTCCCCAAAAATCCTGATGTAAAAACATCTTTTTTATTCATATTACACCTTTTTCTTGTTGTTAATTGTCGGATTTAAATGTTAGGGCTCCTAATAATTTCCACCTCTCCACACTAGCAGAACCTTATTGCTTTCAGTGTTGGTTTCAGTTTTGATCCTGTCTCAACTTCAACACAGTTTGTAACATTTCAAGCAGCTGTTTGGTAATGTGTGTGTGTGTGAGCTGTAATCTGTGAAATACTGATCAAAATTCTTTTTCTCTTAATTAGAAAAACAAAACAAAAGAGTCAATCCGACTCAGAGCCAAAACCCTGGTGGTCACAGGACCCACAGAAGGTAAACAAATATACACACTTAATGCAGTGATGTGTGTGAACCTCTGATTCACACACACACACACACACACACACACACCCACAAGTGTGTTTTGGTATCCTTATGGGGACCGTCCATTGACTTCCATTGATTTTAGTAACTAGATTTATACCTAACCCAAACCCTTTTCCTAACCTTAACCATTACTGATCTATAACTAACCCTAAGACTAACTAAAACTCTATTCACACCATACCTATAAACCTAACCCCTAACCCTAAAAAGGGGAGTCCCCCTCATGGGGACCAGGCTTCGGTCCCCACAAGAACCCTCGGACCCCAGAAAGATAGTAAAAGTCAGGAAACTGGTCCTCAGGAGGTCAGAAAAACAAGCCCACACACACACACACACACACACACACACACACGTGTGTTTTGGTATCCTTATGGGGACCGTCCATTGACTTCCATTGATTTTAGTAACTAGATTTATACCTAACCCAAACCCTTTTCCTAACCTTAACCATTACTGATCTATAACTAACCCTAAGACTAACTAAAACTCTATTCACACCATACCTATAAACCTAACCCCTAACCCTAAAAAGGGGAGTCCCCCTCATGGGGACCAGGCTTCGGTCCCCACAAGAACCCTCGGACCCCAGAAAGATAGTAAAAGTCAGGAAACTGGTCCTCAGGAGGTCAGAAAAACAAGCCCACACACACACACACACACACACACACACACACACACACACACTGTAGGTCTGAGGATGATGACAAAGAACCGAGGAAGAGGAGAAAGGCAATCCAGTAAAAAGCATTCCTCAGACCCTCTCCTGGTGGGTGGCCTGCTCCTATACTGCTGCTTCACTGTCTCCTCAAAAATCCTCTGCAGCCATTGTGTCTCCCCAAACCGTCCTGAGTTCCAGACCCTGACACACTGATGAGCTCACCGTGCTTAAACACCAGTTGATCCTTGACCACTTGACAGGGACGTCCTTTAATCAGCTGAATGAGCTCGTCAGCTGCTGGAACAGCAGGAGTTATCTGAGAAAATTTTGTTTGGAAGAAGTTTTCACTTTGTATTTTTTTATGTAACGCTATAAAGATTCCCCTTTCAGATCTAGTTGGACTGGCCCGTCTACATTAGTCTGTTTCAGTGAAACATTCAAGTTTGCGTGTAAAGGGAAACGGCAGCAGCTCAGCTGGCCAGCCACGGCAAGCTGAAACTGGCAGCGCAGGCAGCCACTCCATCATTTTTGACATTTAAATCAGCAGCAGCTCTTAATGCATGAATGGCAAGCTGCGTCTCTGTTCTGGTTAAACCACAAGAGATACAGCAGGAGTGTCCCACACAGTCACGGGCTGCCGAAACAATATGCAGCAAACTCTGGTTCCACCCACAAACTGGAAACTGGTTCTACTTGCTACTGTTTTAGATAACAGATACATTATTTTTGTTCTTTCTTATTCATCCTTTTAGAACATTTAGTCAAGAACAAAATAAGTTTCTTGTTTCTGGCTGTACTGAATGAATCAGCTACTGAAGCTAATAATAGCAAACCCAGAAATAGGAGTTCATTAAAGAAGTGAGCATGTTGTTTCTGATGGTTTTCATTCCAATTAAAGTGTTTAATAGATAATCTGTAGTAAGTTCAACTGAAATAATCATTAAGATAGATTTCAGTGCCAAATATATAATAATAATAATAATAATAATAATAATAATAACAACAACAACAACAACAACAACAACAACAACAATAATAATAATAATAATAATAATAATAATAATAATAATAATAATAATAATAATAATAATAATAATAATAATAATAATAATAAACAGAAATGTATTTTGTTTTTGATCAATATTCATATATATTTTAGGTAAATGTTGCAATTTATTCACAAACTGTGTTTACACGTGTAAAATGGTTTTAACCTGATCATTGATCAGATTAGAATTTGATTGTGTACAAGCGTTTACATGCGCCACACAATTTGGTTGGGTTAGCTCATTTTGGCATGTGCAAAACTATCTGAAACACCGGATACAGACGTAGAAGAAGCAGCAGCAGACTTCTGTTGTAAACAAACAAACACCAATCTGTTTGTTTCAAATGGAGCAGTTGCATCTTTTTCTGAGCGTGTTTTTATTTTTTCTGGAAAAAATATAACATCTAAACCTCCAGCAACACATTTGTATCCGACACTGACTAGTTTTGTTTCACGCCGCCATGTTTTCATCCAGCGTCTGTAAACGCCAACGTAGATACGTCAACATAACGTAACAGACATGATCCGCATTCGGAATAAGTGTTTACATGTGAAGCGATCGGATCAGCTGTCGGGATACACCACCTGTCTCAATCCGAATTAAATTTTGATTTGAGTGTAAATAATCTGAATGGGATGTTTATATGAAGCATTTTTATTCTGATCAGGCTTTTAATCTGATTAATTGTGTTCATGTAAACACAGCTACAGTTTTGACGGGTGCAAAAGTTTCATTCTAATCCAGTGAGATTACAATTGATTTTTTGATTTTTTTCTTGCAATTTTACATCTCCAACTACAATCACAGTCCTGTAAGATCCTCCTTTCAACTAGATAATTGTAATTATAATGATTTGGTTCCATACATGTAAGTTCAGTTCTATAACAATTTTTATTATTCACTTGTTTCATGTTTAAAATTTGAACCAATGACCCTTTTTCATTTTTATAACTGGTTAGTTCAAGCTGTGTGTATTCTGTACTACAGTGAAGTACCTTCTATCACAACTTCTGTTAAAATAAAGTCACAGCTTATAAACTGTAAAGGTTCCTTATTTATACCATTGCTACGCTGACGACACTCAGCTCCTCCTCTCGTTCCCTCCAGACGATACATCCGTCTCAGTGCGGATATCTGCTTGCCTCTCAGATATCTCGGCGTGGATGAGGGATCGCCACCTTCAGCTTAATCTGTCCAAAACTGACCTCATTGTCTGTCCTGCCAGTAACTCCTTACCTCCTCAGATAAGCGTGCAGCTTGACTCCATCACGCTGTTCCCCAAAACCTCCGCCAGAAACCTTGGTGTCATACTGGACAACCAGCTGTCCTTCAAAGAGCAGGTTAACTCCGTAGCTCGCTCATGTCGATTCGCGCTTTACAACATCAGGAAAATCAGAGCCTTCCTCACAGACCACACCACACAGCTTCTGGTCCAGGCCCTGGTCTTGTCCCGGATCGACTACTGCAACTCATTGCTGGCCGGTCTTCCGGCGTCCTCGGTTAAACCTCTGCAGATGATTCAGAACGCAGCAGCACGTTTGGTCTTTAACCAGCCCAAGAGGGCTCATGTCACTCCGCTGCTCATTTCCCTGCACTGGCTTCCAGTTGCAGCACGCATCAAATACAAAGCTCTGCTTCTGGCTTACCAGACTCTAACACACACAGCTCCTACCTACCTTCACTCCTTCATCCAAACCTACATTCCCACGCGTCAGCTACGCTCAGCCGCTGAAAGACGCCTAGCGCTTCCACCACAACGTGGCATGAGATCATGTTCCAAACTCTTCTCCTCTGTTGTCCCCCGATGGTGGAATGACCTACCAAACTCGGTCCGATCCTCAGAGTCTGCAGCTACTTTTAAGAGCAGACTTAAGACTCACCTCTTTAAAGAACACTTTCAGTCTTAATGTAGGAGTGATTTATGATTTATGATATCGATTTGAGAATTTATCTCTCACAAAAAAAA
>SSNP01000112.1:405298-469503 GCA_006937955.1 Pachypanchax playfairii | reverse complement strand
AAAAAATTGATGTACAGTGTACTGATACACTTGATGTATCAGCGTCGGAATTAAACTGGACTCCAAACTGTCCGCCTCCTTATTTTTTTTTCCTTCTCTTTGAATTCTTGCTTGTATGTTCTCTCAATGTAAGTCGCTTTGGATAAAAGCGTCTGCTAAATGACAGTAGTAGTAGTAGTAGTAGTAAAGGACCCAGAAACAAAAGCATTAAGATTTTTGTATTTTTAAAAGCACAAACATCATTAACTCCTGGATTTATATCCTTGTACTTCTGCCAAAGAAATAAAACAAGTTGAACATGTTAGACATTCCTCTACAGTACTACAATTAACACATGTTAGTTTGTCTTTATTATAGTTAAATAAAACATCGACCTTTTTATTATTCCGTCCATTGATGATTCTGACCCAAAAAGACCAATTAGAAATTGTCTCAGAATATTTCAATGCATCATCAGTATTAATCAGACAAAATATAGTGTACAAGATCCTTAAAGTACAATCAAATAAAATGTATTTTGACAGTTTTTGTTCTCTCAACACAGAGGTCATATTTCACTGTTAGTTCCTGAATATCTGATAAAAACTTGTTTATTCAGTTCTTTTGCAAGATTTCTACTCTTTTCTTTGAATTTTAGGTCTAAATAGTTTCCCTTTTTTTGTTCTCACACTGACTTAAAAAAAAACTACATTTAAAAGAAACAACAAGAAAACTAATAAAAGCGTTAAAGAGTGAAGTCTTCCCACTAACCCACGCCACGCAATCCAACCTGCACTCTGTGAGGAGCAGCTGTTGGTGGGAGTGCGCCATTGTGTGTCACTACATGTTTTCCTGTGGTGTTCATACATAGTTTCTCTATTTAGCAGTGAAGCCAAGCTCTCAACACCAGACTGAGGCAGCTAATACCCCCGTCTGTCAGAGACGCTCAAAAAGCAAATGATTGGAGATGACAAACGAGGCAGTAAGACAGGTCAGGCAGCTAGAAGCCAGCAGCAGAAACAGAAAGAAAAAGGAGGCGAGGTAGGTACTGAAAGAAGTGAGGGAGCAGTGTGTGTTTGTGTGTGTGTGTTTGTTCGTCTAACCATCAGCATCTCTGGGGTCTGACATTACACTTGTCTGAATCAGTTTCCCCCTCACTCACATTACAAAGACAGAATAAAGAACACACAATCTTCAGCTTCAGTTTTGAACAAACATGGCGGCTGTTTTCACATTCAGTCATTTTTTACAGTGCGGTATGTTGGAGCAGTAGTTTATCAACAGCTGACAAGAATAGGCTGGATAAACTGATCAGGAATGCCAGCTCTGTCCTGGGACACACCCTGGATCCAGTGCAGGTAGTGGGGGACGGAAGGACTCTGTCCAAAATAACATCTCTGATGGACAGAATCTCCCACCCCATGCATGTAAATGTAACTGAACTACAAAGACAGACTGCTGCATCCTATAGATGCATGAAGGAACGTTTCTGTAGGTCCCTCCTTCCTGCCGCCGTAAGACTGTACAATCATACAAACATAAATGTTTACATCAGACCTAACCCATCACCAATACTGCTGTAACTTGCACATTTATTTACAACAGACTGTACATTATAACTTATTGGAAGCTACATGTTTACTTCTTCATGCACACTTCAATGCAAAATCTGTAATTTTTCCATTTCAATTTTATACATATCCAAACTACTTTAAGAACGGTACAGTATTCTGTTTTATAACTAAAGTACATGTTGTAGATACTTCTTTTTTTCTTCTTTTTTGTTCTAAACATTGTGTGTGGTTCTGTTATGTTCTGTATCATGTTCTGTTTGTATATCTGCTGCTGCTGTTACGACCAAATTTTCCCTTGTGGGACGATTAAAGGATTATTCTATTCTATTCTATTCTATTCTATTCTATTCTATTCTATTCTATTCTATTCTATTCTATTCTATTCTATTCTATTCTATTCTATTCTATTCCTAATCTACAGTGAATTACAGCTGCATATAATCTGCTGTGGTAACTGATACACACACTACACCAATCCAACATTCATGATGCATAACATCTAAACAGTTTAAGACCAAGTTATTATTAACTTCCTCAATATTATGACAGTTTGTGTTTTATTTCTAAGTTGTGAGACACAACTATTTTATTATAACATTTTAATAAAATAAGTAACATTTTCTTAAATAAATTTTAAAAATTATAATTTTAAACACTATTTTTAAAGTCACAATTTCCAACAGAATGGTTTTAGTGTCTTCAGAGACCAACTATGTTATTTCTTAAATAGTTTTTAAACCTGTTAATCTCCAGCATTTGGTGCTGCCGATTTTGTTGCATTTCATTTTAACGGCTTGAAAGATGCAGAAAAAGATAAAACCACCGACACTACTTTAGAAAACTCCATAAGCTAATTAATTGGTGACAGACGAGGGAGAATCATGTTTTAAAAGCAAGAAAGGATCAGGACGTGTCACTTTGTGCCAAATCCATTAATCAGTACCCAAAAGAAAATCCTTTCACTTTAAAGAAAATTGTAAACAACTTAGAAACCAGTCAAATTTGGAAATTCTGTAAAGAAAAGAAACCCTATTGTTTATACTGAGTGTTTACTTTACACCTGCTGACGCTGAGTATTGATCCAGCTGATACCCCAGGATGTTTCTATTTCTACATTTAATCCCAAAACCTCAAACAAGTTGGGTTTTTTTTCAATAAATAAGTTTTATTCTGTTGTAACTGTGATAGACCTCAACTATTTTCTATGAAAATTGAGGTCACACAGAATGAGATCATACAGAACATTTACAAAATTGTTCAAAAACAAGATTAAACTTTTCTATGCCTTTCTTAAATGATGAAGGAAATTTTAACCTAGTTATATTTTTTTTCCTTTACATCCTTAATTTGGACATAATTTAATTGATACCCTGTTTTAAAATCTCTCTATTGGTTGAATTTTCTGTCTCTTTTAAGGTTTTATTCTTTGTTTTTAAGTCACTTAGTGGTTTGGCTCCTCCCTACCTTGTTGAACTCCACTTATCGTCCCTCTTGGTCACTCAGGTCAGCAGACCAGCTTCTCCTGTCTGTCCTGAGATTCCACTGGAAATCTCATGCACTTTCTCGGCTGTGGAACGTTCTCCCCCTCAAGATCCATCAGGCCTCGTCCGTCACTATTTTTTAAGACCCGTTTAAGGACTCACTTTTTTTCCCCTCACTTTTGATTCCCACTGACCTTCTTTTTTTATTCCTATTTTATTCATATTTATACATGTAAAAATGTTTTTATTTATTTCACTTCTTCGGCGTATGTTATGAAAACTGGTCAATGCTTCGTGCAACCTCCTTGTTGTGTTTGAAAGTGCTATACAAATAAAGATGGTGTGATGTAAAGTTTCATTTTATCAGTAAAGTAACAGAAATATCTTGATAATATTTGTTTTTACAGCAGGTCAGATTTTCTTTGCTTGTTTTAACTCTTGCAAAAATAATGAGGCTCCTTTGTGTAAAAACAAAACCCTGTTTATAATTTTTCAATGGAAAATGACATTTTAAATCTACTTTATTGTGGGGAGGGGTGGGAAGCTGGCTGGATTGAGCGCCGGATACAATATTTCAACAGCGGTTGAACTTGTAAAGGTTTTTTCTTCCTCTTTTTTTTTAAGTGTGAGCCGACAGGGAGCAGGAGAAAAGGGCTTTCATGAGAAATGGTGCCAGGTTGAGGGCAGGCCGCACTGCATGCAAAACAGTACAATGGGACAACATTTGGTGTGCAAATCCATCAGTCCATTCAAATGGAGGCCGAAACAAAAAGCTGATACACAAACAAATCAATAAAGCAGAGGGAGAGAAGAGCCGCAATAAATGGAGAAAAAAATCATTTCATTTGCTCATAATTACAATCGAGGACACGTTCAAACCTGATAGCGTCAATCCTAAATCCCACACAGGATATGTTATATTATTTGTAATGCTGTTGATGCTGGGATATTAAAAGAGTGTGAGGATTTTCCACCACTCGGTGTGAAGGATTCTCAGCAAGCGAGGTGGTGGAACCTGTCTGTATCTTGATCTATTCTCCGTCTTTAATCCCAGAGACAGGCACACCCATCTCGTTTCAACTGCACAATGGCAGCTGAAACCTCTCCATGCATGACAGAGAGCGGCTGCTCAACTTTTTTAACCTGTGAGCACAGTCCAAGTTCCACACACCCACACACTCTCGCACAGAGGAATATGGTTATTAATACATGTTTCTGACCGAATCTGATTAAACCAGTAACTTTTCAGTTTAGTTTCTGCAGCATCTAAACTCTATTTGTGGCGTCTTCCCTCTTCGTTGTCAGTTTCATTCTCCTCCTTTAATGGGACATTTTAAACTGGTGATTTAAACATATTGTCATCCTAATTTTGTCAAAGCTTTGGCTTTAATCAAAGTGGCTGTTAGCTGGAATCTGAGACACTGATCTGATCATTTTGTGGCAAAATCAACAATAATGGCATAATTGTGATTAAAGGATATATTTTTAATCCACAAATTTTCAACATCATTGTTGTGGTTTTATACATTTTTACTTTAGTTTCAGTTTATAATCAAACTATGATAAACTGAAGAGGATTGTTGATAAAACTTAACATTAGAGATGTTAAAGAAATGCCACATTAAAACAAGTTGCTCTTAAACCACTGTGCAGCTCAACTTTATTCTGTGCTCACTAAAACTTTTGGAGTTTACAGAAATATTTATTGCTTATTGTCGGCATTGGAAAATTAAAACTAATAAAACTTTGATACAGTTTCAACCACAGTCTACGATTGTGTAAGTGGATTCGCGTGTATAATAACATGCAATCATAAGTATGTACAATTAAATGTCGTGCCAGTGTTATAAACACATAGGTGTTTTATTTTGTTGACAAAACCAGATTAATAACTTGAAATTTAGTTGTTTTCTGTGTTTAAGTTGAGATGTGAACACTAGACCGTCCACTGTCATATAAAGTGGAGTTTATTGTAAATATGACGTAGTGAGTGAGGACACAAGTAAATATTTTAAATACAGATTTATTTTTCTCTTCTTGTGCCACAGTTCCTTACTCACCTGCTCTCCATCTATCAATTACTACAACCGTTTGTCATCATGTGATCACCATCCCTGCATATCTACACCTTAGTTTCTCCAAGTCTCTGTCAGATCCTCCTGCTTGTTTGCTGCTTTCTTCCTCTGCATTGCTTCTGCTCTTCTTCTTCTTTTCTCCAGTTGTTGGTTTGCTTGTTTATATGTTTTACTGTATTTTCTTTAGAGTTTTTTAGCAGTTCCTGCTGGCGCTGAGTCTGTATTTTGTGTCTGAAAACAAGCTCAACCCTTGAGAAACAGTCAAAATTTTAATACAGCAGCATGTGAAACAATTTTATACCTACACTAAGACAAACCCAAGCATGTAGGTGTCTCCTGAGAGAAGTTATTAATAATTGTGTAACAGTATCTCTGTCTCACTCACTTGTCTGTAATGTTTCCTCAGAATCTGACCCACTTTGAACTCGTTTCTGGCAACACGAGCCCAAAGCGCAGCATGACAAAACTACAAAGGCCACTTATCATCCAATTTGCAGAGTGCCAGCAGTATAAATCCACAATAATGTCATGAGTGGTTCCAATTTATGAGGCAATTGGATTTCAGGGTGGCTCTGAGATAAACATGATAAATTTACAAAGGTGAGAAGTTACATGCAAAATACATTCTTCGGCAGATAATTGCAGCAATTATAGTGGTGGCAAATCTTCCAAAAAAAAAAATCCTTTCACAAAGAGAAAGATGTGTTGTGTTTGAGCACCTGATTGCTGGCACACAAGATGTGGCTTGCACTGGCTTTTTGCCCTAAGTACAGATAATCCATGTGTGTCAGTGATTGAGGAGGTACAAATCCCACAGTAACAGACACACAGGTGGCACTGGAAAGAAACAGCATACCAGTCAAGATTTTTTCTTTCTGCCTTACTTGGCCAGTTACCATGCAAGGCTGAGTAAGAAGGGCAGCCTCCCTCAGTACAACTCAGCCACAGGTATGCACGGGACTTGCAACACACTCACTCCATTTCCTGAACACACACACACAAATAGAGTTTTCTGCACCGCGTCCTGTTCGAGTGGTCATGTCTCAGAGTAGTTGTGTGCAGTCTTTCAATTGTGAAAATGGGTTTAATCATTCAGCCACAAATCACACTGTGTAATCTACAAACTGCAACATCTTCCAGTGATAAATATTCACATCTTTATGGTGGTAATGCACCACTGAGCTGGATGCAAACTGCAGAAGGAATATCAACTGATGGTATCAAAAACAATCTCTATCAAGCAGAAATGAATGTTGTGTGCATGACAAACATGGCAAAGATATCAGATGGTTGGAAACTCTTCAAGGGTTTGAAAATGGACACTCACTGCATTTCCTTTATTTGTTAAGAGAGTAATTAGAATGTTTTAACATTTTTTATGCTCACTAGTTCCCCTGTTTATTTTCTATACCCACTCGATCGATTTCAGGGTTGAGTTTTGCCAAAAGTCATTAATCAAGCGTCTGGGCTGTGGCTGGATTACCTGGACCACATGAGACAATATATTATCTAACTTCCTAACATCTGGAAGAAGACAGTTAAGCATCAAGACAGTTAATTCCATGTAAGAGACACACAGTTCAATATATTTACAGACAAACCCAGATTTGTTGGTATCTTCCACAACAAACAAAAATACACAACTATCTCTGAACAAAAAGGTTTTGTCTCATCAGTCCAAAAGCTTTGAGGCTCATCAACATGCTTTATGGTGTTTCTGTGTTTTTCTCTCAGTGATGGAGTCTCCTGCTTCTTCTTCATCCCTGGAGCCCATTATAGTATAAGATGTGAATGATGATCAGAACAGATCTCGCTCATGTCGGTGTTGTAGACTAGATTAAAGTTTTCTCTGGTGTCCACATCCTGTTCTGGTCTTTGCTTTCTCTGGTCTATGTTCAGTGTGGTGCACATGATGGCTGATGAAAAACTTGATTGATTAAGATTGGACATTTAGATATAAAGAAAACTGTAATGCAGGATTAATATCTTTGAAGGTGCCAAAAAATCTGTTCACATTAATCTTGCATAATTTTGTAAAATAGACAATAAATTCAATTTTATTTTGTTGACTCTTACTCATATTAAAGACAAGCCAGCAAATGTTAGAATATGGGATTTAATTTCATCAATTTATAAGAGGAAATAAAAATATTTAAATGAGATATAAAAGTATTTCTGTATTTTTCACATAAATAAAAATGATATTTTTGTAAAGCAAGCAGCTACAAAAGCTGAATTTGTTTTGTTGTTGTTTAAAATGAGAAATTCTACTCGCTGTACAATTCATTCATAAAAACATGTATGACACCATGTATTAATAAGAAACATGAAATGTCAAAATCCTTTTCCACATGTGATTCACTTGCCAAGTCTTAAAAAGATGTCAGATGTTTGTCAGCTGAGAAAATGCAACGCTGCGCTCAAGGATATCAGTGGAGGCCAAATGAATGCCTGTGTGTCTTCCTGCTTAGGAATCACAGGATTTAGGTGGCGATGAAAGCTTGTCAGCAATGGCTCACAAAAGCTTCATTGTGCACTATGAAACCGGCTGTTAAAATATACTAAGAGATAAAGAAAAAACTGCCCATTATTGTTACAAACATGTAAGTTTATCCAAAACTTTTAGTCCTAACACTGAAAATTACAGAATTTTTATTGAACATTCATACACTGAAATGGTTCTATAAAATTTGCTAATTATTTGGCCCTAATGACACATTTTGCTATATAAAACATCGACTGTTTATTTAAACAACATTATCTGAGAATAAGGACTGGATTATTTTGTTATGTTTATACAACAGAATATGCTTTATATCGATAGCAGACCAATTTATGTTGTTAACTCAACATATAGCATGACAAAAATTTATTATTTCATATTAAAAGCTTTGTTTTCATTAGATTATGCGATAATTAAAAATAAATTACTGGCACATTTAATTACATCCGATTTAAGCTTTTAAGGATCCTGACTGGAATTTTAGAAAAGGAGCTACAATAAACTCAGTTACGGTATAAAATTATGAAGTTGTTGAGGTAAAGTCACAAAGTAAGTGATACCTTCAAGGCAAAAAATGAACAGTTGACCAAAACTTCTTGATCTGGCAAACATACAATGAAAACATTTTGTATTCATGTAGTTACAATCAATTAGTATTTCATCTTGAGAGAATGAAATAATGACCATTTAAAGCATGAAAACTTCCAGTATCAGTACTGCTGATTTTAAATAGCTATTTGAATAATACAAACAAATAAAAAGTCCTGTGGATTTATCTCACAAATCATTATTTTACTGATTTATCATTTTTTCCACATGTATCAGAGAAATTGAGGAAACGTTTCTTCATACTTTTTTTATAATTGGTAAAATTCAATTGGTAAAATTCAATTGGTAAATTTAATGGGTAAATATTTTTTTTGTCTATTCAATTTCAGTGTTTTCTTTCTATGATTTAAACACCCACATACCATTTTATTTTAAAATACATGAAATATTATGATTTTTGTGTTTGTTTTGTTCAGAACAAGAGCAAAGTAAAGAAAAAGAGAGGAAGTTCAAACCTTCTCTCCCATAAGCCATCATGAGGAATGTGACATCGCTTGCTAATAAGATGGATGAGCCTGAAACACTGATGAAGATCCTATCAGAGTATTGACATACAGACGTTTCCTTGAGACATGGCTACATGAACATATCCCAGAAGTGTGAAGAGAAGTCCTTGTTAATAATAGATTGGTGTGATCCAGAATATGCTGTTGTAAAATTTCATCCCTGCAGCCTAGACATCCATCTGTTAGCTTTAAGTCTACGTCCATATTGTTTATCAAGTGAGATCACCAGTGTTAAGTTAGTACTAGTTTACATTCCACCATCAGCTAATGCTAATTCTGCATGTGACCTTATTGTCTCAGCTGTTGCTAAGCTACAGGCTCAAAACCCCTATGTTAGTGGCAACAGCTGGTGATTTTAAATGTGTCTCTGTTTCTCCTACAATTTCAACATTTCAGTTTGCCAGATGCGCCACCAGAGGAAGTAAAACAATGGACTTGTCTCATCCAAATGTCAAGAATTTATGCAGATCCTCTGCCCAATGTGGTCTTGGCAAGGCAGCTCACAGTCCAATCTTTCCTTGTTGTGAGTATAAATCAATTGTTAAGAGGCAATCTGTGATCAAAAGAACTGTGTGGAGGTCGTCACAAGAAGCTGAAGAATATCTATGGGGATGTTTGAGTCCATAGGATTCAGTCTGTTAGCCACATGAAGACTATATCAGTACCATGACTGAGTGTGTGACTGAATGTATAAATTTCTGTGTGGTCGACATTAACCATACCAGAACACTGGAATGCTTTCCCAACTGAAAAAAACTGGATCATCAGTGACCTGAAAGAACTACAACAACAACAAAATCTTTTAGTGAGTGAGATAGATAATTATTGAGAAGTGTACAAAGAGAATCAAGATTAGAATCAACAGGAGATGTACAAGAAAAAGCTGAAGAGCAAACTCTAATAAAGCAATGCAAAAGATGTGTGGTCAAGGATGAGAATCACATGACTTCAAGCAGAAGGAGGAGCAGATGGAAGCCTAAACAGATAAAAGACTGAGCATGATATTTAGTGAAATAATTCTGAAATAAAATCAGCATCTTATTTTCCTTCTGGTCAAATAAACCTCTCACTGTCCCTTCACCCATAGCTTCTCTGCTACATCTCAACAGTCTCATCCTCCACCACAGCCATGGATGTTGATCTTTGTGCTGCTCCATCATTTCAAACATCATCAAAAGAAGCTGGTGTCCCCATTGTCTCCACCTCCTACCTGTCTGAATCTAGCTGTCAGGTGAAGAAGTACTTGGACAGACTGAACAGCAACAAGGCATCAGGTCCAGATGGTGTAATTCCCAGAGACTCAACCAGGAAAAGGTGCCCATCCCCAACATCACACACCATGATATTCCTTTAGAGACTCATACTGGTCCATCTGAGTAAGCAAACAAGCACCTAACAGGACCCAGTGCAGCTTGCTTAGACACTCTGTTTGAGATGTTTCTTTCATTTTGTTGTTTCAAACAAATTTTTATTTTATTTTATTTTGAAAATCCAGAAACTTGAACTCATATGGGTTTTTGGTCCAAATCATTCTCCTGGATTAACCTGATAAGCAGACCACAGATTGTAAGACTGAATAGATGTGTTTGTGAACTTGTTACTGTATATGTATTAATCTACAGGCAATTGCTATACATTCACCTAAAAAACCTACAAATTGAATCAATATACTGTACTTATTTCACTTTTCTTAAAAGAGTAATATGGCTTAACTTTTTCTTTAAACATATAAGTTTATTTGTATGTAAACATTTGTCCAAATGACAACAGTCTGTCGGATGAGTTGCGTGCCATTCCGCGCCCACACACAGAATGAGCTGTATCTCACCACTCAAAGAGTCAAGACAGCAAAAAGCTTTGTTTCATGGGAAATACGTTTTCAAAGCCACAAGGGTTGTGTGCAGTAGCAACACGCCTCGTCTGCCTCCCCTCCTGAGCTCCTTTCTCTGCCTCAGAGTCAGAAAGCAGACAAAAGCAGACAGAAATGAATCCACGTTAATGAAGTAGAACAAAATAAGAATGGTGCTCAACTTCCACAGCCATCCTAACGTGCAGTTCTATTGTGCAAGTGAGGTTCCTTTCAGGTGCAGGCATGGGTAAAAATGCTCATGTGCGGCCGCCAGGTTTTCTGTGCAGGCTGAGACATCTATGAGGTGTTGACACATGGATACTAACAGAGCACCAACTGACAAGGATGCTCTGACGTTTGCAACGAGGCATGACTTTAATTGTGAGCTCTGTTATAGTGCGGGAGTGAGATACTGTAGCTATCAGGCGAGGGATGAGTCAAACTGTGTGAGTCATACAAAGAAACTAAATCCACAATTGACTTTCAGCAGCACTAAAAAACACATATAATGTAATTATCTTCATGTAAAACCAACTGATCAGATCTATGAATTAAAACTGTAAAAGTAAGTGGTTGATTCTTATTTTGTTTGATGTGTTTTGCTTCAGTCTGCTCCTCAACAAAGACCCGCTCTCTTTTTCATCATTGACAAATGGTTTTATCATTTGAGCTAATAAGAGCAGATTGGATTGTCAGTAGGTGATTCATGGACTGTGTCCAACTCTATCTTCAGTTTAAAAGTCTCCAGCCAATCAAGTGATTTGATGGGTGTGGACGTTTTAAAACTGTGTTTGACTATTTCAATAATGCAAACAGAGTTTTCCAACATTTCCATTTGAGTCTTTTGCAGTGGCGTGTTTGGTTTTTGTGTTGTTATTTTACTTCAAGACTCCGTTTAATAGTGGAAAGATCCATGTAGATAAATTTAAATACCGAGCAAGGAAAGATTCCCTTTTTTATACCTTAGTATTACTTGTTTAGACAAACATGATACATATTATATGTAAAACTATAAATAAAAATGAAGGGGGAAAGTATGCAAGATGTCCCCCCGTTATTATGTAACTATAAGAAAGTCTGTGCAACATGTGGAGAAAATGACTGAAAATAAAGAAACTCTCGGGATATTAAAAGACCCCTCTCACTCTGTCCACGAGGTGTTTAATCTTCTGCCATCCTGAAGACGATACCGTCCCAATGTATCAACAAGAATGTGCAACAGCTTCATTCTCCAGATGTTGATACTGAAAAATCTCTAACAACACTGTCACCACATACCTGATCCAAAGAAATGTTGTTTTATTCTGTTTTAACTACAGGAAATGCAAACAAATCATCTCATTTTAAGTACATATAAAGTACAATGTTAAACAGGTGATTGATTGATAGTACTTATCATTAACTTATTGATTAGCTATAGATTTGATCAAAACCCACAGCACCCTAGATGTTTTATAAAGTTACTTCTCCAAGTTTATTATATTTGGACCTGAATTTATCACTCTGAATGTTATTTAGAACATTCTCAGTTGCACCGAAAATGTTTTATATATGATTTTAACTAGAGAGAAAAGTTTTTATTGGACATCTGGACAATGAAAGAAGGAGAAGAATGTGTTGTATTGTTGGGATTTGTTCATTTTGTTCTACTGAAAATGTTTGTGTAACAGTGCATATCTATAAACAGCTCAGTAAGGCATCATGACACCCCAAACCAGGTTGTCACAAAGGCATAAAATCAGCTCATTGTGTTTTAAGATTAATTAAATTCTAGTTCTTAAGATGCTTCACGTCTTACTGGGTTAAAATGATCTAATAACATGACTAAAAGGTTGTTTTTCATAAAACATAATCCATGTTTCAAACATTAAAAGTGATCATTCTCCTGCAGATTCATGTTCATGAGAGTCTCACGCAAACACAAAGTGATTTAACGGCAGGCTCCCGGGGAAGTGCACTGCTTCAGTTATGTAAACTGGCTCTGGTTTGGAGCAACTCAACCGTCAGGACTTTGCATCCCCACCAAGCCCCTGCAGCTGCTAATGCAAACAAGATGCCTTCACTTTCTCAACAGTGGCCTGACTAAGTCTTACACACACAACGTGCACACACATACACATACAGGAGAGTCCAACAGAAATAAAACCCTTTCAGACTGAATGAATTTTGTGATTTTGTATTAATAGGATCGGTGGAGTTTTTAAATAAAATTCTTCATCTTATTTTTTAAAAAATCAGAAAAATAAAACACAGATTTGACTTTTTTCATTTGATGCTGATAACTTACATAAAGTGTCTAAAAGGTTGAAGATCTCCAGTAAGAAACCTGAACAAAACCGCATGTTTTATGGATTTTTAAAAAGTCCTTCTTTTTTTCAACTCACTCTCTCATTCTTAGACTGACGTGCAGTTACATATTTATAAGGAATAAACACACAAATCCAGATTTTCTAAACCAAAACAGAAGTAGAAAAATGTCCTTCAATTTTTGCACAAAAGGACCAAAACACTAAAACACAACTAACATATTCTGCCTTCCATTAAAACTTCTATAGATTTCCTTGATGTCTCTGAGTGGCTGCGTGTTTCTAACTTGCATCAGTATAAAAAAAGCCGCACACCACCTGCAGAGCCGCGGCCAGCAAATGGTTAAACTCAAGTGTTCAAATTCAAATGTCTCATTTGTTTGTCTTTGTTTTGAGAGAGCTGTTTCTCGCTGGCACGACCAGAAGTGTAGGTGAAGTGAAGAGCTCTTCATTTGCCTTTGCTGCAGTCCTGTGCAACTCTCTCAGCCTCCCGCCGTCATTTGCGTCTTTTCGCTGCTCTGTGATGGACAGGTGGAGACGTCTCATAGCTGCACCAATGCACAGTGTCCTCAATGCTGCGGGCTGCAGGGTCCAGTCGGTGAGGCCAAATCAAAAGCCTCCTAAGTGCAACTAAAAGAGGAGCAGAGGTTCTCTCTGCAGCTAAAAACAAAAAGAGAAGCATTAAACAGCTACAAATATTTAGGTGTAAATTAACAAAGAAGTTTTTAAGTTTTGCATGAAGAACTTTTGAATCATCAAAGCTATGAAAGCACATCAACACATTAAATACCTTTATGACAACAACTGTTGATAGAGATTCAAGTTTCCAGCAGCATGACTCCTGACTTTAATCTACAAGCACAAACACAGAGATGAAACAGTTCGCGAACAAACATCAGCTGAAAAGGGGCCAAATCCAGATCGCAGCTCTGAGCCTTTTCTTCAGTAACAGCAAGTACCTGACAAATTACTCACCACTGATTGTTCATTATCAGCGAGCATAGCAAGCGGAATTAGGTGAAGGGAGAGGTCGACTGCAAACTGCATAACTTTGTCTATCACACCTGTCAGAGGTTGAGATGAAATAAGACAGCAATCGAGATTCAAACTGTTGTGGAATTAGTTAAATTATAGTGTTTTTTTAAATGCAGCTCTCATCTAATGTTTAAGAAAATTAAGTTTAAGAAGTTGCTGATTTCATTTTTTTTTTTATTCTGTTTTGTTCTTACAGTTTTATGTTGTGCACGTCATTTTTTTCTCCTTTTTTTAATCTTCTTTTATGTATCAGAGCAGCATTTAAACATTCAAATAAACTAGTGTAACATTAATAAACTTTGACTTATTTAGCAGGTGAATTCTGAAGTCAAATATATTTTGTGAGTCCAAATTTCTTGATGTCTTTTTGATTCTTCTTGAGATTTCTCTGGACACGTCCCATTGGGATGAGACACCGTGATAAACCCAGAATTCACTGACCTGGGAACATCTTGGAATTCCTCAGGAGGAGCTGAACAGACTCACCTGGGTTTCCCTCCTGGATCTGTCATAGCTGTTACCCAAGCTTTGATAAAAAGTTACAAAAAATTGACAGACGAATAGAAAACCAAACCTGAGCATTAAAATCTAATCAACTTATTCTTGAATGAAAACAAATTTTTGGTTGTGGTAAATCTAAAAAAAATTACTTATTTCAGGAGAGACAATAACAAATACAAACACACGGCTAATAGCAGAACTGCAAGTGCAGCATGTAACATCATCACGTTACTGATTGTGGTCTGAACAGGCTTCAAAAAAGGTTTTTGGGGGTTTTTTTCAAGTCAAATGGATCTAAGTTTTTACAATGAAAAAACACCTGCTTGGATTTTGTAGCAAAGTATAAATCAAAAATGTAATAAAGCAAAACATCACAATGTATCAGGTAGGCAGGTAGATTTGCTTTAAGGGAATTACATTTAAAAGGTGGAAAACAAACAGAACTGCTTATAATTAAAGATATTTGACCTCAATGAAATAATTACACCAAATATTTAGTCAAGCAGTGAAAACTGAGTAAACACAGATGTTATTGTTAACTTTGTCGGCAGGATAACAGTGACTGCATCAGTTACTACAAACTTCAGCACCTTTCCAGGTATTCAAATGTCTTGCCACATGTGTCTTATATCTTATTTATTATATTTAATGATCAGAGTTTTAAATAAATCTGACATTTTTTGACTCTGTGAGAGAAAAACTACCTGGAATATTACAATTAAAAGATGAGACTCGAGTTTCATGTTATACCTCAGCTGCTGTTTAAGATATGTATTCTTTTTCCTGCAATGAAACATGATTTGCCTTTTTGAACAGACTTTTAGCAGCTCTAAACAAGTTTATAAATGTCAAAAAAATCTTCATATTTCACCACATGCCACACCTCAGCCATCATACAACAGGGCGCTGCAGCTCCAGTGCAGGACAGCCTCATCTCGGCCCTCCCAACAGGACTCAACTTTTCATCGGGTTTGTTTTTTTAAGCAAACCAACCCTCCCTCTTACCCATTCCCTCGATGTTTCAGTCCTGACACATGCCTGCAGAGTGAACCCAGCCTGGTGTTGAGCTGCAGGAGAGTGCTGCGGTGTTTTACTCTGTTTGGTTAAGAGATTAAAGTAGTGAACCCCAGCCTCACAGATTCCCTGGACTCCATACCAAACGAGAGGCTCCGAGTGGATCTGATTCTATCTTCAAAACTTGAACAAGTTCGAACTCGGCTTAAAAGCATACAGCGAAAATTCAAAGTCACTTAAACATTTCAAAACTTTAAAAAGGTCACTTTATAATAAAACAGTTTCAGAGGCAACAACTCATCATTTCTTTTCTCGCAGGTTGCGTCCAGGCTTTATGATGATGATCTCCTTTATTTTGCATGCTGAAATCGTGGAGGGCCTTTGTCTGAAAAACATTTACATCTCTTAACACAGCTGGCTGGTTCAACCACTGGCACAAAACAAACAAGGAAGCAAGATAGAAAAACAACTCTTAGGTTAAGTTACCACTAAAGAGGTCCTTTAGTGTTAAACGTCAAAACAACAGGGACCATTTTAGAGATTTCAAAATAAACTGAGGTCGGTCTGTAAAGAAGCATTTGAATATAAAGAGGAAGTGATATTTGTTTTAGACAGTTTGGGGTAATTTAATCTGTTTTTAAAGAAGCCTCGTTAGAATAACTGATATTTGTTGATTTTTTTGAAAATAGTGAAAATTTATTTAAAAGTCTAAACTGTGAAAAAACGAACTGTTTTTTTAAATCCGATATTATTAAAAAAAAACAGCAATTCTTCCTATTTTAGAATATCCTTCATAATGACATAAAATACCTTGCAAAAGACATTTTCTTTTTTTTTTAATAAAGCTGTCATTCTATGACAAGCATGAAGACTGTATAAAGTTGAGGTATGTGTAAAGCATGTGATGCTTTGGGGGTGTGGCCCTGGAGGTGCTCTGCAGAGGTAATACATGCTTCAGGTAGTGCCAAGTGACTCATTTTCTCGCTCACACCTTAAACACCACAAATGGCTCTGTCACAACTGAACTCTTCAACTTAAACTGACAATGGACTCCGGAGGGAAAGGAGCTGAACTGAAGAACTCCAAAAACAGAAGTTTTATCTAAAGGCTGATTTACTTTCAATTTCTTCAAAGAAATGTTGGTGGATTTGGACTCAAACACAGTGAGTTGTTAAAAAACAAGTTCTCAAGCAAAGTTGGGGGGGACAGATCTTGATTTCTACTGTTCAGGACCTAATTGTGTTCCACTCACACGGGGAACTTTTCCAAATCTCTGGGAGAACTGAGACTCTGCAGCCTCTGCAGTTAATTTACTTGATTATCTGTGATTTAAGCGACCTTTCTTAAAGTCTATCTATGACAATGCCAGTTGTGAAAGTGGAGAAGGACTCTCCTGCTGATACCGCCGTACCTTCTTCCAATCCTTCTCCACAGATGGATGAACAGCCCCGGGGTAGAAGGAGGAAGAGACCCCTTCAGAGAGGGAAACCTCCTTACAGCTACATTGCACTGATTTCCATGGCAATAGCCAACTCTCCTGACCGCAAACTGACTTTGGGAGGAATCTACAAATTCATTACAGAGCGGTTCCCTTTCTACAGAGACAATTCAAAGAAATGGCAGAACTCCATCCGTCATAACCTGACTCTCAATGACTGCTTTATCAAGATCCCTAGAGAGCCAGGGCGACCAGGAAAGGGCAACTACTGGGCCCTGGACCCAAACGCAGAGGACATGTTCGAGAGCGGCAGCTTTCTGAGGCGCAGGAAGAGGTTCAAGCGCTGTGACTTGAGCACTTACGCCCCATACATGCATGAATCTCCTGTTTTCTCTCCTGTTCCGATTACCAGATCAACTGCGTACACTAATTCAGTCTACCCCAACATGACTGTCAGTCCTACGTACGGGCAACAGTTGCCCTCTGCCTATTACCCCTCATCATCACCTCCAGGATTTGCACACGGTCAGACCCGCATGTTCAGCATCAACAATATCATAGGACACCCAACCTCAGCCAGCATGCTAGTGAGTCAAGGGCCAGAAATAATGCAGCAACCCACCCGGAGCTTCAGTCCTGAGGGTCTACCAAACGGATCTAATCCCTGCAGCCTGGGAGTTTCAGGTTTCCAGAGTCCACCGTGTGGGGGAGCTCTGCCACCTCGATCTTCAACACATCCAGGGTTCAACTACTCTGGACCCAACGGTCATCCACATCCCCACCAAGGCTCTTACGGACAGGGTCATAACCAGGGGTACGGATCGGCAGGTCGGCTCCAAGCCCCAGCTCATGTGTCTGCAGAGACCATGGATCACTACGGTAGAGTTTCTCCAGTGCAGCTAGGCTCTTTCTCCCAGTATAACAGTGCAGCAGGTCCTGTTCCCAACACTGGAGGATACCTGAGGCACCCGTCCTACACAGGGAATATGGACCGCTTTGTTCCTGCAATCTAAGCTACCAAAAACGTTTGTTTAGGCTTCTGACTACATTATTAAAAATGCATCAGAGACCAAGTGAGCCAGACATTTTTATGCACAAACATTTTCTATGTTTGTGATAAAAGAAAAGCTGAACAGACTGACCTCTTGAGACGTGACTGTGATTTTTCTGGATTTAATCTACAGCCTACGTCTACATTTTCAGGACTGGCGGTAATTTCCTGCGAATTACATTCTGTACATTTTGATCTAAATGTAAAAAAGTCTCTTTATTTCCAATCACATGTAAGTTACATTAAATGTTTTACGTGGTTGCATGTTGTTCAGTTTGGGCACATTGTGAATGGGTAAGTTAAATATTGACCGGTCTGCTGAGTTTTAAATAACAGAGCTATTAATGTTCATGTACATTTTGTCTTATGATTTTTGGCTTCAAAGTAAGCGATTTGTTTGAACAGCTTGAGTTTTATTTCATTTGCTTGCATTTTTTTTTTTTTGCAAAATTAAAATGCATATTATTAAGCTTTTTTGTGGTAAATAAATGGAGTGATAAAGCACTTTTTTTTTTTCAAAATAAGTCTGTTTTGAATAAACAGTCACAACTTCAATTGTTCCAAAGTCTAAAATCCAAATTGTGTTTATATTTTAAAAGCTAGAATTTGACATGTAACTACATCATTTATACAAGAAATTATATAATTGTTTTAAAAGAGAAATGAAGAAACCAGAATTTTTTTTTTCTTTTCATGCTTGTGTTGTTTCCACCAGCGTTTCAGCTCAACTAATTTGAAGTGTTGTCTGGAGCCCTGGTATTAGCTGTCACTGCAACCGGTTTCCTGTTATCATGTCGAGACATCAGCAAAACACTTGAAACCATTAATCATGAAAATTAATTGATTTGTAACTCAATATTTTATCCCACAGTCAACAAAAGATTAGAAATCCCTTCATGTATGCATGTCGTTACAATCCAGTTCTTTTTTGCAAATTTTTTTTTTTGCATTGTTCAGTTTTTTTGTCAATATTTAAAAGAAAATAAATTTTTCACATAAAAGTTTATTTAACACCCGGCTGTTTTATGGATTGTTTTTCTACACACACCATGTTTATAATAACATTTTAATGCAAACTGTACCTACAAATTAAACACATAATTGGTTTTAAATGTGCATAGCAACAACAGTTGCTGGAGAGGATCTCTGGTGCGTTGAGTCTCCATCCTGAGTAAATATTTACATTCTGAATAATTGAACCCTTCTGACTCTTCCACTGAAATCTGCTAAGAGGAAAACTTGTGACATTTATTTGTTTATATGCAGTCAGACACACTTTAATTATGTTTTCATAGTTTGTGTCTGTGGCATTGCGTTAACAAGCGGAAGCACAATAGATTCATTTTATTGATTCTGCAGTTTAAATTGATGTAAACGTGTAAGAATTAAAATATATATATATATGGAGACTATTAAAAATATATATTTTAGTTGTTTTGGTGACAGTAACAAATTTTAAATAGATGTTTTTAGTTTAAGATCTGATAACTAAAGGCCATAAAGATATTTCATATTTTTTTTTACATTTGGTCTCTCTTTAGTTCTACAAATGGACTTAAAATTATTTAAAAATTAATTAACAATTTACCAGACTTACTGAAAATAGTTTTGTATTTGGAAATACAAACCCCATGAACAGTGTTCAGATTTTATTCTCCGTCTCTAGTTTGCATCAAACAGCATCAGTTTTACAGAAAGAAAGAAGTTGGAAGAACCTTCTTTTGATCAAAAATTCAAATTCTGCAAAATAAAGAGAAACAAGGACCAATGCAACGTTTAAAAATATCTTAATTTTATTATTTCATCAGTTAAACAGTCATGAAAAACAATAACATATGAACCATGTGCAAATTTAAAACATTTCAGCCGATGAATTCGAGCAGCTGTTGGAGACGTTCACAGCTCTTCACCACTTCTGGTAACGACAGCAGAGTCTGTGACAAGGAAATAAAAATCAACATCACCTCACCTGGATATACTCACTTATAATGACAGAATAAGAAATAGAAAAGGTTGTAAAGAGGAACATGAAACATGTCTCACCTCTCGGACTTTGTTGATCATGTTGTTTAGAATCTGAAGCTCGTTCTCAATTTTCTGCATGTTGGTCTGATGAATGATTTTCTGACAGATGAAACAATTTGGAGAAAAACTGGATAAATTAAAAGTCCTGAGAAATTCTAATGAAGATCTTTTACTTTTTAAAGACAATAAAATAATCCTAATATTAGAGACGAGTTGAGAGCTTACATGTCTATTTGCTCTTTCGAGGAGTTTAACTCTGGCTTGTTCTGCTTCCTGAAGCGTTATCTTCAGTCTCTCCATCTGCAGAAACAAATTAAATCAGAAATCTCAGAAAATGTAGGAGATTTATAAATAAAAATCAAAGCAGATATAATAAAGTTATAGACCTCCTTTATTAAGTGGATCTTCTCCTCTATGTGATGGACTGAATCAGCTGATTGGTCACCGGTTTTTCTCAACTCGTCCCGCAGAACCTGAGATTCGACTCTCGACTGCTGCAGAGCGCGACGAAGCTCGACCACCTCCTTCTTCAACTCCTGAAGATTTTAAAATAAACTTTCAAACTAAAGGTTTGTCTGCAGTTATCATGTTCCTGGGTTTGATTTCTTACACTGTTGTCAGTCTTGTGTTTATTTAGAATTTCTTGGGCCTCTTGAACATCTGCCACCAGCTTTGTCAACGTTTTCTCATCCTGTAAAAAAAAGAACCTTCGGGTCATCAACAGAACTCGTGTTCCGCTTTTAGTTCTAAGAGATTTACTGTGAAGTTCTCCACCTTACCTGAGTTTTCTGCTGCAAAGCCTGATTTCCTCTTTCAACCAGGTTGTTCAGACAGCTGAGTTGATGCTTCAGCTCCAACACTTCAGCTTGATGTTGGTTACTCGCAGCCTGTAGCTCCACCTGCAGGCCACAGCTGGAACAAAAATTGTTAAAAAAGATTCTATGAAAATTGTAAAGAAAATAAAATGGAACATTATGGATGGAGTTTGGGTGGAATTAAACCTATCAGAAAAAACGTTTATTACTTGTTAATTATTAATTTTTCTTATGCAAATTCTATAGCAGATTTTCAGTCTAAAGAAACTGTGACAGTAATAAAACTGATCTTTTGGGTTTCGTGTGGAAAAATGTTTCGAGTATTCAACTAAAAACGTAACTAAAAATCTTTTTGTACAACCCCAAAAGTCGAGATGTTACGTAAAATGTAGATAAAAACAGAACGCAACGATTTGCAAATCTCATAAACCCATAAATTAAATTCCAATTCAACAGAAACAACATCAGATATTTTACAGTTTCATAGAAAATATCTCATTTTCAGGTTGATGCAGCAAAATTTGACAGATGCAAAAACTTGTCTGAATTACGGATTTTTGTCAACTTTAGTTCATAAGTAACTTGAAACAGAAGACCACGTGGCTCCGGTATAAACAGCTGTTAGCGGCAGTGACACGTCGCTCACTCACGTGGTGCGGTGTAGCTCCTGCATCTGAGCGTCTTTGTGTTGTTGCACCAACTTTATCGAGCTGACGAGCTCTGCAACAGTCTTGCCGAGGCCAGACAGCAGCTTGCACACACTGCTCTGCTCCTCCTCTTCTTCTTCCTCCTTCTTCTCTTTGACATTCATTTTGGGTGTCTGAGCTGCAACGCGGGTGAAGGCGCTTGTCTCACTGAACAAAGTTTCACTCTGCAGTTCAGGAACATCTGAGATTAAAGAGAGCAAATACAATCCTGATGTTATTCTTTTCAAAGTCACATGACTTCAGCCATTTTACCATCTTGTATAATTTAAGTAGTTTCGGTTCATTTAATTAGATGCAACCAAATAATAATAACTGATTTAAATAAACTCATGTGAATCTCACTGACTAGTAACTGAACTGCTAAATATCTAAATGACTTTATGCACTTCTTAGAAAATAAATTAGTTATTATTCTTGAAAAAGATAAATATTATCTGAAATATCTTTACTTTTAAACAAATAAAGCCACCTAACTGAATGACAAATAAGTAAATAAAAACTAATATCCTTAACTTGGATTTGCTTGGAGATTAATTACATGTGATCAAAGCTGTAGTTTGCATCTCATCAGCTTTTCCAAAGTACTTATTAACAAACTCCCACTATAAAGAACTGAAGTAAATAAAAAATATCTCTAACAAGTCAATTAAAGAAGATCAGATAAACCACAAAACAAGCTTAACAACTATATTTCACTAAGTTTAATTCCTGATAGTAATAAAATATAACAAACTGCATTCTGCTTTTATCTACAGTTGCAAGAGATTTTTTTAAATTTTAAAACTACTGTCTTGACAAAAATGCGTTTCTAACAATCACTGATGATCTCCAGACGGATCACAACAGCAACTTTGGGAACCAGTAATCTAAAGTACCTGATGAAAACGGTGTGTCTGTTTCGACATCGTCCTCTTTCTCAGCAGTTAATGCCACCATGATGCTGTCCACAAAAGAACAGGATGGGTTCCGATGCTCCACACAGAGCAGCTCAGGTTCTTTATCACTTTGTGGATCTTGTTCCTACAAAGAAAGAGATGCACGGTATGTTATATACTGAATCTACTGAGAGCGTAAGTAAAATAAGTTAAAGTAACATCAAAATATTTTTCCTTCTCCATAATAAAAACTTTTGTGTACTCAAGTAAAAGGGAAGTTAGTGAAAATGAACATCTAACAGCTTCTGCTCCGAGCTGTTAGTGAACTTGTTACCTGGTCACTGAGAGCGACGTGCAGCTCGTCAGTCAGTCCTCGCAGGGTGTGATGTAGCAGAGTGATCTCAGTCACTGCCTGAGCCATCTTCTCTTCACTCTCTATCCGTACAGCATCAGCTGATGATCTTGTGGTTTCCAGCTCTTCATGCAAATTCCTGTTTTCAATCCTGAAATACACCCAAGAAAAGAACATTCAGGAATTTAAAATATAACTTCAGATTTTTCCAACTACAGTGAAAATTAGAGCAACACACTGCAGACAACAGAGTACTCAGCTTACTGGAGTTTACAAACTTCTTCTTTAAGATCCTCGCACTCGATGTTTCTCTCGCGAAGTGCCTGCAGGTTTGTTCTCAGCAGTCGTTCGCTTTCAGCCACCTGCTCCCTCGCTAACTCGTTCTCCATCTGCAGAAACTAAAAGATGACAGCCAAGTTAGATTCAAACTTAAGACACGTGAATAATACAGAAAAAAGGGGGAAAGCAAAGATTAGCTTTGCAAACTCACCTCGTTCATTTCCTGCATGCCGCTCAGTTGAGTACAAACATCCTGGAGCTGCTGGATCTGCACACTCTGAGACTGTGAGAGGGTCTGCAGCTGATGAGCCTGTTCCTCTTTCTGAGCCAGAGCCTGACTCATCTCACACACACACTGCTCTGACTCCTCCAGAGACACTTTCAACCTGGATACAATCAGAAAAAAAATCACACTGATAACTGGTGTTTTCACTGCAACGTGTTTCCTGCAGGAACACCGTCAGGCTGATTGTTTCAATCATTACAAACACAGTTTAAACTTACTGATTTGCTCTCTCGTTGGCCTGCTGTATGTCTTTCCACGATTGTTGCAACCTGAGGGATAAAAATATTGAAAGTGTCTTTACATGTTTTATAATCTGAGGCTGATTTGTTTCACCAGCAGATCATCCCGTGAAGCGGGTCATACTTTGTCGTCTCAGCAGCAAGCGCTTGCTCCAAAAAGGTGTAGGATGCCAACGTGGAGGAAACTGTGGCCGACAACTCAGTGACCTGCCGTCCCAGCTGACTCGTCTCTTCTTCCTTTTCTGTTAGCTTCTGTCTCAGAACACCCATCTCTGATGGATATTGTTTTACAAATTAAAGGGGAAACATTATGGTGATATTTATAAAAATGAGCCAGAAAAAGTGTTTGTGAAGAAAGAATTAAAAAGTCTTATATTTCAGTTTTTACCTGATGACAGAATCGTCACCTGCAGAGTTAAATCACCGATCTGCTGTTCAGCAGTTTGGAGGTTTAAAGAGGTTTCGTTCAGTTCTTCCTCGATCTGTTGAGTGCATGTTTGTTGAAACAGTAAACAAAAAGAACACACGAGATTTGGGAAGCAATCGTCTAAATGAAAACCAAAATGTGACCTGGTCTCGCTCCTTGATAGCTTGGTCTCTGGCAGAACAATGCTCATCTCGTTCTCTTAAAGCAGCCGCTGTCTTCTGATTCAGCTGAAGGAGAACAGGAGCAGTTTTCTGCAGGAGGTTCCTGACTGCGCAGAGCTTTAAAAACAACATTATGTATTAAAGACAGAACATGATGTATAGATGCTTCACTCATTCCAGGATGAAGGTTTGCAGGACTTGTTTTAATATACAACAGTTCCTCACATACAGTTTAGATATCTGGAATGTGTGGTATATTTATTGTTTTTACACTGAACTTACTTCCTTCATCAAGCTGATGTGTTCCTCCATGGTTTGGGACAAAAGATCAGAGGCTGAGTTCAGTGTTTCATTACAAGCCGTGTTTAATGCAACCTAAATTAAAGAAGAAAAACACCAAAAATTACATCTTGAATTTCAAATAAACAAAAAGAAAATACATTTGGGGTGCTGTGTGTACCTGCTCGGGATAAGTGTGGTTTAAGGCAGCCAAGAGCTGCTGCTGAGATCCAACACTTTTCTCCAAGGCTGAAATCTCTGAAGCGCAGTGTATCTTCAGCTGATCCATTGTGTTAAATGCCTGAGACAAGACACGGAAAGAACACGGAAAACAACGATGGAGTAAACATCAAACTGATAAAATTTCCTCAAAAAAGACAATAACTTTAAAACTGTTTGCCATAAAAAGTTCAGCTGTAAAGAGGAAGAACTGCACGCAGGATGATTCGTGCTTACTGCTTCCTTAGCTGTGAAGGCTTCTTCCATCTGAGTCTTCATGTCCTCCCTTTCAAGAAGAACATCTCTAACCTTCTGCATCATTCTTGTCTGCATGTCCTTTGATTTTTCCAACAGAGACATCATGTGTTGATACTAAATCACAAAAGAATCAATACATTAAAAACACACTAGACAAATAAAGTCTGTTGATCTCAACAGAGGAAGATGAGGAGAAACATTAACATACATGAGAAGAGAGGACGTGATGATCCTCTCTGACAACGTCACGCCAGTCATCCAGGTTAAAAAGAGCAGCATCCGTGTTGCTAATCAAAGAAGCCTGTTGAGATCAATAAACACATTGAATTTTTCTTTAAATGCAACAGTTCATGCAAGTGCTGGTGACCATCAACAAATGGTAAGAAAATACCAGAATTTTAAGAACATTTAGTTAGTTCAAGACTGCAAATGTATAACAACAGTCGCTGTAACATCTTGCTAATTTTCATGTTGCAAGTTAGTCACAAAGTGTCTTAAGTTTGATTCTTACGTCTCCTGAAACTGTCTCAAATCGAGAAGTGATAACTGACACAAGAGCGAGGACCTGCGACTCATGCAAGGAAATTGAGAAACCTTTGAGATTGTCTCAAGACAACTTGGAAACTTTGTCTTAAATGCTCTTTGCAATTTGACACCAACAGGCTTGTGAGATAAAGGATAGAGTTGTGAGGTTTCTACTGTCTCACCACGGTAGCTCTCGCGTCTCGCATAGACGGGATGAGGTTTTGCAGAGAACTTCCATCGAGCTCCAACTCGCTGATCCTGCCAAGAGCCTCCACATACAGCTCTCTGTACATTGTTGTCTAGATAAAAGCAAAAATTATGAAATCTTTTTAAAAAAATAATGGAACTAATATAAACCATTCAAAGGTGCAATGACAGAATAAAACCAAAAAATAAAATATTCCAAATAAAACATTTTATTCCTTCTTATTTCATCATCACTGTTTGTCTTTGTGACTTTACCTGACTGAGTTCAGTGTGGTCTGTCTGCACTAGTTTCTCTCTCAGGTCTGAAGGTGCAGGACCTGAAGACAGACGCCCATGTGCCCTCGCTGCAGCCAACTGTTGAACAAGAGCTTCAACCATGATCATGCTGGACATCAACCTCTGCTCCAGCTCCTCTCTGGGTAAATTCTCCAAGCTGCCTGGAGGAAAGCTGAACCACATCAACAGAAAGAATCATGAGACTCTAAACTCTAAATAAATCTGAACAATCAGTTCAGAGAGAGAACACTCACTTCCAGACCAGAGGGTCAGTCGCAGTGCAGGAGTCGGCCACAGAGAATTCCCTCCTTCTCACAAATATGCCAGATGTGTTGAGACTGCGTTCTGTCATTTTAACGGGACTGGTGCCCACGCAGACACTGTGGGAATCTGTAGGAGGAGCTCTGAAAACAGCAGGAGGTGGAGCAGAAGCCCCCATCTGCCCAGATGCCAAGAGGAGGAACTCAGCCATCTGCCGAAGTTGCTGCTGAAGCTGACCCTCAGATATCAATGGGACACCCTCAGGCTGAGGTGCAGCACAAGGATTCTTTGCCAAACCTACATCCTGTGTTGCACTTGACATTGGCTGAGACTTATAACCTATGGCCGTGGAGTTGAACAGAGGACGAGGCATGGGGCTTTCCAAGTGCTCAGCCAATAACCCAACAACCTCAGCATCAACAGAAGTAACATAACTTTTCTCATCTTCAAGAGCAGAGTCATCAGCCAAAAACCCGCTCTGAGGAGAGTTTCCATGTGATTCCAGTAAAGGCAGGGAGGCTCTTTTTACAACATCTGCACTTTGGGGGATGAAGGCAGGGTGCCATGAAGGGCGAGAAGAGTTTCCATGTGCTTTCATTAAAGATAGGGAGGCTCGTTTTACAACTGGACTGAGTCCCAACTGCAGAGCTGAGACCACTGAGGCACACTCTGATAAAACTTTCAAAACATCAGGGAGGCCCTCTGCAGGTTTTTCTGCAAAATTACAAGGAACAGGATAATTTGGAGATAGCCCAAGAGCACTGTCTAATCCCTTACTCGGCTCAGAAATCCCAACACTGGAGCCCACTAGTGACACATAATCCAGACTCTGTTGCACTTCTTGATACACAGGACTTTCTGTTGAAGATGCTGAATTGCAGCAGCTGGACTTTTTAATTCTTGAAGGTGCCAGATCAGCCTCTGGATGTTCTGTATCTCCTGTCATTTCTTGCTCCTGTTGTTTCACTGTGTCACTATCCAAAACTTTTAAAGATTCACCATCAGATGTTTGAACCACAACCTCAGTAATCTTCAGGTGACTAGTAGCTGATTCATTATGATCCTGTGTAAGTGAAGTAGAAACAGTGTAATCAAAGGACTGACTGTCTCCTTTCTGGTCCCGAGGAGAATTGGGCTTCTCTAAAACCTGGCTACCATTTGAGCTTTCTTCCTCACCTCCAGGTGGAATGATGGAGCATTCTGCAACAATCTCACATGTGGTAACTTCTCCTTCAGGTACCAAAACACTGATTTGTTCTACTTCCAGAGTTTCAGACCTGCGTGACTCCTTGTTGGTGGAAATGTTGCCATGAGAAGGTGAGGAGTTATTTTCTATGTTACAGTATGGATGGTCTGAATGATCGTCACTCTTTTGCAAACCCTCGTCACCAACTAACATGCTCGGATCCACACAGTGATCACATGACTCACAGCTGACGTGAGTAAGGGGTAGAGAAACCATCTTATCTGCATCTTCAGTGCTCTCAGAAATCTGCATTTCACCTCCGGTACAGTTAAATGATTTCAAGGTTATGTCATTCAGCCTGTTAGAAGGCTCTTCAGATTCTTCTTGATTAAAGTAGGGATGATCTACATGTTCAGACTGACTTAGCTGAGCACAGGTAGCAGAGGAGTTAGCTGAATGGGTCAAGTTGAGTTGTGATGAACTACTGAAGTCCATCACAGGCAGAGGGATGGTATCTTCTTGTAGTTTGGTGGTATCTGAAACTTCCACCTCACCTCCATCACAGGTAAAAGATTTCCATGTGATGTTTTTCTCTCCACTGCAGTTGCCATGACAACCCTGTAAACCTTGTACATCTTGTTTACTTTCCACATCACAGAAAGAGAATGTATTGTCAGGAATTTCACAGACACTTTCTTCACCAATACCAACAGAAACTGTCTCTTGTACTTTAGGGTTGGAATATGGATGTTCTTCATGATCAGAACACGACTGCTCCATAATGCTGTGAGAGACGACTGTATCTTCTGTTTCATTGGTACGTGCAGCTGCATCATCATGAAAAGACACTCCCTCTTCTATGCACACTGAATATTCTGGGATCTCAAGCTCACCACCAGAACAGTTAAAAGATCTGAATGTCACATCTTCAAGTCCAGAAGCTGTTTGGGTTATATCAACATGGGAAAAACTGGTTTGTATCGTTTTGGTATCTGGAGAAGAGTGAAAACGCGGATCAGAATCACAGAGAAGGACATCACCCTGTTAAAAGAAGTGTAGTGTTAGTCACAAAAAAACTGTCTGGAATAAACAAATAAACATTTGTCTTTAAAAACGCACCATTTTCATTTTTACTGCATCGTTACTGTGTTGCGATTTTGACCTGATCCTCGATGATGGAGTGGAAAATCGCTGAATGTCATTGTTCAGGCTTCTGAGAGGCGTGCGCTCCCCATATCTGCTGGATGACTAAAATCCACAAAAGGTTGAATGAATTATATTTAGCAGACTTGCTTTTCGATAACCCAACACATTGCAAAGCCAAGAAGAAAAGTCTTACCAGGCTTTCCTCGCTGGAAGTCATCACTCTGGAGTTGTCAGAAACCTCTCATAAAACTGTAAAGAAGATTCATAATGTTTAAACAACATCCATGTTTTATAATTTTTAATGTTGGAAAATAAAACACAACAGATAAACGATGAGTTCAGTTTTTAAGTCTATTTGAAAAGAATCAATGTAAATCAGGTACTGTGCTTTTATCTCATTTTTTCTCAAACCATAAAACATGTACATCTAGATTTACTGTAAATAACAAGAGAAATGTGGTAACGTCTGGTTTCAAGAGTCAGAGTTAGATATATGAGATGCACTTTTAACAATATATGCCGAATAAAACTGGTTTTATATTTAATTCCGCTAAAGTCAGAACAGAAACCATGTGAATTGTTTATAAACACGATTATAACTGAATAAGACACAATTTGTTTTCTGAAGAGTACTAAAACGTTTAACCCGAATTGTCTTGCTGAATTTAAAAAAGATGTTGAGATAATATTGTGAGTAATGCATTATATAGTACCAAATTTCAACACTAAATCTAGTTTAAAATTATAGCGAAGCAACTAAACAGCAAGAGCATCACAACAGTGACTGAGACGTTAGTTACGTCAGTTAACGTAAACAATCAACGAACATTTAAAATATTTTTAACACTTCTCTTTATAAACTATAAAAGGTTGAGAGTACATTTCTGCCAAATAACTTTACCTTAAAAACGTTAAAAAGGCAAAAAACAAGGAGTAAACAAGCGTTTACAAAATCTTCCGTCAACCGCGTTTCATTCAAAAATCACAATTATCAGCGCTGCTATTGGACGAATTCTCTTCTTCTGACGTACGGAACGCGCACGCTACGCGCGTTTACATCAGGCTGCCCCCTACAGGAACTACATGTAATGGCCACTTAAACACATTGGTCACTGTACAACCTGCATTTCAGCAAAATAAAAACAAACCTGTTTTCTACATTTTTCCTTAGAGTATCAAACTTTTAAAATAACACAAGACTTTTAGCACGCAGTCATCTGCATGCCACATTCAAACTACTTTTTGAGTTAGGGTCAGTTAGTAAGGGGTAGGGTTAGGAGTGACACTGCTTAAATTTATTGTGATGAAGAGTTTTTAGTTTTCAGTTCTTGCCTCTGACCAACTCTGACAAAAACAATAATTATATACAGTATATATATATATATATATATATCATCAATCAAGCTTCACAGAAAATAACCTTTTTATTTTTCAGAATATTTTATTTGTTTCATTTACATAACAAAACTGAAAGCATCTCACAGATTTATCAAACTGCACAGAAATGCTACAGTGAAAAATGTGAAACAGTTCAGCTCTACAGCCTTTGCATTAAACAGGTTTTCACACAGAAGAATCACGGCGCTCAACAGGTTGAACCTGCAGCACCTCAACAAAACCCTGTCCAAACCAGCAGGTGATGTCTGCCGTATCGATGGTGAAGAAGAAGAGCTTGTCTGTGCAGCGTGTTCTCCTGTACACTGACCTGGGATCTGCTGACAGCACACCTCTGATGGCGGCAACAGCTTCTTCTGGGCTGCACAGAAACTTAAACCTGGGTCTGTTGCTTTCAGAAGGTTCTGGATGAGAGAGAGGGGTTTGATGACTGCTTTGAATAATTGCACCCACTTGTGAAGAAAAAGGCACCAACTGTGTTATTTTACCTGACAGGTGTGCAGGGAGGAACTCTGCCAGCTGCCTCTCAGCATGTGGAGTGAAGCGCACATCCAGACAGGATACAGGAGGCGCTCTGATCCAGCTGGCGATGGTTGCACATGCCTCCTCTCCATAACAGGGATGTTCTGTGGTCACTGACAGTTCTTTAGGTTTTAAAACTCTGTTTTCATTCTTACAATCATGTTTTGACGTGTCGTCCTGAGCTAGAAAAGCTTTGACCTCCTCTAGTACACTGCAGGTTTCTTTAGGCAGAAAACACTGAACCTCAACACTCTGAGTATTTGTAAAAGAAATGTTCATGTTAGATTTGTCCATTGGAGGGAGAATCTCTCCATCGTCATCATCGAGCTTTAATATGTCCTTGTTCACTGATCCAGCTGTGTTGAATTCATACTGTTGCAGGTTTAGGCTCCTCCTCGTGTCGGGGGAGTCGTACTCTGGGATGTAGGGTTTGATGTCCATGACTGGCGTGCCATCAATCATGTCAATCTCAGAGAGATGTAAAGTATCACCTGAAAAACAACAACAAAGAAATCTGCACTTCAAAAGTTAGATTTTAATGTCCTGATTAAGTTTAGACATGAAATTAATCTCACGTGAGGGTTAAAGGCAGCAGAAAATTTTACAAGATTTACATTAAATAAGAATAAAACTGTGGATTAAAACAGATGAAACAGAAAGACTAAACTTCATGAGGGTTCGAAACCAGGCCAGGAACTTTCTCTATGAAGTTTGCATGTTCTCCTCGTGTCTGTGTGGGATTTCTTTTTTTTACAGGGACTCCGGCTTCCTCCCACAGACCAAAAACATGCTGGAGGTTAATTGTGAATGTTTGTCTCTATGTGAACCTGTGATGGACATGTCCTGGTGTGACCCCACCTCTCACCCAATAACCTCTGCGACCCTGAACAGGAACAAGCAGGTAAAGAAAATGACTGACTGACATCTAAACAGAAACATCACCTGCACAGTCACACAGTCTTTGTTTAACTCATTGGCTGCCAGCTGTTATCTGATCAGAAAGCATTTTTGAGCATTTTTAATTTTTTGAAGAGTCACAGAATATTGTGCTTTATGACTATATAAACACCAAAACTGCTAAAACAAAGAGTACACTTTCTACTTCCATCAGGAACAAACAGCTTGTATCTAGCTTTTTCCCTTTGTTCACTATCTGCTGTAGAACATAAGTGGTTTCACCAAAAACTCCTGTTTCTGACCAAAAAGTGGAGAAAACTGGCTTTTTGTGAAAAGAGACACATCAGGCAGAAAAGTGTCTTTGACACTAATAAACGGTGTTTTAGTGACACCCCCTTGTTGATCCAGACAGGAACAACTCACCTGATGAATCTGGATCTGCTTCGCTAAAATCACCTGACTGGGAACAGTCTGAAATGGAGGTCTCTGGCTGGGATGAATAATGTGGTGATCGAGGCGACTCGGGTAGACTGTTGTCATCTCTCTTTTGTGACCGCGACACAGATGTAATTTTAGGGTGTGAGCTGCGTAGGTTTTCTTGCTTTGCGCCCCACGTTACGCAAAGGGAATTCTCAAAACCTGCTTAGGTCTCATCTATTGGTCTGGCTAAATTCTGACCCTCATCTACAATCACAAGATCTGGATCATGACTGAAAGAACAAGATCCTTAAGACAAGTGTCTAATATGAACTTCCTGTGTAGTGGTCAGGCTCAGCCTTAGAGATAAGGGGCGGAGCTCCAGTGGAGCAGTTTCTCCTCTACATCAAAAGGAGTCACAGCTGACGTGGTCGAGGCATCTGATAAGGATGCCTCCTGGTCGCTTCTGTTCAAAGCTCTTGGATTTGAGACAACCTTAACCAACATTCAGCAGAGTCTTTGTTTTCTCTTTTTATTTCTCACCTTCAGTTTTATCCAGCTTTGCCAGAGTTAGACCCAGAGCGTTTGGTCTGTGTGGACTGCGTGTCGAGTACACGCCGACTCTCTGACCGTTCAGTCGCGGAGGTTTCACTTTGGATTTGTAGCTCAGGTGTCCGTTTTTGTGAAAGAGAAAAATGATCCTACAAAAGATTAAATAGAAAAAAAAGATCCAACTAAATATGAGAAAAACAAACCGTGTCCAGATGTTTGACAGGTTATAAACAGGTGTGAAGAAGGCTGAGTTCTTACACACAATGTCACAATTATTACATAAACATATGATCCAAGTTTTTTGATCTACCGGTAACTGTGAAAGTCCTTTTCTGCTGTTCCACAGTTAGAACTGCAGCTCAACAAAACAACATCATAAATTACCTGTGACCAACTCTTCATTTCTTTTATTTGATTGACATCACTTCAGTGCAGCATCTACTAACATCAGCTTCATGGATTTGTTTCCAAATATAGAATACAGGCTAGCAGCCCGTTCAGAAGTTCGTGGGAAGGTCATCCTGCTGTTGTAGAAGGTGCAACTGGAGTCTTCTCTGCATTATTGCCATCTTGAAAATTAAAAACTTTTCCAGAAAATTTCAAGCAGATGTGATGCTCAACACACAGAATTTGGAGTTACTGGATGAAGGCCACTTTTATACCTTCACAAAATGGGTCAACCAACTTCCAACCAACTATCTGAGATTGCCTCGAGCTGCACATTGGAGTGACATCCTTAGAAAGGTTTCAAGGCCTCCTTACATATACCATAAGAACTCCACAGCCAGCATACAGCAGAAAATCCCCTCATTTTCTTGAGGATGCCTCAAGTTGCTATTACGTACTGAACAGCAGCTGTATCAATTCCTAAAACAGCTGAAACTCCACTCTCCTCAATGAATCTCCACGAGCTCCAGATGTCGTAGGAGCTTTGTGACTGTAGCTTTAATAAAAAATAAAAAACTAATTTACAAGTTTATACTTCTTTAGCCAATATCGTAATAAACCTATGGTGCATCTGTTTTTTGTTTTTTTTTTACTTTAACTGGATGATTTACCAGCACACCAGCAGAACACCATCAGGTGTGTGTGTGTGTCCTACCAGACATGGGAGTACTGGTCCAGTCCCACTAGAGCATGCTCAGGGTTGTTGAAGACACTCTTCTGGATTGTGAGTTCTGCCCGCGATGGGCCGCAGACGCCAGGCTGTCTGGGGGTCCCGTTCTTCACAGAGAAACAGGACCTGATATAACCAATCGGCATTGTCTGGATGTTTCCTGAAAAAAAAAACCAAACATCTGATCTGTAACTCGTCATCAAACCGTAATAACAAAAACGTGGAAGAGAATAACTCCTTTGTTCCTGCACAATGTTTTAGCAATAACTTGTCAAAAAGCTTCTTGATAATTAACCTAATTAGTTCAACTAGTAAAATTAGAAGTGAATTTTAACTTTAATAAACATCCAACATATTTGCTTCGTTTTAGCATTTTGTAAGTTGCCTCACGGCCTTTCAATGTTATGATGATTTAACCCAATCGGCTGGTTCCTTTGACAGGACAAACTTACGGTACTTTTTTAACCAGTTGACTTAATACTTCTATAAAGTGCCTTTAAATTACTTTTGTTATCAAACAGTGCTATATAAACAAATATGAATTGAACTGTCTGTTCGGAGTCTTGCTTGATCAGTAAATTTATTTAATTCTTCTTTAACCTCTAAAATGTGACTTTAAGATGAAGATGGTTTGTTGGAATAGTGATGAAGCTCATATGTGAAACGAGACGACAGAATAAAAACCTTGTTCTAATGCAGCTTGTGGGGATGAATGAGGTGATGAAGGTCTCTGGTCCTTCATCTTTTCACAGGAGCCAAACTTTAACATATTCTGAACAGATACAATGTGTTTCCGGTGAGCTCTGACAGCTGCGTCCAACATCTGCCTGATAAACAGAAGAAGATAAACATCTAAAATCAGAGGGACATTTAAAAATAAAGTATTTTAACTAATACATATTTAATCGTCACGTCTTTAGACAAGCTATATAAAACATTTTCCAGCTTGTTTTACAGCAAGTTAAACTAACAAACCTGAGATTTTTTATTTCTTTTCGCATTACAGAAACCTGCTGGTTGAGTTTGTTAATGTTCTCGGCGCAGGAGCAGTCACACAGTGGACCCATTTTAAAGATTTAAAGGATAAAAATAAGAAGATATGCTCGGTTAGCCTTTAGCTGGTACCCCAAACTGTTACTAAGGAAACAACGCGAGAGTTCCGGAACTCTGAGCCGCTGCGCTGCAGCAGAATAAATAGTTGGACAACCAGAACTGTTTCGGTGATAAACAAGTTGCCGACGCATCAAAACGTTCTCTTATTTTGTTTTCTGTGATATATGAAGTTATCTAATGTCTGTTTTGCTATCATTGTGCACTTATTCACTTGTAGCGCAAAATCCTTGCGGGAATCACATGCATGTTTCTGACAGCAGGGGGCAGCAGAGAAGGAACGGAGGGAGAGGTATTAAAAGAATCATGAAATCATGAAAATAACATGAAGGCAAATCTTTATTTTAACAAAATGTATAATGTAAGTCGTGCTTTATTTATAATACTTGTAAAAATCTATCAAAATGAGAAACACAATGATAAATAAAAACTTCTCTGCAAGTACAGGTGGTTAAAAATAAAGCAAAATTAAAGCTTATCCAAATTCAGCAGCCTAGAAAAGAAAAAGCTGAATATTATAAAAAGAATATTACAATGGAGACAGTCTGATACATCATAACTTATTGATACAAAAAAAATCTTAATAATGACCTGCTCTTTAAACAAATAAACAATTAGTAAAATTAAATTAGCTAAATGTTCCCTCTCGTTTTATTATTATTATTATTATTATTATTATTATTATTATTGTTGTTGTTGTTGTTGTTGTTGTTGTTGTTGTTGTTGTTGTTATTATTATTATTACTTTTCATACAAATAATTATTGTATCTCACAACAACATGCAGCAAATATCATGATGGCAATTTTTGAAACAAGTCACGTCTGAGCAAACAAAACGCAATATTAGTCACATAATTATTTTTTTCATACTGTCAAAATAAATGAAATATAATTTTTAATCACTTTGAATAAAGAAAAAAGAGGGAGGATCATTTCTGTGTATGGATGCAACAATACATCATGACAGAAAAATCAAAAACTCAAAGAAAAATGGTTTATAAATACTAAATCTGAGTTACAATTTGAAATACATTTTAAAATGAAGCAATGAAGAAATTTGAGAAACTTTGACCAAGAAGTTGATCTTAAATAGTTAAAAATAAACCACTTCAAGTAAAATCTTAATTAAAAAACATTCAGTAAACTGAATTTCTTCATGAGCTTAAGTTTTCCAGAACAACAGAGGTGAATAAAGATTTTGATGATAATATAAGCCATTATGATTATGTAAAACTTACAGATGTTTGGTTTCTGCAAATATTGTTAAAATATTAATTATCTAACGTGACAATAATCCAAAACATCAGAGGAAAAGAAAAAAGAACTTTCAAATTGCTTAGAAAAATATAATTTTTATAATGTTGCTGTGCATACAAAAAAGAACAAACAGCTTTTTTTAATAACAGAAGCAATTCATTTTATTTAAACTTTTTACAAAATCAAATTAAAAAAACAACCCAACAATTACAAATGTTTACTTTTTATTCTTATTGTTAAATAAAGCTGGCAAAATATGCTGTTTACTCAATGCAAAATATGAAAAAGAGACATAATAAGACTCGCAGTGAAGCACACAATAAATAACCAGACATGTCTGCTCTGAATTCATAAAAATCTTTTTGAAAAGTCCTAAAAAAGCAAAAGCTCTTTTCAGCCAACAAAAATTGCTCAAACTGAAATAATACTCAAACATATCGTGTGACCTAAAAGAGATCAACTAAAGCAACATGAAAAGAGTTGATTTAACAAAGATGAAACTATTATGGAAGATATTCCTGAGGAAGAGGAGCAGAGGACAATGTTGGAAGAGAGAACATTTTATTTTGCTCTGGAACGTTAATCAACAACGTCTCATTTAAACCTACAAGAAGAAGAAAAAGAGAAGAGCGTTAGTAGAAGAAGAGAGTTCAGTCAGGAGAAGGTCATCAGATCTTCTCAGATTGCTGAGGCTCCACAATGTTCATACCTTCATCAGCTCTATTGTTTTGCAATGGAGAAGCATCCTCCTCCTCATCTGGACCCAAGTCCTCAATCAGGACCTGGTCTAAGGCCTCCCTGCCTTGTGACTGCCTGTAGAGGGTCTCCACCTTGGGAGGAGCTGCTGGGATAGAGTCTTGGAATGTGGCTGGGATTAGAACTGCCTCAGGATCTTGGATTGGAGCTGGAACTGGACCTACAGCTGATTTAATAAAAAGTGAACTTTGGACCGATTCGAGCCCTGGTGCAGGAGCAGAAACCAGTGGAACTGGTTGTGATTCCACGGCCTGAACGGGGGTCGGGGATCCAGATATTAGATCTGAAATGACCACAGCAGGTTGAGGTTCTGTCAGTACGACTACAGCAGGACCTTCCTGAGTCCCAGTTGCCTCTTCCAGAACAGCTGGGAGCTGCTGTGCAGGCTCAGTCTTCCTGGGTCGCCCTCTTTTCTTTGTGCCGCCCTTGCTGTCGGTTCGTGACCTCTTCCGTTGGCTCTCCTCCCTGAAAGAGGACGATTAACTCAGTGACAGTGGACATTGACTCTGAGCTGTGAGACACTTCTGCAAACCTAAAAGTACAAAGTCCTTGACTGGGATCTGGGCTGTCAATAGACCCACAGTAGCGACCTTTGGTTTCCTCTCGCTCCACATTCAATATGTGAGTGATAAGCAGCGAGGGAGCTGATAGTGTTATACTGTAAAGTTACAACAAATGTGTCTGTGTAATGTTGAACCATCCGTCACACCAAATATTTACTGTCTTATGCGCATATTTCAAATTTCAGTCCAAATTTACAATAAAAAGATGTTATTGTACCAACACTGATGGTATTTTTTCAACAAAATTTACCCATAAACCCACTGGTTAGTCTCCTTCTCTTCTGCCTCGGCTTTTCTCTTCCTGAGAAGGTCCCTGTCTCTCAGTCGGCGACGGATTCCACCTTAAAAAACAGGAAACGAAGTGTTTACATGCTGCAACACAAAACCAGAAATTCATTTAATGGGTCGACCTGAAGGATTAGCCCCCCCAATCTGCCCGAGGTATTTTTCTCTTGGATGCACACCTGCACACTTCTTAAACATTTACCCTCATACATTTGATATAAAGCTGCAAAGAGAGGCAAAGAAATGTTGACGTGTCATTCAAACAGATAGTTACCTTCTTCTTCATTTTGGGTTTTAATCTCCTGCTCCTGTTTGTTCTCCTGCTCCATTCTGACTGCAGCTATGAATGAATCCAACTCAAGGCGCGTAAGTACAGCGAAGACGACAGAAACAAACTTTTGACTGTTGTCTGTTCCCACCCCCTCCAGATGAATTATCTGGTTAACCATTACCGTAGAGCTGGGAGAGTTCTTGCAGCTTTGGCCTTATCGTATTTGTAAAGCTGCAGGAGTTGGCACAGTCCTGTCAGAAAAAAATTGAGAGAGACTGGAGAGAGTGTGCAGGAGACGTGGGGGGTTGTATGTGAAAGAAAAAAAAGAAGTCTCAATATTTTTTCATGTGTAAACTGAAAAAGCTGTAGTACAAGGAATGTTTTAACTCAGCTCTGTTTAGTTTAACATACAGTCACGTATGTGGATTTTTCACATGCATTTTTAGAAAATTTAACAATGAAGCTCATCAAATGTATATTTTGGGGTCGAGGTCAACTGTGAGCTGCTGCACAGCATGAAACAAAGTGAGAAATCCTGTCTCCAAACTTGAGCGGGAGGGATACTCGTCTTATCTCTCAGATGGAGAGCTGCTTGGTTGGGGAGTGTTCTCAATCTCCTCGCAGCACATTGAGCCCTGATGTGTGTGTTTGAGTTACTCAGACAGAGAGAGGGTAAGATTAAATAACACTAAAATAATGTGGAAATGCTGAAAATGGTCTTTAATTTGACATAAAGCTACTTGTGTGAATTTGTAAATGCAAAGAAGAAGCTGCATAGAATCACAACTTTTTGGTTTAATTAGTAATTTTAACTCAAAAGTTTACAGCATAATCAACCCAAAATGATGGCTGAGGAGGAATTCCTTCAGATGTGCAGTGTCTTCAGCAATACTGTAACAACTGTGAGAGGGCTGTTAGTCACTCACAACCCAGAGCACTGAGACACGTCTGTGAAGATATGAATAAATATTTTAAAAAGCCAGTGATGCTAGAGCGCCACCTTCAGGTCATTAATCCGGCTCTTGTCAAGCTTTACAAACTAGAAAAACTATATTTCTCAGAACTATTTGAGTTCTTGCCTGGATTCTCTGGTTTTATTGAGACCTCAACAGTCAGGTTTACAGTGTACTAATATATATACACACATATATGTATTTTTTTCTGCTTCAGGGCTCGGATGTCTCAGGAAGTAAAGGGGTGGGGTTGAGGGGGGTGGGGTACCTCCATAAGCATGCACAATGCTCTCTTTACTGCAAACCAAATACAGCCCTCCTTTCTAGTTATGAGTCAATTTGAATGGAAAGAGAAATCAGACATTTTAAAGCGGTGTAAACAAGTTTATTTGAGAGATTTGGCAGACAAAAAGACATATTTTTGTCTCCTTATGCAACAGGTTGGAGTCACATTTAGAGATTTCTTTCATGGTTATTTGTTTGCTGCTGTTACACATTAAGCACCAAAATAAACCTCCAGTTGAACATAAGTAGCACACGGAGTCAAAACCAAAGTTGGTCAGCTTGAATTCATGTTAAAAACTTGAAAGACTCGCGTCTTGTTCATAAACACTCATTTCTTAGTAGAAATAAATTGCAGCAGCGTTTCGGGGCAGCGTCATGTTTTCTGACTGCATTGCCCTTTCAGAGGCGATGGGCGTTTCTGGACGTAGATGGCGCTGTTGAGCGTATATTTTGTTTCAGTCCCGTTTCCCTCCATGGTTTCCCCTCTCTTCGACTAACTTAGCGTTCGGCTCAGTTCATTATACGGTCCTATATTCTCCCTCCATAAGGGCATCTCTGCCTTTACACTGAAGCTCCCACCTAAACCCAAGAGAGAAAAGTTGTACTTTCACAGGGGAAGATGGACATGAAGAAGAGGATCCATTTGGAGCTAAGAAACAGGACACCGTCTGATGTGAGTCGTGCTTTTTTAGCTTGCCACTTTTTTCTGCTTTGCGAGTGACCTGTGAAGCTAATGGTGACCACATGGGTTTTAGATTGTGTTTTTCCTTTTGTATCAGAGTGTAAAACAGAGCCACAACAAGGTTAATCCTCGATACTGTTGTGGATTGGGCGGATAGGGGCAATGAAACGGAAAAAAGGAGCTATATTCAATGGTTACTTTCAAACGGCGATTCCCTTCAGCTTGCTGACATTATTGCAGTGCTTTAACCGTTTCGCAGCCTCTTTGGCCAATGCTGCACACACATTTCAGCTCGGCTCCACCGTTGTAGCACCATCGGTAAACTTATTTTACCGCTGATTACATCGGTAACCCTGCTTCCTCCACCACGTTTGCTACACACAGAGCGCTATATTCATATACAGTTCTCGGAAGCCATGTTTGCTGCTAACACAACTGCTAAAATCGTCGCTTTATACCACACAAATCCAGATTTTAAACCTTAGTGATCAAAATTGATTTAATGAACGACAAAACAAGAAAATATTAAGTCATTTCCTACCAATTTTTGGGGGGTTATGTTAACGTTACAACCAAATGGTGAAATTAGACAAAAAACAACCATCTAGCTCTCGACTAAGTCACTGTTACTCAAATCAAACAGTAGTTGTAGTTTATACCAAATTCATTACCACTCCTATTTGATTTATTTAAGGTACGATTATAATAATGTACAATAATTATTCCGTGAAAGGCTTCCATAGTTACACAAGCAGCCATTTCCCTTTTATCGGCAAAAGTCTTAAATCCCACGTTTTTTAAATGAAGTCTGGCGCTACTGTTCACCATCAGGTACTAGCCTGCTAACTTAGTAATTTGTTCCCGCCATATTACCCCCTTCCCTTCAGCTATCAAAGACAACCCCGTGTATCCAGCTGTACACTTCAAATTCAAAAAATAAATGCTCCAAATGTTGTTAGTATGACTAAAATTTGCCTTTGCTACTAAATATTTCGGTGTGTTGGATGGCGGGTTCTTCTTTGTAAATGAGCCTGCCGGGGTGACACGGAGAACCGGTGCACCGCGCTTCTTGCGTGGGCAATCATAAAGTCGACGGTCGGCATTTCCGCTCGAGTCATGCGTGGGTTAAAAAAATTTCACATCGAAAACTATTTTTCTCTACGTTTTAGTAACTGTAATTGTTGACTGGAAACATGACTTTCCGCCTGTGGAGTGTTCGGAGAGCTGCATACTGGAGCTGTGGATTCGCCATGTTGTCATTCTGTCGTCTTTGAAGCTCTGGGAGAAAGGAACCGTCTCCATCTTTGTTTTTACTAAGTTTCCGTTTTCTTCCCTTCGCAACCTGAAAGCGAACCTTTAACGCTCTGCCAATATCGGTCTTTCACTCGACGATAAGAATATTCCACTTGCCACATGAAAGCTGGTTTATCGAGAAAAAAATCTTTTCGGGGTGTATTCGCAATCCTTTCCGTTGCCGTTGGCTTGTGTAATGGCGGGTAGACGGAGCTGCTCTGCTCCTCCGCTGCACTACAGCGTTTAAAAGGGGGTAATGGCTAGCTGGTAGCGAGCTAGCTCCCAAAATCATTTCATTTGTCATTAGTGAAGTGCATCAGCAGGCCACGGGAAGCTGCTGCTTCGCTCTCACTCGTTTATATTAAATTAGTGATTATCTGCCAGATGAACGTGTTTTTAGACTGAAAAACGAGCCGTTTCACTGTTTTACATCATGATCTTTGACGGTTAACAACTTTTTTTTTCTTTTGGGGCAACGTGTTTTTACTCTTGTCCGACAATTAATTGCGTAACCAGCAGAGCTTTAACAGACTCCAACTAACTCCGCCTTTAAAACTTTATTTATTTTTTTTAAATAGAGCAACAAAATATGAAGTTTTTATCTAGCTTTTTTGGGAACGTACAAAAGTTTTGAACTGGTTTGAATAGAATCAGATAATTTCGCATGATTTCTTTATGAAAATCGTATTTGTGAAGATGCAAATGAGACATTTTGCTAAAGTGTACATTTATAATAATAAGGACAATGATCTGTTTGTGTCAAAATGTTCTGGGATTTTCTTTTTAGAAAGGACCAATATTAAAAATATATATTTTTTCTTGGAAATCATGTTTTATTGTGTAGTTTTTTTAATATTTGCATGAAAATTCTGGTATTTAAACTATAATTGACCTTTTGATAATTAAAAAAACTGTTTAGCGCAAATTAATTTGTTCATCAGTTTTCACAAAATCTTTAGGAATGACTTCTAATTACAGACGTGGTATGAGTTTTGATACAAAGAATTAAATGTTTTATCTATATTTCATGTGCCTTTTAATTTCAGGTGCGGGAACTCGTCCTTGATAATTGTCGATCGGTTGAAGGGAAAATCGAAGGCCTCACAGCTGAGTTTGTCAACCTGGAGTTCCTCAGTTTGATAAATGTCGGCTTAACGTCGGTGTCCAATCTACCTAAACTAGGGAAACTGAAAAAGGTAGGACTCATATCTCACCTTGGGCCGGACGGATGGAAACGTGAGACGCTGGATTAACTCTGTGCTTTTCTTGCAGCTGGAGTTGAGTGACAACAGAATCAGTGGTGGCCTTGATGTTTTAGCAGAGAAACTCCCCAACCTCACACATCTAAATCTGAGTGGCAACAAATTGAAAGACATCAGCACGTTGGAACCATTGGTAGGTGTCCAGATGTTGTGGGATGTTGTACTTGTGTTTATCTGAACTCTGCAGCACTTAAAGCTGCTGTGAAGCAACCAGAAATGTAGAAATTGACCAGGTTTTTGTGGCGTCACGCGGGAGTTTGGCGGTAAATTCTCGTCACAGCCTTGTCTTTGCATTCGATTCACAGAAAAAGCTGGACAACTTAAAGAGTTTGGATTTGTTCAACTGTGAAGTAACAAACCTCAACGACTACAGAGAGAGTGTGTTCAAGCTGCTGCCTCAGCTCACCTACCTGGATGGTTACGACATAGAGGACAGGGAAGCTTCCGACTCGGACGGAGAGGTGGACGGAGACGGCGTAGACGACGAGGAAGACGAAGGTCAGGAAGCTCGAGCTGCTCCTGGGAAAGGTTGATCTGAGTAGCACAAACAGATTTGTTGACTGGTTTATAACTGTGTATTGCAGAGGGAGAAGAGGAGGATGATGAAGATGGAGAGGAGGAGGACTTTGATGAGGAAGAGGACGACGAGGAGGATGATGAGGAAGTAGAAGGAGAGGAGGACGATGAGGAAGTCAGTGGTGAAGATGAGGTAAACATCATAAAAGCTGTTTAAATCAACTCGTGTCTTAATGTTTATTTACTTTTAATAAACATTTGAAATGTTTTTCTAAAGGAGGAAGATTTTGGTCAAGATGGAGAAGTTGATGAGGAGGATGATGATGAGGATGAGGATGAAGAGGGTATGTAGTGTCTTATATTATCTTTTAAATCTATTTATAACTTTTATCAAAGGAAACGTTTAGGTTTTTAAATGTGAAATAGTCCAAAGGATTTTTGTTCATCTAAATGTCGATAAAACCAAGTGACGCAAACGTTTCACCTTTAAATCAAAACCAACACAAACTCTTCAAATTCCTAATTTAAGGACTCACGAAACTGTACAAGAATCCTTTAAAAAAACTGTTTTAAAGTGTCATTCAGGGGAAAATCCCATAAAACAGTTTCTGCAGTGTCTTAAAAAACAACAGATTTATCTTTTAGATATTAGGCCACACTGGGGATTAAAGAAAATTTGGTTACTTAAGTTTGTTTTAATCTTTTTATTTTATGCTTTAAATATCCTGGCAGCATCTAATTTTGGGGACATTAAAATGGTAAATGGCGTGTATAGCGCTTTACTCAGGTCCTACGACCCCCAGAGCACTTCACACTACAGTATGTCATTCACCCGTTCACACACACACTCACACGTTTGGTGGTGATAAACTACACACATGTTGTAGCCACAGCTGTCCTGTCACTGATAGAGGCGAGGCTGCCAGACACCAGCGCAACAGGCGAAGTGGGTTAAGTGTCTTGCCCAAGGACACTACGGCCAGGCGATCTTTTTCTGGGCAGAGCAGGGATTCAAACCGGCGACCTTCTGGTTACCAGACGACCCGCTCTACCGCCTGAGCCACGTCTCACATTAAAGGTTGAATATGGAACATGAACACCACAGTGACATCTAGTGTGTGGGTGTTATAGGTGCAACAAGAGAACGCGGCTTCCTGCTGTCGGTGCCAGATTCGACCTTTTTATGTTTTATTTGGGTCCGTCTATTCACCTAAACTCACTCTGGTTTTTGATCTTCTCTGTTCGCTCCTCTTCTGAGGATAATGAAATCTCAGAGGCTTGACTTTCCGACTCTGCTATTTTCCACAGTACCAGCCTCAGACTATTTACCTTATTAGGCAACCCAAAATAGTGCCGCTATTGGCTGGTAGATGTAAACATAATGTCAACGTCATGCTGTCAAAATAATTATTATATTTTACTTCAAATATAATTTTCAATGGGATTACTTTCATTCTTCACCCCTCTAAACGCCCTGTGGAGGTTTTATGTTTTTAACAATATAGCGTTTTTATGAAATTGTTCCATATTCAACTTTCAACTGTGATGAAACCACAAGGTTCAAGATGCATGATGAGTTTCTAAACGGACCTCCAGCGTCCCAGTGGAAGAATCCAGTGGCTCTGCTCCTGAAACGGGCTTAAAATCTAAATGTTCTCTTTCTATCATCCTCTGCTTTGTCAGGGGAACGTAAGCCTGATCAGGGAATCAGTGTTAAAACTGAGAGTGTTGTTTGGGCAGAGTGTGTGATTGTGTTCGATGGGCGTCTGGTTTGGTGTCATAATGTCCAAATCCAAATGAGTTTTTGTGATTTGTGTGATGCCTCATAGATTAATAACGTCAAGATAAACATGACGTCATGGAGTGACAGACGCACATGGGTCCGTGTATAAAGATTTATACAAATAAACACAAATTCAGTCCGATTAGTATTTTACAACGATTTGGAACGATTTGAGCTGTTCATGACCAACTTTTACTTTCTGTTTGGTTAAAATACCAAAACATTCAGTCAGTATTTCAGTTAAAACCCAAATAAAACAAAAATCAGCTGTAGAACATCATTTATTGTTGAAAAGTGACTGATGTTAAAAGTGGAGTTTCACTAACAGTCAAAGAAATGTTTACATTTTATAGAAGCAACCAGATTATTATATTTGTAAAACTTGTTATTTGAATGTGAGAAAAGTGATCAGACACTCAAAACATTGTATTTTTCCCTACTTTCCATGTCAGTGAACGCACCACAGTAATTTGTTAACAGTTTTAATGTGTTTAAGATGAACATTATCACTTTCATTTAATGTTAATAATTGTTGTTTATATGAAGAACCCAAATCAGGGTCAATAAACTCGGCAGGTCGGATCTGCTCTGATGTTTTTTTAGTGAAACTTCAGCGAGTTTGTGATAAGTTTGATAAAGTAGAAGCGGTTGATCAACAACACCTGATCAGGTTCTTTTATGATGGCGGCGTTGTGGCTCGCCGACACAACTTAACCAGCTTCCTTTTTGCCAGCAGAAGCAGAAACCGGCAAAGGCGAGAAGAGAAAGCGAGACCCAGAAGACGAGGACGACGACGATGATGACGATGACGACGATTAAAACCGAAAACCCAGAGCCTACCGTGTTAACCCCCTCTCCTTTTTTTTCACCCCCCCCCACACACACATACACACTCACACACAAACCCGAACGTCCACCCTTCAACAACTCGCGTCGCCTTTGTAACCCACTTCTACTCCCTCCTCGCTCTGTGCTCTTTTTATGGCCAAGACTGTACCGACGGGTGGGCCGAGTGGAGCTGCCCCCCCCCCCCATACCTCCCTTTTTTGTTTTCTTCCCCGTCTAAGGAACTGAGAGCCACCTAACACCCTCCACCTCACCCTACCCATGGCCCCCGAGGTTCTCAGGCAGCCCGCCACTCAGCATTCCACAATTCGGCTGTCGACCCCTCTTTATGTTCCCGTGTGAGGACTTTGGGACTGGTATCTAGTTTGGAGTCTGTGTTTTTAATATTTTATTGGATGATTTCTTTTGTTGTTGTTTGGGTTCATTATTTCTCTTTTTTTTTTTGTCTTTTTGATCTCATTTTTTTTCTGTTCCTTATTTTTCCCAATAAAATTATTGCTATAGCAGCTGTGCAACCAGCAGGCCATGTTTTTAGTGTGGCGGGCTGTTGCACAAATCAAGGTTGTAGCTACATTTTTACTTTCTGTATGACAAAAAAAGTGCAAAAAAAAAAAACAACTTTGTAAATAAAATGTTAACATTTGGGTTTTTTTCCTGTCTGCTTTGGTTCTCTGATGTTTCTGGTCTGTGCTGCAGTGATCAGCGAGGATAAGGTCATCTACAGCTGCAGATGTTTGGGGAAGGGGTCTAGTTATATTCCAAATGAACAAATTGAAATATTCTTATTGTTTCATTAGGTTTTTTTAAATTTTTTTGCAGTTTTTATTATTTAAATGAAATCCTGAAAAACAATAATAAAATGTTTTGATAGAAGGGGGAAACTTAATGACCTGTGAGGACTGACACGGGTCACGGTGGGTTTCTGCTGGTATCCACGTGGATTCATTCACGCGTTGCGTTCGCTGTGCGTTTGGAGTTTCATTACTTTTCTGATGAGGTGTTGTTCCTATGTGAGCTGCATCAGTAAGGTCTGGGAGGAGGCCACACTTGGTTCAGATGAATGAGGCTTCTGCAGGACATGCTGGGTAGTGGTCTTCAGGGTCTGGAGGGACCCACCCCTGACTTGAACACCTCCAGTCACCTGGTAAGTCACCTGTTCAGTAAAGTTTGTCTCTTGCTGCTGGTGATTAATTTATTCTGTCGTTTCCGTCCTTCTCTTCACCTGCACATCAAACAGCTGGACTTTATTTCAGGTTTAATAAATCTCTTTTCTAACTGTTAACACTCGAGTACTTTGCAGTCTGTCCTGAAATGCATCGATTCGCCACGTTAGGAACATCAGCAGCTCTGGGAATGTCTTTGAGTATTAAGCAGCTGCATCACTGTCCCATAAAGGAACAATAACTTATTTTGAATGTGCAACAGCTTCTACTTAATATAAAGTGTGAACAGCATCAAAAACATCTTCATCTCAGAGACTCCAAATATTCAGACAACTTCATGTGTCAGGTGATGTCTTTACCCACGGTCATGCACATCTAAACAGCCCTAAAACTGCATCACAAGTCGACCCATGATTGTTTATTAGTGTCTCCTTTCAGGAGGTGTGTGTTCATGACGACATGAGTCGGAGCATGTTGAAATCCTTGCAGCTCTGAAAGCACATCTCTCAGTGGGATTTATTAATCTCAGAATATTCCATCAATTGCAACTAATCTCTGTAAAATTGCTGAGGAATTTTGAGTAAAGCTTTTTTCTCTCCACACTTAAAAAAAAACACCTTCACTTTCACTTTGATCACTGGAATTCTTTTTACCAGTTGTTGCTCCTAAACTCATTCTGGGGACAAAGAGGCAGATTATATAATGTTTTACCATATGATGACAAAAGTCTTAATGCTGGACCTTTAAAGTCCTCTAGACCCTGAACACATCAGACTTATTGACCAGACGAGAACTAGATACTGTGAACATCTGCAGGTCTTATGGAGATACACAACTATTCTTAGTATTAAAACTAACTGAGCAGCTTCATTATTTTGACTGGCGCTTAAGTTCTGCGAAAAAGTATTTGCACCCTTACAGATTTCTTCTGCATTTTGCCACACTAATGTTTCAGATTAGGAAACACGTTTTATTCAAAGATAATCTGAGTAAATGTAAAATGCAGTTTCCAAACTCTGATTTCATTTATTAAAGATGGAAGTTATCCAAAACAACATGAAACCTAGAAACTGGAGACGAGTCCACTGCATCTGCACGCTGGAGGGTTTGAGCATGAACGTTTAAGTTACTGCCACAGAATCGCAATCAGATTTAGATCTACAATGTATCCGGAGCAAACCAAAACCTTCACTTTGTGCCTTCACTTTGTGTTTTTGTGCCGTTCAGAGTCGGACATGCTGATGTGCTTTGGGTCGTTATTCTGCTGCAGAACCCGCATGCTGTTGGTAATTCTCCTTCAATTTAAAGCAGATCCAGACCATCATACAACCACCAACATGTCAGACTGTCGGTACTGTGTTTTTTCTGAAATGCAGTGTTACTTTTTACACACCTATAAAGTTCAATTTTTGTCTTGTCAGTCCATTAAATATTTGTTAGATGATCCTTTGTGTTCAACACTGATCTCAACTGAGGCCTGCAGAGCTTTAGATGATTTTCAGAATTCTTCTGTGACCTCCTGGACGAGTCATTGATTTGGTTCAAGGGGTGATTTCGGTCAGCCAGCCTCTCCTGAGAAGGTTCTCTACTGTTTTCTCCATTTGTGTGAAGTCCCAAAACCAAACAGACGGATTTCAACGATTTTGTTTCTCATCTGTTCTTGAAAGGGGTGCACTTACTTTTTTCCCCACATATGGTTGGTTTGGATAACTCTTTCCCCTGAATGAATAAAATCATCATCTAAAAACTGAGCTTAGCATTTCCTCATTACCTCCGATAATAAAATGTTTGATCTGAAACAAAAGAAATCTGAAAAGGAGCAAATACTTTTCACAGCATTGTATCTTGATTTCCACATCACACAACAGATTCCGGCTTTTTTTTATCACAACCTTAGAAGAGCTGATATGATTTCAATTTTACTATTTAGTACAACAGCAGATAAAAATTGGACAAATCTCAGTGAAATCAAACCAGAAACATCTGCATTGATACAGATAACATTAAAATGAAGAAGAGCACATTTTAAATTAAAAGATGAACTTTGGCCACAGCAGAAAAAAACAAAACAAAACAATATTTTGTCTATTTTAAACACTTTTTAAGTCGTATTTGCCAAAATTACAAACCTGAATTCAAGCTTTTAATTAAAATGTCTATTTTCTGATCATAATTTCAAATAAATACAAAAATTAGGTTCAAAACTTGTACATGGCCTCGGTTACACAATTGGCTTCCTTTTTACTTTCTGCAAAATAATTGGATTTCCAGTCATTAAAAAACCAAATGCATCTTAACAGAATGGCAGATTACAGCTGGGATCAGGATTGTATCATTCATATGTCGCACTCATTCATAGACCTAAACACCACGACCACGCCCACTTACAGCAGTTATAATAGTGGAAGAGGGGAAAAAATATTCCTAAGCGTGATAAACAAATTCAGAATTACATCCCGATCATACGTTAAACCTGCTCACACAGCGACGACGACACACGAACGGCCAGATCATTCAGTCGGGAGGGGTTCACATATTTTTTATCAATCAGCTACAAGAAAGCATTAAAAAAAAAGATAAAAATACATGAAACTTGCATAGCTGTGAGGTGCTGGAAAAAAAACTGGGGAAAGGTAAAAAAAAGGTGCAGTGTTAAAAGTACATAAACAAAAAAATAGTATATGTGCACCGTGAGAAAATGCAAACTGGAGGTTTTTGTTGTCCCTGTGCGGCGAGGTTGCGAGGCTCTTCAGAGGAGTACAGGTGAGCCGAAACCTTTCAGAGACTCAGGTGGTTCTGATAAACGAGTTTGTGCAGTAATGCAAGTGTTTCACGAGCCTTAAAAAGAGCTCTGAGACTGGGAGTTCTTGATGTTCTTGATCTCCAGCTCCAGCTGTTTGACGCGAACGTCCCGCTGGTTGAGGAGCTCCCTCAGCCGTCGGATCTCCTCCTGCTGCTTGAGGAACTTCAGGCGGAGCTGTGGGCGACAACAGAGTTGGATAAATCAAGGCTGTCCACAGTGGAGACAAGGAGACAAGTCCCCTTTAGTGTCCCTGTCTGACTGAAACTAACGAATCAAAATGTTGACTAAATGGCACATCGTGGAGGTTTAAAGTGACGGTGAGAACTTGTTCTTCACCATCTTGTGTTGATTAAACTGGAGTTTTTAAAAAACACATTGATTTTAGTAAATATATCTTTGAAGAATCAATAAATAAAGAACAAAATAAGTTTAATATAAGAAATGTAAAGTTATTTTATCATAATTCAGATTTTGGAGGAGTTTCAGGGGGAGAGTCCAGTCATAACAGATCAGATCAGGTGATAAGCACGGAGGTGGAAGTATCATGGATCTGGTAGTGGATCAAACAATGAGCATTTTATCAGACAGTTAAAAATTATAAACTGACTTCTTTAAACACTTTTCTATGTTTGGACGGCATTAATATCCGGTCCGGTTCTTTGTTCATCACAAACAAACATCTGGTTATATATAGGAAGTTTCTTAACAAAGAAGATTTGTACTTTATTTCTATCTTTTGTAGTTCATAATAATTGTAAAAACAGCTTCATTACACTGACTTCTCAGAGTTTTCTTAGTGACGATGCAGAAACACTGAGATAACTGTGTTCTTTAGGCATCAGCAGAGAAACAGAAACAGGATGATGGTAAAATCCTTCTGCACCTCATTCTCTGTCCTGGGAGGCGAGCACAGCGCCAGATCCTCCCCGTTGCTCATGGCTGTTCGACTCCTGTCGTCTTCTGCGTGCTCGCTCTCTTCTTCAGCATCTTTGGCTTCCCGTCGGTCCTGAATGAGCTGCAGCATTCCTGGTCTACTCTGAGTCCTGCGAGGGTCCAGTGAATTACTCAGCCCTTTTGTCTCAGGCGGAGACTCTGTTATTTCACTTCCAGGCTTCAGAGACATCAGCACAGGACCTAAAGAGACAAACTGTAAATGTCCTCCTCGTTCGAGCTGGTAATATGAGACTGTGTTCTTCACATTAATCAGCAGTTATTTGTATATTAGAAACATTGTTTTTTTTAATTTAACGACAGTGAAAACCTCAGACTCATGTCCTCACACACACACACACACACACAAGTGTGTTTTGTTATCCTTATGGGGACCGTCCATTGACTTCCATTGATTTTAGTAACTAGATTTATACCTAACCCAAACCCTTTTACTAACCTTAACCATTACTGATCTATAACTAACCCTAAGACTAACTAAAACTCTATTCACACCATACCTATAAACCTAACCCCTAACCCTAAAAAGGGGAGTCCCCCTCATGGGGACCAGGCTTCGGTCCCCACAAGAACCCTCGGACCCCAGAAAGATAGTAAAAGTCAGGAAACGGGTCCCCAGGAGGTCAGAAATACAAACCCACACACACACACACACACACACACACACACACACACTGCTTTCAGACTCAACAAGCTAAACGCTGGTCTGATCAGCACATAACAGTTAGTGACACTCTCATTATTCCTGACCTTTGTTAATGCCTCTGAGCCACTCCTCTGCAGTCAGAGCGGGCCTGTTTCCCGCCGTCATCGGATAGATATCATCTTGGTACGACTCCGACTACAAACACGCGTTCAGAAACAGAGTAAAACTCAACCCTCAAAAGGAGGATGTGTTTGCTGTCAATCTCTCTTACCCTGCGGGGTACGATCATAGACAGAGGCTCGATCAGGCTCTTGATGGTCACCAGTTTGTAGAATCTAAAAACCTCACAGGAACTCACATCCAGACCCCTCTTTGGCATTATACCTGTAAGACGACATGATACCCCCCCCGAAAACGTTTACATGACCACACAGACAAGAGTTGGACTTCTTAGTGTTTCAACCTATCAGTCAAGGAGGGTTTCTCTACAGCTCTGTACTTTAGGGCTTCATTGGTGCATTCTACAGTCTATTTTACAAATTATTCATGTTTCATTGTTCACCACTTAAAAAAAAACATCTTCACTAAATTCACCTAAACTAGTTCTTGCTTATTTATCAATGTTTTATAGGACAAAGTCTTTTTTTAAACAGATAGATTGACAGACAGGTTGATAGATGCCCGTGTTCTTCATGTACTGTAGGTTTAATAAGTCTAAATTCCTAATATTGGTCACATATTTTTTATTTTTGTTGTTGGAAACAAAAACAAAATTAGAAACAGTGACTATAATAAAGCAGATCACGATAAAGTTAAAAGCTTTTATAAGCCACATTCAGTAACATTTCCTCAGTTTAACAGCCTTGTTGAGTTGAAAGTACGCAGCTAGTATTACCACATTACAGAAAGTGCTCATGTACTACACTATATATGCATTATACTGATGCATAGCCTCAGGTGAAGGTGTGAATAAAAGGCATCTCAGGGAAGGAGCAGGACTGGTTCTTGTTGCTGTGTCCCCCAGTTTGTTTTTTTTACTGTATCTCTAGGAAGGAGTGTTCTTCTTTCACAAACATGGACTCAAACTCTGAGGGCTGTTTTTCAATAATCTCTCACTTCAGTTCAGATTTAAAGGTTTAATATGTGAGAATTAAACCTTGTGGTCAAATCGTTCATGTAGAAAAACAAACCCGTCTGCTCTCAGCCACTCAGCCCCTCCCCTTCCTGAGTTTTCTGCTGGGTTGCCAGTTCTGATGTTTATCCTTGTTTTGTTTCTCTTGTATTTGTATTTATTTTGTGAATGATGTCATGGTTTCTTAGGTTTACTACAAGTTACATCAGGGCTGCTTCTTACCTCTTTCCACTGGACGTGTGAGCAGCGTACAATGTTAGTGACGCGTAATACACGGCTGATAACTGCCAATAAAGTCTATCAGACCCTTGCCACTGCGTGCGCAGCAGCGCGCATGAGACGCGTCCGAGAAGCGTAGTGTCCTGAGCATTACGCAGTCCTTCTATTTAGTAGTGCGCTTCGAAAACGCGTCAAGTTTAGCAGTCTAGTTTGGACCAGACAGGAAATCACGCGTCCGTACCCGGACGTTTTAAAATAAAAAGACACGTGCGGATTTCCATGTGCGAGACTACGAGTAAGTACAGTACTTGTGACGGGTTTAAAGTCCGTAGGTGGTGTGAAAATAAGCCACATACGTACCTTCTGGATACATGTTGTCGTCCTTCTCCCTGCTTGTTTTTGTGAGTTCTGACGAAATCACGCACGTTTTCGCTATTCTCATGAGATTTTGTGATCCTCCAGGACCAGCTGTATGTGACGCTACACGAGTGATTTATGCATGTGAAGCGCTTCCGGTAGGAAGGGACGCGCTACTGATAGCAAAATGTTGCACGCTGCCGACGCGTCCAGTGGAAAGGAGCCTTTATACTCTTTGTTGCTGGTTGTTATTGAATTACAGCTGCTTGTGTTGAAGACTTGGCAGCCTTGCAGGCTCACATGTGATTCACTATGGAACCAGAAAGTCTGGACGTGGAATAGTTATTGTAAACAATGATTCCATCCTAGACATATTACATATTATACCTTTAAAATAAATAAATACTCAAAAAAGAAACAGCTTTGAGATCTGGGGCGGCTGTGGCTCAGTGGTTAGAGCGGTTGTCCTCCAATTTGAAGGTTGGTGGATCGATCCTGGCTTCCACCGCCACATGTCGAAGTGTCCTTGGGCAAGACACTGAACCCCATGTTGCCCCCCGATCTGCGTATCGGATTGTGTGAGTGTTAGCCCCTACCCTCTCCCCCCGGTTTACATATCGGGTTGTGTGAATGGGTGAATGCAAAACCTTGTAGTGTGAAAGCGCTTTGAGTGGTCTGAATGACTAGAAAAGCGCTATACAAATACAGGACATTTACCATTTACCATCTGGCCATAAGTATATTTCATTACAAGAAATGAGAACGTAACATGGAAGTTGAAGCAAAACACACGCCCCCTAGTGGTTGGCTGTGATATCTGTTAAAGTCCCACCCCTTCAATATAAACAGATAAGACTTTTTCCTGAATTAAGAATAAAATTAACACCTCAGATATTTTTTTTCAGGTGTTGATATGTTGATTCACATAATTCTTCTCCTGCTACTGTTTGTGCAAATACTAATTTGCTTGAATGACATTATGACTGTGTGCAGGTGAGTGAGAGAAACGTTCTGCCTCGTGTTTCTAGTGCTGAGAGTTTGGTTCCAAATGCTTAAAACTGCAAAGGCAACAAACAGCAAATCATGGCTTTATTTTTATACAGCAGTGATAAAGACATGTCGATTTATACAGTACGTCTATGCTCTGACCAGATGAGCACGTCAAGAAATTGAACATTTTCTCCTGAAATAAAAAAAGTTCATTTTAGGTTGAAAGTTTGTTTTTCTGAACTGAGAATAATGCCAATACTTTAACTGAAAAATAAATTCTTATTCCTAGAATACACTTTAAATTTGTAATTGGCAGTATTCTTAAAAGTAATTTAAAAACTGCTCAACCACCTCCAAAATTAGAACAGAATGCAGATTAATTAGTATCCTAATGTCCCTCATACAGGTTTTAATTTGATTTTCTTAAGTGTAATATGAGTTTGCACAACTGGATTTGAGTACACCTACATACTTTCTGATGTACAGCATCACCTGTCACCTGATTTGTTTACTCAAATCTCGTGTTTATTTGCAGAGTGGCTTTGCTTACAGGTGAAGCAGGTGGAGCTTCCAAACATGTTGCAAACTGAAGAACTTCAGGTGATTTTACTTACCCATTCCTTTCTGAGGTAAGTGTGAACGATACTCCGTTAAGAAGTGGATGTAGGGTTTTTCTGAGCTGATCTCGTAGTACCTAATATTTCCATCCCCCTAAAAGAAATACAACATAAAACTAAAGTAACTCTGTGGTTACAACAACATCAGATGCATTAGGTCACTTTGTGATTCAAGTTTGGATTCACCTTCCCAGCAATGTAAAGCATGTGTGTGTCGGGATCGTAGAAAGGAAAGAGGACGCCCGAGGAACCGTCCAGATTCTCCTGCAACAAAGGCACCGACAGATCATCCTACAAACACACACAGAGAAAAAAAAACTTGTTAAAACACAACAGACAAGGAAATCCTCCTGGTATCAAAACACTGAGTCAGTTTAATCCTCTGCTGTATAGGAAGCAGATCTGAATTAAAAACTCAATCCCTAATCCATGCTTTGCCTTAATCCAGCACCCGTGATATTCTCCAATGGCCTATCACAGATCTGACTCCCAGGTGTAGTCAGGTGCAGCGTGACGACGTAACCGAGAGGAAAATCCCTCAGAATTTATTCTGTTAATCAGCGTGAACATTCAGGTAAACTTGCAGAGAGGTCCTTTTTTTGTCCACCAGATGGCAGAGTGGCACACATGATGTTTTAGGAGCTCAGCATCAGGAGAGCCTGAAGATCATCAATAGTCAATCAGTACATAAAAAAACGAAAGTTGGAAGTCACAATGTTTAAAGTTGAATCTTAAGGTAAGAAAGAACATACTGACTTTCTAGAAAATTATGAGATAAATCTGGAAGCTTGAGAAGAATTTACAGGAGCAGGAAATAAGAATGATTAGAACAGTGTTTCCCAACCTGGTCCTCAAGGCCCACTGTCCTGCATGTTTTAGATGTTTCCTTGCTCCAACACAGCTGAGTTAAATGAGCAAAATACCAGACAACAAATGCCAAGTTATCAGGTAATTTGCTCATTTAACTCAGCCGTGTCGGAGCAGGGACACATCTAAAACATGCAGGACAGTGTGCCTTGAGGACCAGGGTTGGGAAACACTGGATTAGAAGTTAGGTTATGAGTTAAATGAGGCCCGTTCATCTACTTTAAACTCACATCAACTTAAAAAAAATCTGTTTTACAAGTTTATCCTGACATTCAGAGGCAAAATCTGAATTTTAACAGTAAAAAGTGAAATATTTGCATCTGTGAGGTACTTGAAAACAACAGCATTAAATGTTCAGTCGTGTTTGAACATCTGGAGTCAAGAAGAGCAGCTTGATTTCAGTCACACATAAACTTTGGCTAATTAGAAGTCAACTGATAACTTCAGCTTTAGAGAGAAAAGCACAAAAACACCTTTATTTTTTAAAGCAGATCAGAATAGCAAACTTTAATCGCTTTTATACTTGTATATATATATTTTACTTCTGAGTACAATTTTTTGTGTGCTGCACGATGACAGTAAAGTTATTCCTCTTAATCTTTAAACACGAGAGAATTTTCTACATTTCTACAAATTCCCTCACAGATTTAGAGTTGAGTCAGTCTGTCACATCCGTTGTGATGAAAAAAAATAAAAAAACAGAAAATCATCATGTCAAACCCAGAGGAAACTCATGTTTGGTCATATGTGTTATTGACTCCTGTGAATCAGCAGGAAATGAAGATGAAGGAGTTGTAAAAAGACCTCGCTGAGCTCTCACCTGATCCCACAGAGCAATCTGTCGATCGTTATAGCGTGATGTGCCTGATGTAAAAAGCATCTTCATGTTTCCTAAAATCAACACTTTACTGGCTTTATGTGCCTTACAGTTGCTTTCCTGCAAATAAACAACAAAACACACGTTAATCGGTGTGAAACAAACACAATGACATTCATATTGATCGTTATACTTTATACCTTCAGCACTTTGTTGGACTTTGTTCACTCTATATTGTGTTTTATTGTTTTATTTATAAACTGGATAACATGGTGGCATCAATCAGAAACTATTGTGACATCATCAAAAGCAGACGCCATTGCTAATCTGAAAGACTCTTAACTTGAGATGATTGGACGAACAGTTTTATCAGAAAATATAAAAGTTTATTCATTAGAGTTTAAATGATGATTTCTGCAGAACATGTTTGAAAATATCAGTCCAGTTTTCATCTCTGCTGAAGTTTCTAAATGAAACTGCTCAGCAGACGCAGGAAATGACAGCAAACTAAATGAAGCGTGTGTTTCAGCGGCTGCTGACCCAGAGATCTGCTGTGATCAGGGCCAAGACTGAGGTGTTAGTTTTGGCTGTGTGGTGCTGGATGACAGCCGAGGTGCTGCAGCCCGAGGGCGGGGTGGGGGGACTCTCTCTAACACTGTGAGACTCCCGTAAGCCCATGTTTCAACAAGTTTCTTTTACCAAAGCAGCGTTTCTCCTCAGCTCGAGTCCCAAAGTCCGGCAGGTTTTATGTTTCACTGCTTCAACGCACCTGATTTCACTTGATGGCTGATTATTAGGCTTCATCTGAGCTACAATCACCTGAATCAGGTGTGTTGAAGCAGGTATCAAACTCCAGTCCTGCATGTTTTAGATGGTTTTTCAGCTCCAACACACCTGATTGAAATTAATTAATTAATTCATCGTTTCAACAAGTTCTGCAGAGGGCTGTTAATGACCTGCTTATCCAAACCAGGTGTGTTGAAACAGAGGAAACAGCTGATCTTTGGATTAATTTTAATGGGTTTAATATCAGCTGATGATCTGAACCACGAGCTGTGATTTAGTGCATGTGTTCTCTGAACACTGTGCTAATGTTGATGTTTGAAATAAACTGTATAAGTAATATTGTTTTATAAAAGCTAAATATGATAATAATATTAATAATGTTAGAGGAAATACACAATGCAATAACAACAAATCTAGTTTCAAACCTGGACATTTTCTAACTAAGCCTAAATTTAAACTTATCTAGACAAATTTCTCAATCGAAATGCAGGAGACTTGCTGTTTTATTTACTTAAAGTTACTGTTTAAACAGTTTTCACATGCACAGAGCAGCATGCACACACACCTGCAGCAGGTTCCCTGAGCGCGGCTCCATCAGTCGGACTTTCCTGTCCCTGCAGCTGGTGGCGAGGAGGCTGCCGTCTGTGTTGAAGGACATGGACAGAACCACATCAGTATGGTGGCTGATGGTCCGGACGGGGTTCTTTATCACCTGTTCTGGAGAATCCAGGTTCCAGATCATCACCTGGAGGCGAAAATCACACACATTCAGTAAGCCAAGAGAGAACTCAATCCAGATGTTACAATGTATGTTTGTTAATGGAGAATTCATATTAAAGCTGCACAATTTCATGAACATTCAGAATCATATGTACTAAATGCTACGAACATAAAGTAACTTTCTCATTTCAGTGTAAAAGCTGCATTCAGAGCCAGAGGCGTGTTAGAGAGGAGAAAGGCAGTTTTACAAATAGGCACAACAGTACATACTGTTCTTATCTCAAAGGAATTTGTGCCGTTTCGCTCAGCCGTGTGTGTAAAAACAGACAGAAGCTGTTTGAGTGAAATTCCCCTTCATGTCCTCTATCATCTTAAAAAAGCAGACGTAAAGTTTCTAAAATAACTAAACATCTACAAAATAAAACCACCAGATAGCTGCAAAACCACTGTGAGTCTATGTGCAGGTGAAATCAAGTCCAATTCCTTTTTTATTTCCTTGAAGACTGTCAGATTGTGTGTGTGGAGTCTATGTGTGTGTGTTACCTTGTAGTCGTAGGCAGTGCTGAAGAGGATGTTGTTGGCAGTCGGGTGCCACTCGATCAGGCCCACCCTGCGACTGTGACCCTGCAGCTCCTTCCACGGCACCGTTAGGTTTTTCAGCACGCCATGAGGAGGGATTTCCCACACTTTAACCTGCACATGTAACAAATTATATAAATGAAAAACATCCAAATTGCAAATGGCTCCACCCAAATGTAATTTTAACTACATAGTCTGTTTTCTCTCGGTAGGAATTTACTCTGAGCTACTCTGCAGATACAGAAATCAACGTGATCTCCCTCATATCTCATCTTTCAGTAATATAACTTTAAACACTGTGTGTGTGTGAGTGTGTGTGTGTGTGTGTGTGTGTGTGTATGTGTGTGTATACACACCGTGGCGTCCTCTGAGCAGGAGGCGATGCAGTAATCATTGAACGGATTCCATTTGATGTCTAAGACGTTGCCTTTATGGCCTGATACTCGAGGGTGGTGAGGGTCCACTTTACCTGTCTGACAGAAAGAAAAACACAAACATAATTACAACACAAAACATGCTAAGCAGTTGAGGTATTTAAAAAAAATCAATACCACTGAGATTACTGTTGGTTAAATATGACCAGGTTAGTGCAATAAAATGTTAACAATACTGATACCGTCATATATACTGCAAAAATGTGATTTTTTTTTAAAAAAGAAGGTGAAAAAACATACATTATATTTATTGACATTGACCAGACTGAAGCTGTACACGAGAAGGTGATGCTTCACTCTGCTTTCAGAGGAAGGTCCTTAAATCTGTTCAGCCAGATGTTGGAACTCTTTTATCAGTCTGCTACAGTCTCTGCACTGTTCTGGTGTCGGGGTTTGATGTAGATCCTGTAATAAAATTGGTGGTTGAGGGAAAAAAAATGAAGAAACTATTGTTGGGAATAGATCCCGAGGAGCACCTTTTCTAACAGGTTCCTACAGCTCTGCTTAATAAACTCTGTCTTTTATTTATTTTTCATCCATAACTCCGCCTCTTTTAGCATTTTTCGATACCTCAAATAAAACTTCCACCTGGGCCTGGTTTAAACAGAACTGGATCCCTACTAATGTTTTATTAGTTTGTCTTTTGCTTTAACTTTCCAACATCTATCAAGTTTGTCAAAGAAAAAGAAAAACAAACACTAACAATCAATTAAAGTCTCAGGTAAAACAGTAAACTATAATCAAGAATAATCCGACTTCATTGTGGACTGGTAATCTGTCAAGGACCAAGTTTTAATTATATTCAGTAAAAGCTGGTGTGTGTTTTTAAATATGAAAATACACAATGGGAAAATAAAAACAAAAAAGTCAGAGTCTAAATTTCAAGAAAATAAAACACATGTTTACAGATATATATATATATATATATATATGTATATATAATTGTTCATTATTTTTAAAGTTTCTATTAAACTCACTGCAAACTTCTTCTTTTTTGCACCACAAATGTCTTACTAACTGAATATTTGGCTATTGTTACATGCATGTTCCTTTGGGTTAAAACAACGGGGAAAAAATCCACCTAATGAGTAACGCTGACTTAACTCTGAACAAGTTAAAAGTATTAGTGCAAATCCTCCACTTTTTAAAGCCTGATGGACATTAGAAAAACACCTGCTCTTCACTCCTGACAGATGGTGGTATTAGCATCTCAGGAGAAGACACAGAGGAAGAGGAGCAAGCTACTGCATGGCTGCCTTCACAAAAAGAAGGGCAGGAACTTGAGAGAAAATTACAATCCATCAATCCTTCCAGCAATGAATGTCAGACATGTTCCCTCTGCAAATAAAATGTGTCAACATCCCCCATCATGTAGAACTACTATCCCAACATCTCAGTCATCACCACCAATAACACCCCACTCAGCGGGGATTCCCTGGTGGTGGTGAGAGGTTGTCACATGTTAGTTTGCATCCAGAAGATTTATTTAAAGCAGTACGAAATAACTTTTCCATTTCAATAAACAACTGTGTCTCGGACAGCCATTGCAGGAACTGGTGTTCTGTTGAAATGAGTTCATCCGTGCATATGCCGTTCCAAAAGTCTTGACTTCAATAAACAGACTTATCGTTTATTTTTTTTTTGTTTGTTTCTATATTTTTCCATAAAAACATTTAACCTATCAAATAAATTCTTCCAGAACAGGAATGCTAAATATGATGTTATTTAATTTTTTTTTTTGCATTGTCAGAGCAACAGGCAAATGTTTGGACACACCCAGAGGAGAAGGACCCAACAATGGCCGATAAGGACCCAGAGGGCTTTTATATAGAAAATATCAGGGAAAGATCATAAAAATATGCTTAAATAATTAAGAGGACACACTCACCATAAACAAGAATACTGTATAATAAACTTCTAATGACATCTTATTATGAAATAAGTTATTAATTTGTACTACGGTAGCATTTTTCTACAGGGTAGCATAAATCATCAGAACACCAGCTTTTCAGCTCATTCCAATGAGTGTAGCCTTGCTGATGTTTACTCTGGTTTTAGCTCTTTCCCTGTCTTGCTCACGCTTTCTTTGCCTCGACTCAGAAGACATTACTCTTTTCTTTTTTCGTTCATGTTCATACATGATGTCAATGAAAAGCGAAGTTGTTCAGTCTATTGTAGGGTCATCGGAGGGTCCAGAGTGTCTTAATATGAAGCTGAACATGTTTTTCGGCTAATATCCACTTAGACAAGTTTCAACACAGTAGCTTAAAGTTTTAAAAGTTATTTAGTACTGCTTTAAAATCACTAAAGTTCAGAGTCGAGACTAAAACAACCCTTTGTGCTCTGTAAACTGTTCGTGTCCTGGGAGTCTGCAGGAACCATCCTTGTGGTTTCACCTTTTATTTATGACAAACTGAAAGCACACTGCTGCATTTAAATTAGAATAAAAAGTGAAAACAAGTTTGATCTGCCAATAATTTTCTCCATAAACACTTTTAGTCACTCCGATTTACAGGTCGATCTTTAGATTGGTGGATGAATGTTTTGCCTCCTGAGCCGCCTATAAAACCTGTTAACACCTCCAGTAAAATAACAAACATGTTCCCACAGCATTATGGTTTGGATTGAAGGTAATTGTAAGTAAAAGAATGAGCTCGTTTCTGACTCTAACATGTCAAATGTTGCTTTTTTTTCACTTTCATACCTGTAAAGCCAAAACGTCCCTCCAGGGCATTTATTTAACTTCATACAATTCGATGTGAAGTTAGAGCAGCCACCTTACATCAGTAAAACACTTTGATCTTTAAAATGGATTAAAAAGCTTAAAATATGAAGAATACTAATAAACGGGGTTTAAAAGACAGACATCCAGGGGTGCACGAAGAAGCATCTAACTGAGTCGGGTGCGCTGATCTCTGCAGGCTTGGACATGTATTCCAACTTTCATGCTGTCCAAGTGAGGCATGACATTCACATCAAACCACTCACACTGAAGACAGAATTACACAAAATGTTTATGACAAATCCCTCAAATCTGAGATCCTATTACATGGAAAAAAAGTCAGTAAAATGTTTCTGCTTCATCGGGGCGGCTAATTACTGGAGCGAAGCACTCAGGCCTGCAGGCTGGACTACTGTGCAGGCAGAACAAGACGGGGATCCAAACATAACACATGCTCAAAAAGGCAGAAGAGAGGTGGCGGCAGCAAAGAGAAGAGTGCTGAAGTTTCGTCTCCTTCAAGGTGAAAGGAGAGCAGTGAGAGGGAGGAGCAGGCATGTCAAAAGATGAGTGATGTCATTCCTGAGGTCATATGCAATCCTAACTGTGCCAGGAAGGTGGTGATAGCACAGACAGACAAAGTGGAGCAGAGGTGCTGATAAAGAGCTCAGATCTGGAGATAAGCAGCGAAACAGTAAATTCACCTGAGTCAAGATGTTTATTCTGGGAAGTTCACAGTAACTGATAACATCAGTGGATGATATGATTTACCAAAATAATGTCTGCCAAGTGATGAAGTAATCTTACTGGGGAGAGATGGACCAGTAAAAAAAGAAAAAAAAAAAACATGAAAAAGTCTTCAGTGATGAGACAGAAGGAGGTTTCCTCATACAGAGAGGTTATTTTGGCTACAAACTTTGGGATGTGCTATTTATACTCTGAGAGCAGAGCCGTCACCTCCAGGTGTGCCGAGCGTGAACAGCATAAAGGTAACGTTAAAACTGCTGAACCATCACTGCAGAAGAAACTCACCCCACATGATGTAACAACTGCAGGTAAACACTGACAGAACCGTCCAACATCTGGTAAAATGAACTAACTGGACTTTATTTTTTAACTGATATACAACATGAAGGCAAGTTATTTACTTTTCTCGTTGTTTTATATAAATTTATCCACGTCAAGTTATTTTTAACAAATGTATTATTTCTAAAACAAGATTCAAAGAGAAAATATATTTACACCCACTTTGGTTTTTTGTCTGTTTCTATCTCCAAAAGCTTCACAATAAAAGACGTATTCATTGAACAGTGACAGGGCTTTTATTTTGGAACAGACCCATAGCCACAGAAGTTGGACAAAGTTTTGTAACAAAATCCGACCATAAAATACACTAAATGACCAAAAATGTCCAAAAAGTCATAAAATAACTTGGACAGACGTCAATCTTTTAAATGCTTTTAACATTTATGTCTCAGAGTTTTAATTGATCAAGATTGTTAAAAAAAATCCTGATTTCAGCTCCATAGATAACACGACTCGCACATATTTGAATCAATAAATTGAAGTTTGTCTTGTGTGTGTAGGTAGAAAACATGAAACCGAGGTACCACCTTATGTTTTGAAACAGTCTGAATCTTCTGTGATTTGGTACTCACATGATGGACAGACAGGACCAGGAAGGCCCCTCCTCCGGCACATTCGGTGATGACGGCGAGGAAACGAGGGTTGACAGCACAGAAGTTGTTGTCCTGGACGCTGCGTGTGATCGGCACGCCGTCATAGCAGCTCTCTTTGGTGGCAACTTTTCCAAACACGTGGCGGAACTTGGAGCTGCGGTACTGAGGACGCCATGTCATCTGAGAGAGAACGGAGGGAAGGACAGGTCAGTCGAGGACACTCAGACAGCTCCTGTGACACAGTGATTTATAAACATGCAAAAAGGTCCACGATGGATATGATCAGTTCGTCAAAACGAGACCAGCACTGAGTGGAGGTGAAACTACTCCATCATACGAGAGATAAAGTGCACGAGTTGAAGATATTTACATGCAATACAGACACAATATAACAAACATGAATCTTTGCCTCATGAAATCTGGATCGTGACCTAAAGAAAAAGATTCTGGATGCAAATATCTGAAATGAGCTTCCTCCACTGGGCGGCCGGGTTCTCTGGGTTCGGCTTTAGAAAAGGGGTGAAAGGCTCCCTCATCTAGAAATAGCTTGAGGCAGAGCTGCAGCTCCTCCTCATCAGAAGGAACCAGCTGAGGTGGGTTGTTCCAGGTACTGGAAGAGACCCAGAACTCAGACTAACACTGGTTCCTTAAAATCTCAATACTAACTGTGCTAAGCAAATCTCTGTTGAAGTTCAGATCATTTGTGCTGTTACATATAATAACCAGGAGTAATTACACTCTTTAATTAATCTGTATTTTCTAATATAATGCTATTAAACAGTTCTGTACAAAAAAACAAGCATTTTTAAAGAAACGATAGCCTGGAAATAAGATCAACTCTTAAATCAAGAAGTCAATGTACTGCAATGGAAAAAACGAGGCTTCCCAAATCCCAAGGCTTTTTTTAGTTCATTTCTTCTTCCAGCCAGTCAATGCATGTGTCATCATACTGAGGGAAAAGTGACTCTGGTCCGCTGAGACGAGTCCCAACCAGCCAGCCAGCGTCTGCTCGGCTACTCTGCCTGGCTCTCTGCCTGCCTGCTGCAGGATCATTACTTATGAATTAAGGGTGGAGGCTGAAGGACAAGACATCACCACAAAAAGAAAAAAAACAACCAAAACAAGAACTTACAACAGACACGCAGAGCTGGAGGAACAACGTACTAATCCTAAACCTAACCCTCATCCCAACATAAAACATTTAGATCATTCTGATGACTTATGCAGACTTTGTTCAAACGATGGCAAAATAAATACATGGTGACCATTAAGCAGGTGTGGTTGAAGAGAAGCTGGACTGAGAGGAAGGAGAAAAGTTCAGTTAAAAAAATCTGAAGAAAAAGGACGAGACGGGAACATCCGTCACAAAGAGATGAATGCTGACACACTGGAATGTTTCCATACCTGAGACGGAGAACCTGCTTTAAGAATCTCATCATATACACGATGGTCTGCTTTCACACACTTAACTCGTTAGTACTAGTTGTTCATTCAACAAAAAAAAAAAAAAAAAAAAAAA
>SSNP01000112.1:362651-405288 GCA_006937955.1 Pachypanchax playfairii | reverse complement strand
AAAAAAAAAAAAAAAAAAAAAAAAAATCTGAAGTTCAGTATATCAGTAACAGACAATAATAAATGCAAAATCTCCTTTATGAGGAAGTAGGGTTGTCACAATACTAAAATTTCAAACTTGAAAAAAACTTGAAATCGACAATGAAAAAAAAAAAAAAACCTCGATTTTGATACCAAGGTGATTTAAAAACACCAATTTATTGAACAAGTAGATACAATAACATTCATTTTATCTAGCTACCTTAATTTATAGTAAAAAATGAAATGTAAACAGTTGTTAAGTGTAAACAATGTAGGCTGGAATGACTTGGTTGTGGACGGTTTCTCTGCATCAGCCTGAGGCCTGGTAGTAGAAATAAAACAAAAACTATTTGTATGCATATCCAGTCAAATCATGTCAATTAAAAAAAACAAAAAAAGTCTTTTCTGCACCAACAAAGTTAAGCTGTACCCCTTTTTCACACAGGCTTTCCAGAATATCAGTGAACAATTCCACTCGTGCGTGTTGGCGTAGTCTGAAGGGGGCTGTGACTCCAAAATATCGATGCCATGGGAACAGGATGTCTAATTTAGACACCAGTTTTAGTATCAATTATTTTGACAACCCTAATGCAAAGAATGCAGCAACTCATCCAAACCTAATTCTTTAATTTACACCTGGAAGTTCTGCTTTGTCAAAATTCCTTCAAAAATATTCCGCAACATTCAGTTTTTACAAACTTCATCAAACTGCAGACCAGCGATTTCTTCTTGAGTTTAACTTATTCTCAACAATGTAAAAATAAACACTGAAAAAATGATTCTCAAACATTTTTTTTGCCACATCTAAAACAACAAATAATCTCATTTGGTGAGTATAAATCATCCTTTATCAAGTTCTGGATAAATCGACCGACACACGTTCATTAAAACGTGAAGCTCAGCGAAGCAATCCCAAACCGCAGCACATCTTGCGTTGCTATAATCAGCAGTCATGTATTGCTGAGGCTTACACGACCAGGAGGAGAAGCGTCCAAGAGACAGACAGATAAGACATCTTGTCACATCTAAAGCGGGCCGTAACGAGGCCAGCGGCGGCTGCTTCCTTTCAGCAGCATCTTGTAGCAGGTACGCAGCGGGCTGAATGGTGGGCGGCCTGTTTCTCTCCTCACAGGGATGATGACAGAAAAAAGAAACACAACAAACACATTTCTATCTATTTTTACACTGACTTCTTGCTGATCAAAACGCAGCCAGGCGCACTGACTGATGGCAGAAAATTGCTTTATTCACCAGTAATTTTCTGATGTGCTTCATGTTTGACAAAATAAAAAAAAAAACTAGATGTTTGTCAAAGGGAAATTTTATTTTAGTACATGACCAGTGAGTCAGAGAGGCAGCTGCATTATAGAACACAAATATGACTTAAAACGTACTGTGTTTGGTTTGATCTGCCAAAGTTTGAGAAGCTATAAATAGAATTTAACCCATTTCTGATTTAATGGCTGCTTGAAATACTTCATCTGTCGTACGCACTTGCAGCCACTCCTCTTATTGGTTTGCAAAAACTTACAGCTGCAGGTTGCATAGTTCAGATTTTTCTACTTTTGTTTTCAAGGTATCGATTAGCGCAGACCTGAAGCTAAAAAGTTTCACAATCCAAATCTACTAATCCAAAGTGCGCATCAATGCACCACCAGTTCATCTCTTCATTATCTGGAAGCACTCAAAACCCTTTCTCCTCCTAAAACACAGCGACCCCACAACAAAAGACTCTTATCTCCTAAATCTCCACCCCGCGAGCCCCGCCTCTTCCAAAACAGCGTGCGTAATGTTTTGCAAACTCTAGGGGCGAAATTCAAGATGAGGAATGTACAGGTGTGAATGCATGTTGCAGCACATTCGAGTCCACGTATTCCCCTCGTCATGTCTGAACGAACAGGCGAGACCGTCGCTTCACACCTTCTGATATCATGCACACACGACAGCTTACAAACCGTGTTTGTAATAGGATCACGAGCACAATGATAATCCGAGAACTGCTTCACATGTGAGGAAGAACGAAGGGTTAAGACAGGATGTGTCTGCGTGAAGTGGTTTACCTGGTGCAAAACATCCTCATGTATTTGTATCTATTGAAAAATCTGACTTCCTGTTTCAACCAAAACTAACCAGCCGAAACACAGTTCAGTCAGTGTGTGTTGAGGAAGCTGTGGCATCCACCTTCAGGTTGGCTCACGACTGCTCCTTATTCCAGCAGGTTGTTTTACAGGTGTGTAAATTCATGACAAGACAAAGGAAGGTAATGATTAACGAATACAGAGGTAAGGTGAGCAGGGTGTGGACAATCAGACATAAACCAGGCAATAAGCATTTTTCTGTTACATTGGTGTGTTTGTGGAGACATTTACCTTCTTGTCAAAGTGTTTCCTTTGGCGTTCAGAGTCAACACATATTGTAAGTTGTGTTTTTTTTAATTATTTTGTGTAAAAATTGTTAAGTTCCGCTGTTCTTCTTATCAACAAACCTCTCATGAGTCTGAATGTGGCAGACTGGACTGTAGCAACGACTCAGTTATGTTTCCCGAGGTGTGTCAAGGGATCTGCTCCGTTCGTCGTCTTTAAATCCAAAACACGCAGCGGACAAATTCTGATAAAAGTCGCAGAGATTTTGGTTTTGTTTGTCTCAATCTTCAGCAGCAAGTAATCTGAGTTTTTTCTTTTTCATCTGTAGACGGGTCAGTAAGGACCAACAAAGTCTTGAGTCTTTAACTGTCACATCTGAACATATATTATATACAAAGCTCCATTTAATTATGTTGACAGTCAATCATCCCACTTTATAAACAAAAACCACAGTAACTTCTATAAAATGATGCTCTCAGGAGATGCAAATGACTTTCGAACCGGTCAGAAGATTTGCGCCACTATATCTGAAAATAAGGACCCTCATTTACAAACACGTTTAAGTTTTGGTTTGTAACACGTGAAGAAGATTTTAGACACTAAACAGTTTCAGCACAAACTGAATCGGAAAGCAAAACTGATGTTATCTAAACATCAAGTTTCATGGAGAGCTGCTTTATCATGAGATAATTCCTGAAAGTTTTCCATTAGCTCTCCGTTGGAGAGAGCACACACACTTAAAGTCCATTAGCTACTGAAGCACATCCATGTTGGAAAGCATACCATCAAGAACACACTTACTAAAGAGCAGAGTAACTTGGCTGGGACGGTAGATTATGATGTCACTTTTACTGGCTCAGTTTAAGATGTAGACATAACTTGAGGAATTGAAATCTGCAACAGGACAATCACATTCAGAGGTGCAGCATGCTGTCGAACCCACGTGAGCTGTGCAGGGAAGTTCTTTTAAAGCAAATATGCTTCTCAGGTGAGATCAGATTCATGCAAAGAGCTGGTCAGACTAAAGAATTTGATTTCATCTCAGGCAGTTCTGTCTCTCACAGATGCATACAAAGGTCTAAAGAATGAAAAAATCAATAACACAATCTCCAGCTGGAAAGACCGATCAGAGGAAGTGATACGTGTACAAATCAAATGAACGAGATGGGAAAAGAAGAAGAGTTTCGAATCAAGGATTTGGTAATGAGGTCATCCTGAAGGAGTTCAGCGGATCTTACCCTGTCGAGTGAGGGAGAAGAAGCAGCAGCAGGTCCTGAGGTGAGGAGAAAGTTACTACACGTCTCGAGGCAAATCAGAGAAGAAGGAAAATCCCAACTTGTTTGGTTTTATCTCGAGAATCAAGGCTCCTGCTTTGATCCGTCACTTCCAGACTCACGCGGATCCCAACTTCTTTCTCCTCCAAGTCACAACTCCCTGACATGCACGATCCGCAGAGCTGCAGCAGAGGGTGGGAGCGTGTGTGCAGCATGAAGCCGAGTGCGTGTGTGAACAAGAAAAGGGAGTGTGCATGAGTGTGTACACTCCCTGAGAGGGAGGTGACTGTGAGCAGAACGAGAGAGAGGAGCAGCAGGTAATCACACTCCTCCTCTTACTCCTCCACAGCGTTTACTCAACCTGCATTTCTTACCCAATCTTTACACAGAATCAGAAAGAGACAGAAGAAGAAAGCATGCAAACACTCTAGTTACGCAAAAAACAACCGCTGTAACTGAGAAGTGAAACAGAAGTCCTTCTGTTTGATAAAAGGTTTAAAATGATTTAACATTCAACATAAATAATATCTCCAAGTTTAAACCAACGTAGCAACAAATATCTGATTTTACTCGGTGTCTGGAATGAGAAATATGTCTTTGAATTGCGTAACTTGAGGGATATTTTGGCCATTTTGAAGAGTGTTTCTGTGTAAAAGTTTTAAATAATTGAAACCTTCCCTGTTAAAGTCTCCTGAGCAGCCTCAGTCTGAAGAAGCAGAGTTTACATGGCTAATGCGCTAACAGCTAGCACAAACACAGTGGAATACTGCCATCTTAAAACAGCTCCAAAGTTTTATAACAGTGTATGCAGAAGTTGTTTTATAAACATTTGCACCAACACTTCACATATAATTCTAATAATATCACCACGAACAGCTAAATGTAGCACATCTGGTGAATTTCAGGTTTTCCAAAGGTTCTGCTAAAATAATCATGTAATCTGCAACTGTTTGTGGCACAAAGACTAATATAAGACTAATGTTGTCATGAACCACTGTGAATATTTGGAGGTTTTAGATGGCAGCAATCTTCTTTGGTCTTATCTATTTTTCAGCTAGCCATTAGCATCAGTAGACGTTAACTCTGTTTCTCTAACGGAGGCTGTTGAGGAAGCTGCAGTGTGTAACAGGTAACACACTAAGTTACACAGGAATACATTCCAAAATGAAAGAAATTGATGAGAAGGATAATGTATTGTGTATAAAAGATTACTGATAAAAAAATGTTCCTTCTTCACAAATTTAACACACGCAGACACATCAAATATAAAAAAATGGTAAAATAAAAATTTGATGAAGCATGTTTAGTTGAATAATTTGTATTATTATCGTTCCTGTTTTGATTTTGTGGGTTATTGTTGGCTCTCGTCACATAAGACTGCAGTTAGAAATTAGCTAAAAGGTTACTCTGATACATTTATAGAAATGTTTACCCCTGTGCACCGTTCCGTACTCTGAACGCACAGCCTTTAAAAACGTTCGGAACTTGCAACAACTCTGATAAAAATCTCTCGTCTGCGAAACAGACTCGATCATTCAAAGCATTTATGTTCAAGTTCAAAAGAGATGATGAATTAGATTATTGTTCAGCTGAAATAAGTCACTCCATAGCAAATTGAAGCATTACATAATGACACATTAGCCATAGAAGCCTGAGTTAACAGGTCGATATGAGTGAAAAAGACCTTCACACGGTCAAGCGGGGCTGTAACGAGGTGATCAATGTTTGCTACTGGACAAACGTGACCTTCTGCACGACAGCTGCAACGAGAGGAGCCACTCAGATTACCACACAGTCAGGTTCCCATTTATTAATCTGGGTTTCTGACCTCATTCACTTGATGCTCTCCAGTTTTTATTCTTTATTTGTTCTTATCTGAGTTTTCTGTTCATCCAGCAGTAGATTTATGATGTTAATGGGAGTATCTTGTGCTTGTAACATAAAAAAAGTGATTTTATGGTCTTGATTTCACCTTTAGAGGCAAAAACAAGACATTTGATGCTTTTGTATCATTCAAATATTCAAAGAATTCTGCATCTCTAGCCACATACTGTAAATCTGAAGAGAATATAGAAGGGATATAAAAAGTGTTTGCATGACATGCACTGAAATCCTTTAGACTGGAGTTGTTTTAAGATCAGAGAAATGCACTTTGGTCTTGACCCCCAATCAGACCAGTCGTTAGCTCATCACTCAGAACTAATTTCTCCGAGATGAGGCTGATCAAAAATCATTAATCATTAATAACTTTTCCACAGAACTTTTAAAGATCCTTTAAGAGCATTGTGTATATTAATGAATTAGTACTCTGATTGTATCAGAGTATCTCTTATCGACGAGGAACTAACTACATCTCCTTTAGACACTCGTCTTCCTCACAGCAGTCACATTGTGCTGCTCCAAATTAATTTAAAATCCCAGTCACTGTTGGTTGTTCTTTTTGGTAATTCCTACAACTGAAACAGGAAATTCAACACCTGTGTGTGTTCATACTCACAACACGCCAGCATCCAAATTAAGTAAGAAAGATTAGCTCCATTTCAACATTTCTAATGAACAAATACCTGCTAATTCATCTCTCTGACTCAGAGGCACTTCAGCTTCATCCCTCGGATTGCTCCTCTGTGCTTATAAACACAACGCTACCAAGCAACAAGCACATCAGTCCAACCTTGAGCAGGCGGCGAGAAAAGAGCTAAAAGTACGAATAGCCCCAATAAAGTTTTTTATCTTTTACATACAAAGTGAAAGCTAATAAATACAGTTTGGAGTCACAAAATACAGCATCACTATTTGCAACACGATGCTTGGAAAAGAATATGGTGGCAAGTAAATTAATAAGCTGAGGTAAAATACAGACATGGGAGACACACACACACACACACACACACAAGTGTGTTTTGCTATCCTTATGGGGACCGTCCATTGACTTCCATTGATTTTAGTAACTAGATTTATACCTAACCCAAACCCTTTTACTAACCTTAACCATTACTGATCTATAACTAACCCTAAGACTAACTAAAACTCTATTCACACCATACCTATAAACCTAACCCCTAACCCTAAAAAGGGGAGTCCCCCCCATGGGGACCAGGCTTCGGTCCCCACAAGAACCCTCGGACCCCAGAAAGATAGTAAAAGTCAGGAAACGGGTCCCCAGGAGGTCAGAAATACAAACCCACACACACACACACACACATACACACACACACATCCTATTGATAAAGTTGGAGTTGATGCAAACACGACTCCCCAAAATACCCGACAAAGTCCAACGGTCATAAAGCGTGTCAGAGATAAGACACAGAGCACAAACAAATAAAAAAAAGCTGCTGGCTCATCAGACACAGTCGTTCGACCCGACAATCTGCTCTGATCCTTTAAAACAGCAAAGACCTCCAACATCAGGAGAACATAACATCCTGGCGTCATCGCCCCAAAAATATCAAATACTGGAATGATGGGTCCGTGTGTTTTATCAGTACCTTATCAGTGCTGACAATGCCGCTTTATGGCTCATTTTCTATTTCCTTTTGTTCAGTTCCTGGTACAGTATTAAACCTTTGTGTGAGTTTGTAAATTATCAATAACAACAGGGCAGGCATCCTAAAAGCTTGTGACACTCTAATCACAGATCAACTGGTGTCTAATAGCTAGTTTTAGTGAAAAAACAAATCAAACCTTTGACACTCGCGAGACACAATGACCTTCTATCTTTTACTGTGTCTGTGCTGATTGGCCGTCTGACTGTGTTTTGACTGTGAAACACCTGGTTTCAGTGCCAAGTAGCATCCTGAGTTCCAGCTCGAGGCCTTTTCACTCCTCTAGCCAGGTTTAAGCTTTTATGTTTTACAGTCTAATATATGGTGAAGCGTTCAACAGCGGAGCAAATAGAGCTCTCCTGGACAAATATATGTTTAAGTGGACAGGTGTAGTCAGGAACTGAATTGTCATTTGAAACTACAGGAAACAAGTGTACACAGAAACCTCCATTAAAGTCAGACTCGTTTATGAGAGACTTTAAAAGCAAACAACAAGTTAAAGCAACATCTTTCCACCAGGAGTTTGTGTGATATTATTGGTATGAAGGGACACTAAGGAGAAAAAAAAAAAAAAAAAGAGTATTTTTCTGTTTAACATGTATTTGCGTGCAGCCTGGTGTTGTGGTTTTATTGCTACACTGTGCAAATGTGGTGCCACTCCTTCCTGGATGCAAACATGATACTAACACTACAAGCCTTCATGCACTTTGGACAGACATTTTTTTTTTTTTTTATTTGGATTATTTATGTAAACAGACACTGAACTTTTAGTTATTTTGTTAAATATGAGGAAACTGGATTAGAAACAGCAAAACTGCAGCAAAAATATACAACTCAAAATTTACTGTGATATTTGTAAGAGAAGTTCTACCTTGGTGAGATTTAAAGAGAACTTTGTTTGGTTATAGATTAAATCAAACTGAACTGAGATATAAGTCCCACCTGGAGGTGACAAAAACTCACTGAAACAAGCAAAAAACATACAACTACTATGGTCACGTTCACAGGACTCATCCATCCATCCATCCATCCATCCATCCATCCATCCATCGACATGTCTTACTGATCGGTGTTTAGAGAATATAACGTCTATAAATCACATCCACACAATAACAACCACTGCAGGGAAGTCTTTGCCACGATTTAATTATTCTTTTAATGATATTAAACATTCTCTTTGTCAAAGTTTTCAGAGTAGTTTACCAATTAATTGTTGTTAGCCACAATGCTAAAGCTATTGCCGTGTTGCTGAGAGGGGTCTGAGTAAATGCCTGAATAAAAATATAATGTGCACAAATCACATCCACACAATCACTGCAGTAAAATCAAGTCTTTGCCCTGATTTTACTGATATTAATTATTCTCTTTGTCAAAGTTTCAGCCAGTTGTTCTAAATCCCTGTGTGCAGCTCTTTGGGGAGAAGCTGGAGACAACGGGCGGGCGGGGCGAGTGTCTGAGAGATGGTTTTATACTCCAGGAGGCGTGTCAGTGACGTAGCCATGAACCACTTTCAGCCAATCACAAAATTCAAATGCAATAGCCACCTTTCAACCCTAAGAGGGCAGCTCGCTCACTCGCTGGCGAAAGTGTTCCATCCAGCTGGTCTCAGGAGATCACAAAATCACAGGAGAATTGCAAAATTATGTGATTTCATCAGTACACACAAAAACAAGCAGGTAGAAAGACGACGCCATGTTTCCAGAAGGAATGTGGTTTATTTTCACACCACCTACGAACTTCAAACCCGTCACAGGTAATGTGTTTTTCACAGTCTTGCAAACACCAATCTGCACGTGTCCTTTATTTGGAAACTTCTGGGTATTTTACATTTCACAAATGGCTGATTTCCTGTCTGGTCCAAACTAAACTGCTGAGCTTGACACGTTTTAGAAACGTAGTGCATAATAAAACAGAACTGCATCGACATTACGCTTCTGGGACGCGTCTGATTTGCCTTTAATGATGCTATCAGCTGCGTGCTACGCTTCACTGACATTACGCACCCGTTACACATCAGGTGGAAAAGAGGGGTCGTGCCAGATAAGTGTAGTGGCCGTTTTGAATTGCGTTGCTTCCATCATTCCTAGATCAACTTACTTTCCAAGAGTTTCGTTAAACTTCAGTTTTCTGCAGTAAGAACATATTTCTAGTTTTGTCAGTCTGTAAACAAGCTTATACACGTCTATGACATTATTCATGAAATCATTTTAGTTCACAAATTGCAACATTCGTTTTCAAGATCAGAATGTGCCGATGACTCAAATGTTTCAAGTATGACTAGACTGATAAGAATCATCTGAAATGTATCTTTTTCTCCATCAGACTAAACCGGGGAAACAACAAAGTATTTACATTCCGGTTTCTGAATGCATGTTGGTCACTTAATAGAAACGCAGCTTCACGTGGATCTAAGTTTCTGGAAGAGGCAGGAGACTGACAGACCTTCTTATCATTCGAACCACAAAAAGCAAGATGGCGATCAGCAGGTGGGAGGTGACGAGAGAAACAAAAGTATCCGATAACAAGTTCAATACCCATTTGAAAACTTAGCAGCTGATGTGTCTGACTGGCGTCAAATGACATCATATGGATACCAAAAGGTACATTGTGTGGTGATCTCACCTTCTGACAGCTTACAAGTTACATGACTCACATAGCTGCATGTCTGTGCAGTGCACTTTGTTTTCTCAGGTCTGATTTAATTCCTTTGAAACAATTCCTATTTAATGATATCACACCTTTACGTACCTGCTTAAACCAACTGCATCTGCCAGTAAACACTGGATGAACATCAGAGAAGAACATAAAAGCTGCAAAAACATGAAAGATATAATCGCCCTGAAACCTTTCTGACACATGTAGGTGGATTATGAGCATAAAGAATGCAGTTTTTAATAAGATCTGGTAATAAAGAGTGCTAGAACAACCACATGTAGTCTGACCAGCTGAAGACCAGGTCAATTCTCTGAACCCTGATTGTTTTACAGGTTTTATTGTTCTGTTGTACCATCTGGTAAAGTTTGTCCAAAAAATGCAGCTCAAGTTATTTCACAAGTGTTCCTTTGAGAACACGTAATTTTACAAGTCTTGCGGCTTCCTACTTGTTTACTACAAGGACAACTGATATGAATATCTAATTTCTTACAAAAATTCCTGGAAGACAAAAAGTAATTTGAAACCAGTTTAACAGCTGGCCGTCGTAACTGCGTCCAGGAGTCTAAGTTCATTCAGTTCCTCCTTGTACAACTGAACAATAAGATTTTAAACAGCTTCATGTTGTTGAGTTGCACCATTACAATCACCTCAGCACATACAGCATTAAAATGAAGGAATGAGCCATTGCTGCCATTTTTTTTTTGTTAATAAAGTGAAGCTCTAATCCAGTTTACAACTGCTGCCATGTTGTGCTTTTGGTGTTGAAATCTAGAGACATGAAGCTCAAAGTCAAACAACTTTTTGTCACAGTCTATTTTATATCCTTGTGAAAACCTGCAGTTCTCTACAATTGTAGAAAAGCACTCAGAGAGTGCAGTCCTCCACCAAGTGGACATATTGTAGAAAGTACTTTGTCTGTATCCTTAAAAAATTCCTGGATCCAGACGGTAATCTGGATCAAACCCAAAATCTAATCGATTCTTCAGTGGGTCATTTCTGACCTTTCCTGAAAATGTCATCAAAATCCATCCATTAGTTTTTAAGTTATCCTGCTAACAAATGAATCATGACCTCCTTGGCGGAGGTAAAAATCCTTGATCATGTGCTGTGGGGAGGTTGTTTGGAAAGCGAGATGATCGACTTGGTCACAAACAGGCCATGAACACTTGATTCTTATGAGGCTGCTGTAAGGCTGTATTAAGGATTCTGTATGAAATCATCTGCAGCTGTTCGTACAGGCTACTGTGACCAGGTTTAGAGTCTTGGATGTTAATGGTTACAGCAATTTGTTTCTGCTTAAGGAAAATAACTCCCTGCATGATACAAATTAATTATGTTTGGATATTGTCACTTTGAACCACAGAGCCGAGGGTTCAGGTTATAGTCTCTGGAGTGTTTCTGTAATCTGGCACTGCACACAGCAGCTCTGCAGACAGCCAACAGTCCCCGCAGAATAAAACTCATGATAAAAATATTCAACATCAAAGAATGAAGAGGAGGAGGAGGAAAATGTGCATCTTCACAAAATCAGGTCTGGTGTTTTAAATTTAGATCAAGCAGTATTTTTATGACAGAGCTACATTCTTTAATCTATAGTATTATTAACATTATAACAACTAATACAGACGATATTAATTATTCAGTAAAGACAATGAGCTTGTCGAACTATATTAGCATCTATAGGTCATCTACGCTGTCCGTAGTTACTGTTGTCAAGGTTAGAGTCACTTTCCTTGACTCAAGGGAATTAGCTCGTCTTTCTACGGACACGCCCTCTTTCTATAAACAATACACAGACGGCGTGCTGCTGCTGTGCACACACCCTGTTATCAGATCACTGCCATTAGCTAACTGCATTAAGGCTGCTCTGATGGTCAACATAGAGAGAGACGCTCACTGATGACCTGAAAATCAGACTCACAGTGAAGAAAAACAAGAGCAGTAAGATGTGAACGACGACACGAGTACAACACTCTGTTTTACCCTCTGAGCTGAAATCAGGGTTGATTATGAATCTGTTTGTTTTGGCCTGTGAATATAAATGTTTAACATCAATGAACTTTAAAATCTACTAGATAAGGAACAATTAGAAAAACTGATTTTAGGAGATCGGGACCTGGTGCAGATCAGTAAAGTGTTTTTACAGTTTCACAAAGACTCACTAGAAAATCAATTCCAAGAATAAAGTTTTCTGTCCGAAAGTATCATTTCAAATCTGACCTACTACATTTTTAAAGCTCTGAACAATTAAAAATTAAGGACTTACCATCCTCCCTGTTAAATACATTATTTAAAATTCAACAGAATATCTTCTGAGGTTTGCTGGTTTATGCGTCGGGAGAGATACGATTGTGTTTACACTGTCAACTGTCACAAAACTGAGCCATAAATGTACCTGCATGTTAATCCGCTTAAGAATCTCAGGTGGGGTCGTGCCAATTACTGGAAAAAGCACAAATCAATGTGATTAATTACAGATCAGTTGCTGTGACTTTACTTAAAGATGGCAGCTCCTCTGTGAAGTGAGGTTTTCCCACAGCTGAATAATAACATTATAACAAATCCATCTGTTCCTTCTCTCTGCCTGATCTGTGGCGTTCGGGGTCACAGGGGGGTCGAAGTCTGTACCAGTTGACAGTTGGAGTGTAACTGAGGCGTGTCCATTAAACACTTACTCTTATCGTTTATTAAAAAATGCCAATTAACCAACGTGTATTCTGTGACTGTAAGAGAAGGCGAGAGTATCCGGAGAAAACATGAGCGTGCACGGGAAGGATGTGCACGCTGCCCGCAGCTGATGCTCAAACCAGAGGCAAGATTTTAGGTTTTAGTGAAACATGATAACTGTTAACTCAGTGGAACTGAAACGTTTCCCCCAAAAGTGATGAAGGTTATGCAAACGTTCAGCATACATCTGTGTTATCCAGCACGGGTCAAAGGTCACTTAGACTTAAGGTCATATGATCACTGCTCTGAGAGATAGTGATCACTCAAGAATCTCTGTTAATTTATGAAATTTGTTTCTCAAAATCAACAAATTCTGGTAGAAAAAACAACTCAATTTATGAGGTTTGATTTTAGGGCGTGGCTGTTGGTACGGCAGCTGCCGCGCCCCTACAACTAGAAGCTACAGTCCATGACTGAGTGCACATGCATCAATTTTCGTATCTGTACGGTCGTGGTTGCGCATCAGATTTGAAAATGGCTGAGGATTCTTCACTAGGGAGTAAAGTTTGTAAGTTTTATTCAGGCTGTCCGAGAATATTAGCACAGGAAATATGTCCAGTTATACAAAAATATTCTAGAACGATTGTTGGATATTTGACAGATATTAAGCAGCGTCTTCAGACGCGCCTTGTTGCTCAGTTCCACTCGGTGCCCAGTGAGCTAGCTGCTAGCACTGAGATATCCGCGGTTCAAGATGTTACTGCTAGATATCTGTCGAATATCCAACCTAAAAATATAAACTTAATCACTATTTAAATGGGATATAAAGTTTCAAAATACAGATAAATGTACATATGGAACAGATACGGAAAGGTACAGATGTGGACCAATAACTCGCTACTTGTTCGTCCAGCTGTCTGCCTGTCTGTCTGTCTGTCTAAAGCGGTGAGCTTAAGGGTCCAACGTGACGGACGCGTAGCCACTGCCTTGAGTTTATGCAGGTATTCATAGAAAAAGTGGAAGTTTTTTGTGCTTGGGTTTGGGAATTCTGCTAAAAAAATTATAATAAAATGGCTTCCTTCTTTCCATTGTTTCTCCGATTGACCTCTGACCTTTCTAGTTCCAGTCTGGTTGTAGTTGTAGACTGAAACACTCTAATTGACTAGTGACTCTAGTTTAGACTAAAACATGTATGTTGTCAGAGAGCAACTCATCATTTAACCTGACAGCCTTTTTCATGGCGCTGCAACCATTAGAGCTACTCTCAAGCTCGAGAATCAATGTGGTGAGCGCACACACACACACGCACACACACACACACACACACACACACAAGGAGAAGGCCATCCACTTCCATTCATTAATAATGTATCAAAACCTTCTGACCCATCTGCCTCACAGTTAAGACCAGCAAACAACAAAAACAACAACATTAGACACGTTACTGTAACGATTTTGGAAAATCTGATGAGATCTTTAAAAATTATTGCTAAAAATAAAAATAAAACTCTTCTCCATTAATGGATTTGCATCCACTAATTCAGGATGTGTAAAATCTTTTAAAGTCGCTGATAACAGCTAATCAGAGTGTAGAAGAAGAAGAAACAGTCCTATTGGGCACACAGCTGATAAGGTGTCGACCATGTTTTGTTTTGAAAACAGGAAACAGCTGATCAGTTCAGAAACAGAACAAAAATAATCAGAGTTAATGGTAAACTGAAATAAAACTGCTTTAAAGTGCGTGTCGGGTTCTTGTTACTACAGCTTACAGGATGTCTGTTGGAAACTAACTGAAGATATAAAAGTGTAAACAAAATACACCAATGTACAGTTGTGAATAAATTGTTACATCCATTTAATTAAAAAAAGTACAGAAGTGTCTTAATTTGTTCACAGTTTATCTTCATTTTATTTGCAGTTTGGTCACACTCAGAATGTCAGATTGTTTTTTTTTTTTTATCTCCAGCAATCAAAACTTATTTTAACTCCTACCTAAGTCCGACTTTGTCCGACGATTTTGTGACAATTTTGAAAAAATTGCCTTAAAAATGTTTCTAAAGATTGTTCAAAATTTTAGTTGTTTTTCTCGATGAGACCCGGGGACGGACTGGCGACCTTTCCAGGGTGGAAACCCTCCTCCTGTCCAATGAGTGACAGGCGCCGGCCCCCCGTGACCCTGGACAGGAACAAGCCGATGTAGAAAAGAGATGGATGGATGTTCATCATTCCAGCAACAAGAACAAACTATTTTGTGGAAACTCCTTCATGACATTACCAGCTGATTTGGGGGGGGGGGGGGGGGGGCAAGCAGGAGCACAGATTTATAAAAGGGTGGAACAAGTAAATAGACCCTAACCTTAAAAAATCTAGTTTTTACAGAATTATAGACTGTTTATCATAATTTAAGTGGCTCCATAAACCAAAATGAAATAGAAATCAGTCAAAGGACAATGAAAATGGCTCACTTTCATTAATAATTTTCTTTCATTAATGTAAAGGTACTGATTGAGTTTAACTGTCTCAGCTTGGGGGTAGCCCATGCCCCCCTCCCCCCAGACCAGCCCTCTGGACACGCCCCTGAACCCTGTTTCCATCTTTCTCAGTTCAGACTTTACCAGGAGTTCTGTTGACATCAGGGGAGGACAGCTTTCACACCTGTCATTCAAATCAGTCTGGAGTAATCAGACCAGCTCTACATGCAAATAAAAACACAGCCATGTGACACACGCTGGACTGACAGCTGAGCAACAGACAGGACATCTTTCCTGCTGTTTTAACATGAACATGAGTCGTGTTTCAGTGGATAAAACTCTGGATAAGTAGAATCTAACAGACGAGAGAAATAAAGAATCACAGGATGATTTCTGAGTTCACAGAGCTCTAATGAAAACTTTAAACTGAAAAGAAATTAATATAATCTTTAAAATATTCTAACAGTCAGTTGTCTTAAACCAGCAGGTTATTGAGGCTGATTGTTTATGTGTGTCCTGGTTAAATGACTCAGGACAGACTGTGTTCAGACTGTCAAACAAATGAGAGAAAATCGTATAAATACGAGTGTAAAAAATGAGTGAAAATATTCTTTGTAAATATGGTGACAGGTAAATAAACACACATAAATGAAGTTCCATCCACAGTTACTTTTTTTAATACTAGTGATTTAAATAAGTTACAAATCCTTCAACTGGAACCAGTGAGATTTTTCCCATCAATTACAATATGTTCCATCTCAGCGTGCTGGAGGGAACCGCAGCAGTCTGCACAAATCTGCAGAATCTGTATCCATTTTTATAATAATCCCCTCCACGTTTGACTCACGTGGGATCAGTGAGAGATAATCCCCGAACAGTTGGGACAGCTGTCATGTTTAAAAACGTGCAGGACAACCTGCCGAGCGTGATCGCCGCCATTGGTTGAAAAGATTTCTATGACCCGTCCGTGCAGGAAAACGCTCTTCAGAAAAGTTCTGTGGTCACATGACGAGTCTGTAGTTATGTAAGAGCATTTCAGGATTTCCAAAGCATTGTCAGGACATGTACAGTAATCATCTCTGCAGATTACTGGTTTCTAAAAGCCTGGGTTAGATTTTATTCACTTTGCTTTTAAACATGTGAGCATCAAGTGATGAACAACAAAATATCAGATGATGAAACATCCAAGAGTTTTACTAAAAAATTGTTTAATCACTCACTGCTGGCATAAAATAATGAGTGCAGACGAGTTAAGAAATTATTTTTAAAAAAAGGAAAATATCATCGATTTGACTGTCTTTCATTCATTTTTAAATTTTATTGAAACCAAAAGGAAGGAAACAGAACATTGAGCTAAATCGGAGTTTTTCTACTTTAGCTAGTCCGTCTCCAGTCACTTCATGTTTAGAACAGATATTTACTTTATAGACGACCGAAAACAAAGACATGTTTAGTTATGCATTGTTCTGATCTTTTAAACTGGGTTTCTATAGAAAATTTTTAAACATTTAAAGACCCACTCGGATGAAAATCATATTTTTCATATTGTTAACAGGTTTTTGTGGCATTTTTCTGATGCTAGAGATAGTTTCTTAAGAAAATTAAGCAAAATTGCATTTCTGAGTATTTCTACATTTAAAGGAACAATATGGAATATTTTAATTAAAAGCAATATTTTTACCAAAATAATGTCTCCACGGGGTGTTTAGAGGGTTGTAGAATGAAAATACACCATTTACTTTAAAAATTATATTCGAAGTAAAAAAAATTTAAATATTAATTTTGACGGGCACGACGTTGGCATTTTGTTTACATCTACCAGCCAATAGCTGGCAGAGCAGCGGGCACCATTTTGGGTTGCCTAATACTGTAAATAATCCAGCACAGTGAGGCTGGTACTGTGGAGTCTGCAGGTCACGCAGCTGGAAGCACCGGGGACATGTGGTGATTATATATCTTATTTGCTTGCCATAGAGGTTTCCCAACATGTGAGGAGCAAGTTCTGTGTGGAAACGTTTTTATTAGCAGCTAGCCAATACGGAGCAGCAGCTGGCTGACGTGGGGGAAATCTGGGCTGCACGTTCGGCTGGAGGACACACCATGGAGGATTTTTTTGTTAGTTGAGAAGTGGAGCGTGCAGGGAGGAGATCTTAGGGGGGGGACTGCAGAAAGTTTTGGTTTGCTCGAGCCAGTGCAGCTACATGAACTTTTTGCCACGGACTGAATCGATGACTAAGCTACAAACAGGTAGGAGCTGCTTTTATCAGAGTCAGTGTGTGATCAGCGGGACTGGAGAGCATGATGGGGGGTTACGAGCTTGGCACCCAGATGGCTGAAGGCTTTGTGCTGTTGTTGTTGTGGTGTTCATGTTCCATATTCCACCTTTAAATTGCTCTGAATCAGTAGCAGATGCAAAAATACATCTAAAAAACACTGCATTTGTGATGTAGAAAATCCACTGGGTGGAGCCACAAGCTCCTGCTCTACTAACTGTAAGCTAGTAGTGGCGCTAGCATAAACAGAGAGCTCTCAGCAACGGGGTGAGGCAGTGGATCCTCCTAATCGATGGTTTTGCCCACAGCGCAAAGGTAAATTGCTAATGAGCTACTGCTGCCATGCAGAAACTACTTCCTAGAAAACAACACAGGTTTTGTGATTTTGGGTAAATACGCCATAATCATAATTTAAAGACCACTGAGACGCCTTAAAATAGCTCAAAAGATGATTGGAAAGGGCATTTTTAATATCTTGTGTTGTGGACAGCTCTGTTTGAAGAACCAGAGATTAGTTCTGAGGAACATATGGAAAGTCAGAGCCGGGTCAAAACCAGCTGATTATCCAGTTATTTGTTATTCCTGTCAGAATAACCATGTTAAATGAAAGTGACTGCAATGTAAATGGGTTTTTTTAAGCGTTTGCATGAACTCCTGTGAAATTTATATAAATTGAGTTGTTTAAAAACAGCAGCAATCCCACTGTGACTAGCTGTCAATTCGATCAGAAGCAGTTTATTTCTTTAAACTGAGCTTTTTACAACACACATAAAATCAGCTTTACTTTACTTTGTGTTAACACGTCGAGGCAGCTGACACTTCCAGACAGACGCTGACTAACAGGCTTTGTGGAGTTTAGTGATGTCATGACGTAGTTTCGTTTTCTGTTATATTATTTTGTTTTGTTTCTTTATGAGGCTCCAGTTATAAACATGAAAACCCTGAAGTGTAAAAAATTGACGAACAAAAAACAAAGATATCCCAAATCAGAATTAACAGGCTTTCACCCATAAATCAGACATAATAAGTCCAAATCAAGTCTTTTAATGACCGTTTTAGAACAATAGGATTCAGTTAAAGGCTGAACACTCACAGTGACATCATCATGGAAGTTGCAGTGACTGTTGGCAGCGATTCTGCTTTAGGCCCGGTGAAGTCTGAACCTCGGGGCGAGATTTGGTGATAGACTCATAAACGTTGGTTGGATTTTTCTCTGGAGGAAATGTTTTAAATGAGGCATCATTTACTGACAATAAGAGAGTCTCTGTCACCTGAAGGTACAGAGTCAACAGATAACATGAGCTCATTTATCTTCAGGCTGAAATTTAATCCAAAAGTGGAAAAGAAAACCTGCATTGTGCAAATCCATCTGTCTGAATTTCTAATACTATCAAGACTGAATAAGACTCTACCTTATAAACAGCCTTTTCTGATCACGTTACCTGTAACGAGGTCTTATTTACTGCAATTTAGGTCCAAAATACACTCTTATACAACATACACGATGACATGTGATGAATAAAACATGGAAAGGTTGAGACTGTTGGTGAGTGACTGATTTATGTTCAATAAAAACCAACACTAACATGAAATCAAACCATCATTTGAAAAGTCAACATACTACTTATAGATCAATTTTTAGTCCAAAATGTATAAAACATTTGTTTAAAGGTATACTATGTAGAAAATAATGTATTTTATTTCCAACACCAGGTGACAGTAATGAGCAAAATCACAACCCCTACAGGTTATGGATGTTTCCTCCTGTAGCGACATCACTGAAACTCATGAAACTTCCTCCAATCCTTCACAATAAGAGTCTGAGTCATACACACCTATAAATCCCTCAAGACATAAAATCTTTTATTATTAATGTGAAATTCAAGTTGTAGCCTGAACTATTTACAGGGTTTATAAGAAATTCTTTATTATTAAAACCTATTCTGAAGGTCGTTGCATCAGTGCTGGTTTAGTTTTCAATCACCTTTTTAATTTGAAAATAATGTTTTAACATTTTTTCCTCAATAAAGAAAGAATAAAGAACATTTTAACTTGAGTCTTGTTTTCCTTCAGAGTGTGTAAAATATCTGTTTAACTGCAAACTGTGGATTGTTTTCATTAATCTGTATTTCAGTTCAAATAAAAAAAATAAAGATTTAAAAGACAGCATCTGGTTTAAAGCTGAACTTTAAAATTACAAGTATCTTATTAGGTTTGATTGTCTTTTCTTGTGGCCTGCACGATGGAACAGCGGATAATGCCGTTACCTCGCAACAAAAAGGTATGAAGGTAGGAATTTTTATGCATGGAGTTTGAATGTTTCCTCCCCAAAAACATGTGCATCAGCCCTAAGTGTGAGTGTGAGTGGTTGTTTGTTTCTATATGATCCTGTGATGGGCTGGAGACTTTTCCCCGGTGTAACCCCGCCCCTCGCACAATGATCACTGCAGATGGGTGCCAGCTCCCCTGAACAGGAACAAGAAAGTCTAAAAGATGGATTTTTATATTCTTCACTAATTTTAAATCAATGCAACCTGCTTAAAAGATCTAAAGAGGAAAAAGCACGAAAGACAGATATGAAGGAGTTTTTGTGGAACCCGTTATTACAAGGAAGTTAGAGGTTTTGTTGGGCCTGCAAACACAGTCCAGCTGTGTCGACCTGGTTTCACTGTATGAGTCATCACTTCTACTGTTCTCTAACACGTAAAGATCATCAGTGGAATAACGTCAGATTTACAATAAGGTCATAAGTTGGATTTTTACTCTCTATAATAGATGAGACGGGACTTCTCCCCCAGGATGTTGGCAGTGGAGGTCTGATCTGGATCTGGTAAATAACGGATCTGTTTTTGTGGTGTCGTAGCGTCATCTTGCTGGGAGAGGTCACCGAGCATCTGTACACAAGTAAACACCAATTATTTACAAGTCAGCCACTGCCAGACCAAGTTGTGCTGCTTCCATGGCAACAAAACACACATAGATGACCTCATGATCAGAAGGCAGCGTTGATTAGCGGGGCTGTAACTCATTCACTCACATAAATACTTTCTCAAAACGTTAGAACATAATAAAAACTTGCTGTACATGTGCCATGCTGTAAAAAAACCACTTCACTCAAACACACTCGTGAAAGTCCAAACCTGTTGATTATAGTTACACTAAAATACCAAAACCGTGACACAATCATTGAAGGACAGCGTGCAGCTCACACCTCTGAAGGATTTCAATATTAAAATAAATATAGCGTTCTCCTTTCTGACTCAACAGATTCTTTATTAATGAAACAATCTTCAGCTCCTGTCTGTGGTCACAATAACTTCTAACACTTTGGGGCTGCACGGTGGTGCAGTGAGAATGTCCTGGGCTGGGACCTTTCTGTGTGGAGTTTGCATGTTCTCCTCATGCATGTGTGGGTTTTCTTAGAGGACTTATCCTGAGGTGTGAGTGTGACAGTCCACATCTTTCCAGTGATGTCATCAAAAAGCCTTCTTTTGTTATTTAATTTAACCTTTGTGATTATAAGTGGGTTGATCAGGATTTTATTTCACATCAGCAGCAGATTTTTGCCTAAAGAGACTTTCTGCCTCTCGTGGGGTTCAAAAGAAAGTTTGTTCAAAAACCTGCACTGGATTTATGACATCATCAGCAAGTTTCCGGTCCGAGGACGCTGACTAACAGATAACAGACAAAAACTTCAGACAGAAAATAGTTCCATTCCAGCCTTGAAGTTCTGTGATGAAATGAATTCTACATAACAACCTGCACGAGTCACGTCTGGACTAAAGAGTGAGAATGTCAGGTATGTGATAAAACTCTGTGTGATAACACACATGAAAATACAGGTCAGAGTTTTCTGACCCGACATGAAAGAAAAACAGAAAAAAAAAAAAGTTTAAAAATTCCAAAACCTCCACAGGTTTCCATTTGGTTTACTGTTTGGTTGTTTCACACAAGCGAGCAGGTGTTTCAAACTCATTAGTTTAATATTTTATTTGGGCACCAGCCGACCCGTTAAAGTAGATCAGCGTCACGTCAACTTGGACATATCAGGTGTTGACACCTCCCGACACACACTGTCGTGACTCGAACTGTCAGACGAAACGCTGCCTTGTGCTTTTCACAAACGTTCAGGTGTGTGGATTAAATAAAAAACAAGAGACTTCAGATTCAGAGTGTTACAGATCACCAGGGACAGAGTTCTCCTCTGTAAAGGACACTGTGGACATTTGCATGAAACCACAGCGGAGCTGAAGGGTAGTAACTGACCTTGTTTATCTCCTGAGCTCAGATCGGCGAGCAGGATGTAACAACGTTTGCTTCTAAAAATGAGTGATAAGAAGCTGGTTTTATTTTATAAAATACAATAAGTTTGTTTGTAGCGTACAGTAAACAGACTCATACAGCGTGCTGATTTTATTTTTTAGCCTTCCTCCTTTGAGTGTAAATACAGTCGTCTTTTCTTTGTATGATGCTGATGTGAGCGACCAAAAGTCTTGTCTCATTAGTCCAAAAACTCTAGAGCTTGTCAACACGGAGCCTCCTGGATCTTCTTCTATGGCAGGGGTGCCCAAAGTCAGGCCTCGAGGGCCACTATCCTGCATGTTTTAGATGTTTTCCTGCTTCAACACACCTGATTCCAATCTGCAACATCTCAGCAAGTCCAGCAGAAGCCTGTTAATGATCCATTCATCTGCATCAGGTGTGTTGAAGCAGAGGAACATCTAAAACATGCTGGATATTGGCCCTTGAGGACTGGAGTTGGACACCCCTGGTCTATGGTTTAAAATCCAAGTACCTTGAATGGATGATTTCTTTTCTACCAACCCCTTCAGGTTACATTTCATCTTGTGTCCACGTCCTGGCAGCTCTGCTACAGTCCCATGAACCTTATACTTTTTACTAATATGTGGAGCTGTGGTCGCAGGACCACAAAGCTGCTTGGAGAAGGATAAGTAGCCTAGACATCAAAAAAAAGGAAACGAACGTGACAAATATTGGCAAAATTTTGACGAAACATTTTATAGTTGGAGATAAAAACACAAATGTAGAACTCTCTGCAAGCGGCTGGAGAGGAAATCAAAAACGTGTCATTAACACCTCAAAAGTAAAGAAATAAAAACTCAGAAATTCAAATAAAAACTAGCAGGTAAAGAACATGAAATATTGAACAAAATAAGAAGGAAAATAAAGTGGTAATAAGTAGCACGTGTTTCACTCCGATAAAAAGAAAAATGACATTTAACTCTTGGTTCTCTTTGGGTTACTTAACAAAAAAATCTATAAGAAACACACATGGGCTGGCAAATGTCGTTCTCCTGAACCTATGTGTGTGTGGTGTGCACGTCAAATGAGAAGACTGGCACATGGTTCACAAACTGGTCCCTGTGGTCCATGTGATCAGCGTTAGACTCGGGTCAATAAACGCCAAGCTTCCTAACTGCTTTGTCTTTTGTCTTAAGGTTTGTTTACGTTCAGACAGAAGTGAGAGAAACAATGAAGGAGAACCCTGCGGAGAACCACTGGCCCGGCAGAGAACATCCACCCACAGAGCAAAAGTAAAAGATTTCACTTGTATGAGTGACAACGTGTTTACAGACACAAGGACGGCGTTTTATGGATGTAGAGCGATTCAACGATTTCGTGTTTTATAACTGCTTTTACACCATTTGGTCTATAAGAAACTCAGAATTTAAACACAGAATACATTCTTCACAATATAATAAATAATATCAATATAAATATTATTAACAGGAAGTGTGAACCCAGACCTCCTCATGATAAAACAAATGAAGTGTAATTTAAAAAAAAAAAGTCAAATGAAAAAGCGCCGAGCGGGTTTTGAACAGGAACCGTGGAAATTCATGGACAAATTGCAAAAACTGGAAAAAGTGACCAATGGATCATCCACAGTCTCCCTGGGGAGAAGTCTAAAAATAAGTTTCCTAAAATATGCAAAGTACTTACTTTAAATGTAGTGACAGGTTTAAAGTGTCTCTGGATACGCAGACTCCTGGTAATAAGACATCAAATACGTATATTTATGGCGCCTTGCTGAACAATTTGGAGAAGCAGCAGATGGTTCTGTGTGAGATATAAATGAACTGATTGCAAACTACAGTAGAAAATGGAGAGACAATGTGAAGAGAACCAGTTTTGATGTGCACAGCTGTTTATGTTTGAGCTAAAATCAGTTCCCACGGGCTTCAAGTTCAGCTGATCAAACACAGTCAGTCTCAGTGTCATCGTGGAAGTAAACTAACGTAACAGATAAACAGCCAGATCAGAGCAAAAAGAAAGAAAAGAGACCAAAATCCACCAAGAAATCTCTCATGGAGTTACTAAAGTCAGATCCTCAGCTCCGATGGAACTGTGAGTATTTCTCTCTCTGATTATCTGTGTGTTTATGGGCTGTAGTTAACAGAACTAAGTGAAATTATAGGCACACGCAAGTGTTTGTGTATACAGCTGTGTTCTAGAAAAGCCCTACGAGAACGCAGATCTCCATCAAGCACCTCAGTTCCATATCCAGACCATTTATTGTGACACTACAGCCACATGCAGTGAAGACAGCCCGATCTCTCAGTGTATGGCACATGATAAAATGTTACCTTTGGTGTTATATAGTCTTTATTTGTCCCTTGAGCTGCCTGAATAAAATTGTGAATAAATTCCTGTAACTCTCACAGCCAAATGCACATTTTCACTGAGACATTTTTAAAAAGTAAAATATTACAAACGATGGTATTTAGCGTCTTGCTTCAGTCTCTCATAGCTTGGGGTGTGTGTGTTTAATCTGCAGGGGCAGCGAGGACACACTGGGAAGGTCCTGGTGTAACACTGTTACATCACTATGTTACAGTCAGTCGTTTTCCAGGAGAGAGTAGAGCAGCTGCTCAGAGTGCAGGATTCAGGAGGATTACTGAGAAATTTGTGTATTAAACCAAAACCCACTCTGGGGGGTTAATAAGGATGTATCATCACACATGGTTAAAGCTCCAAAAAGTTGATTTTACATGATATAGGCCCTTTATAGAATCCTACAAAAACTCCTGGATCTGTATAGTGGCTCACCCCAAAATCTAATCAGTTGTTCCTTGAGCCATCCTGGATATTTCCTAAAGTGTTCATGAAAATCCATCCTCAACATTTCAGATTATGTTGGTAAAAGACTAACGAACACCAGCAGAAACGTGACCTCCTTGGTGGAGGTAAAAAATGTACGTTCATGAAGTGTTCTCACAACACCAGCTCGTTTCAGATCTCACAGAGATCCAGTTGACTGGACAGCAGCAGCTCATTTCAAACTCCCAGTCCCTTTTATTTATAACATTCACATACTCAGAGCTCCGTGTTGAGCGGGACATCCAGAAAAAAAGATTTCAGCATCCTTCTTTGTGCATATCGCTGCTTTCTCTGTGAAGTGTTCAAATACAACAAGTGTTATTCATAGAAGTGATATGTGATGTTTAACTTGTGTCTGCTGCATGAAAATGAGTTTGACTCTAGTTGTGGCTGCACAGATGAATCTTTCCATGGATCGAACTCCAACCCACTGAGTCAGAACATCTATGTTTGGTCTTTTATTTCATCATTCTCTCAGTCTGAGTTATGTAAATACATTAATGAAGCAGTGTTGCTACAACCAACTGCTACACAGCATTTCACCATCTTTTCAATGAAAACACAAGCTCACTAATTCGTTGAGTCCAAATCTAAACCCCCGTTGGAAGAAGCTTTCAGCAGACACATCAGACAGACTGACATCAAATCATCTAAAGAAGCTGATGGAAGTGTCAACACACAAGTTTAAAAAAATCCTGACACACACAGACCTGCACAGGTCAGCGTGGAATTCACAAACTTTCCACATGTTGGTCCTGTTTGTAAACATCTCACAAGAAGACAACAAGTCAAACAACAGGTTGAACGGGTGTGAACGTAACCACTCCAATCAAACCCAAAACTCCCAATTCACAACCAGAACTAAAGAAACCATCTGGGTGGGAGGTGAAACATCTTCAGTGATCATGACAGGAAGTGTAGCTCCCTTCTGTTCCAACAGGGTTTTACACATGATTTAAAAAATAAAAGCCTTTTTAGTTCTTGAGGCTTTTCATCTCTTATATTTAAACACAAAGGTAGAAAATATAGTAAATCCAAATATATTAATAAAAAACCATCTGGGTAAGTGTCATATCTGGGAGGCTGCCTGGAAAAAACAAACTGGATCATTTTGTTATGAGATCAGATGATCAGTCCTCCCTCTCCAAACCAAAGACACGCGGGGGACATTCGCTCCTTTGACTGTTTTTAATCTGAATTATTTGAGGAAAACTGCTGATCAGATCCTGAAAGTGTCCTCAAGTTAAACCTCCTGCTCATCGACCGAGAAGCTGGACAGGATCCCCACCGAGGCTCTGAAACCGCATGGCAAGGTCTTCAGAACCGCGCTGCCAAAATCTGGAACCAAAACAACTGATCCCCCCCCCCCCCCTTCATTCACCGAACCGAGCCCCGAAACACAGAAACACGTCTGTAACTTTAACAGGAAACGAGGCCGGAGGAGACTCACCTTTGAGACGGTCATGTGGCGCAACGTGCGGCGGCGGCGGCAGGTGGACGTTTATGCGAGATGAGGACGCTGCTGGGTTCCGGTTCTGGTTAGATCAGCAGTAGCAGCTGCATGGCGGCCACCGGCTGCTAAAGTGTCCGATTAAACCTTTAGAGTCCTGAAAGTGTCGCCTGGTGGAAATTAAAAAAGAAATAAACTCAGCAGACAGGACGATTTCCTGACCGCTGCAGGAGGAGGAGGAGGAGGACTGATGCGACGAGAGGGGGAGGAAGAGGAGGGAGGGAGGGGAGGAGGGAGGGGGCGAGGCAGTCAGGTGCAGCCTGAGTGGAAAAGAGACTAATTCTTTAAAATATCACACAACAACAAACTACAGTTATTTACCTGCGTGTGGGGACAGAAGGATCCAGAAAGGCGATGTGATTGGCTGATCGCTACACAGGTGTGTTAAAACGTTTTGCACGAGTTTTCACGATGGAAAAAATCCAGCTGTGAAAGATGTTTTCGATAAATGAAAAAAGAAACTGAAATGTAAAGAAAATGTGTGAAACTACTGAAACACAGACTTGATATTATTTTTAAATAAAATGTTTTTACCACGCGATAAAATTTCTGCATCACTTAAATTAAAATGATGCAGCTGGTTTTTCAGTTCAGACCTGAAAGTCTGTCAGTTTTATTTGGATTTTGGCTGCTTTTTAAATTCCGTTTCAGTTTCTGTCTCCAACATGAGTAAAACAGTATTCAAACGTTACATAAAAACAATTTCTTAAAAAAGATTTCTAACTTTTCCCTTTCGTATTTTTATTAGATCCTTTTTACAAAAACAGAACCAAGTTCCACAGTGTTCTTGTTACTTTCTCTCCAGGATGTTTTTTTTTTTTTTTTTTACTTTTATTTCTGGTTTCTTCACTGTTGGTATTTAATATAAATTTATATGAACAAGATGATGGAAGTTGTTTAGATCAAATGCATCATTTTATTCAACTCACCCACTCTTTAGTTTCACACTTGTTTTGGAAATTACATTTCTCTGAATCAAATTAAATCCTTTTGTGATGTTTTACAGAAAAATGTTGCCCTGGTGGTTGTTTAATCTTGTCAGAGTTGCACCTGAAACTTGGCTGGTTTCTGTGCATTTATCTCTTTACATGTTCAGTAAGAGAAAAGCTCACAGATCAGTTTGGCCTCGAGGCTTTAGGAGAGGAACCTAAACATGTTAAAACACTCACTGAATGATTTATCACTGTATTTGCATAGATCCTATACGGTCTGGGCCCTTAAAAATTCATCATTTCAGTAGTTCAGACTCAAACTATCTTAATTACTTTCAGTGTATTTGAGAAAAACAGTCACGTGATGATTTAATGTAGACATGCAGAGCTTTCAGCAGTACATCCCAGCTGTTGTTTTGAATGTACATGTCATGGAGAACAACGTGAGGTCACGTTTCCTCTTCATCTTTAGACACAATGTTGCCACCTAGTGGTGAAATACAGCAATCACAAATGGATAAACGATGATTTGGCTAGTGTTCACACCGAGCACGCATCTGCACGCCATCTCTGACACAAAGATGGAGGACACATCTGCACTTCATTCTGTTGTTGTGAAGTGATGCTGCGGATTTGGCTGAAAGTCACAGTACTTACAATTATGGTGTTGTTCATAAGCATCAAATAAATAATTACATATACACATGTAAGAAAAACAGATATCTGTACATGCAGCAGCAAGAATCAAAAGGAGTCAACACCTGGGAAATGATCTGAGCTGTTCTCAGTATGTTAGTGAATTTAATGGGTTTTTTATTTATTTACATGGAGGGGGCGGGACTTAAAACTTTACTTTGCAACCAACCACTAGGGGGCACTAATTTTGTTTTGACTGAACAATACGTGTTACAGTAGCATGTCTGGTTATTATAATCATTTAGACTGTTATTTTAGAGGAAAAACACACATTAAAAACTATATTAATTTAATCATGTGTGATGCTGAGGAATCCCTAAAGGGACATGGGTGAAAAAAATATTTTTTCAGGAGATCAACAGGATCTGGTGCACATAAATAAGTTTTTTTTAATACCAATGTCTCCTTAAGGACTCCATGTGATGCTCAAATCTTTACCACTTACTTAGCATTGCTTCATACATTTCAAAATAAAGTGAGTTAATATTTGCTGATGCACTGAAATCAAATCTATAACAGAAAAAAACAAAGAAGTCTGATTGTGGACTGAATAAAATTTTAATTTATCTACATTTTTTCCTCCGTATGGCATACAGATCATTTCTTTTTAAATCCATTTCAAGGCGACTCTTGAACATATAAATCACAGGATATCGTACAGGAGCCGGGTGCCTGTACGTGACGGAAACATTAGCAAAAATACGTCTTCACGCGGTTTCCGTCAACGTTTTGCAGCATGTCGCAGAGCAGTCGAGATGAAATGAAATAACTTAAATACTGTAGTGCTAACCTCATACTGAACGTGAAGGCAGACGAATCCATGGTGAAGCGCGGCGATGCATCGCAGCTGATGCTAGCACAGGTAGGAGGGGCCTCATCAGCCCAGTAATGACATCACCTTTGTTTGCTCCTCCTCTACAGATTAAACAGTGTGTTAGAACTAACAGAGTCTTTCTGGTGTGATTAGAAACAGAACAATAAACACAAAACATAGAAAACATGTCGCTGAAAGCAACTGGTTGGCAGATCAAAAGAGAAAATGCCCAAACATCACGTGTGTGTATGTGAAAACGAAGACAGCATGACGGCCGGGTGGAGAAACCGCTTCTATATTTAGAGATTAGTCTTCTTCAGTTCCTCAGGTGAGTTTCTACAGTCTTACACCCTCCTGGGAAACACGTTCATATTTCTCCTCCTGCTTCTTTTTCTTCTGAAGTGTTTCTAGTCTTCATCTTCATCCTCCTCGTCATCATCAGATGTTTGGTCCCTGGCGTCGAGGTCATCTTCATCTTCCACCTGTGAGAGAAGAGTCACAGTCTAACTAAAGCAAACAGAACAGAGTGGTGTGAACATCTGGAACATCTGTAAAACAACTTTTAAACAGATCTGGAGCCGGTCGGAGCTGGACCTCACCAGCAGGTTTGGATAAGGGAGGTTTTCTATCGTACCGTCTCTCCCAGGTCTTTAAGTTTCTGTTTGAGGCTGTGGATCTTCTGGTCCTGGTCCGCCAGCAGCATCAGCAGGTCGTCCTGCTCCTTTTTGGACTCTTGAAGCTCGCTTTGCAGCTTCGTGTTTTCCGTCTGCAGTATGGCCACCGTGCTTGTGGCTGAAGCCAGCTGCTGCTCCAACGCCGCCTGGTTCTCCTACACCGCAGAGGGAAGATGGAGACGGAGGTCACTGATCAGAGTTCAGAACATCTCTGAACAGAAACTGTTAAAACATTTTATTTTTCACACCTCCAGTTTCTTCATCTGTGACGTCTGTGCTGTCAGTCTGCCCTCCAGTTCTGTCTTGATGGCGTGTGATGCGTTGTCACTAATGGGGGTCGTGTCAGAGGACTACGGAAACAGGAGGGAGGGCCACTGATTAAAGTAACTGTAAAGCTCCTTGATGTCAGACCTGCATTACGTTTCAGGATTTTTACCCCAGCTTCAGCTCTTCTTAGCAGCTCCTGCCTCTCCGTCTTCAGCTGGTTGATTTCTGCCAACTGGGACTGAACCTGATTCTTTAAAGCCTCCAGTTCCTGCAACAAATTCAGACAAATCAACATGGACGCCTTGCGCTCCACAGTTTAAGTCTGGTGATATGATACTACTACAGTGTCTTATTCAGTTAGTCACAGAGTCTCAATATTCTCAGAAAACCAGTAAAGACTGACGTTCACGTTACACATCAGACACACGTGTTGTGTGTCTTTGTGTGTCCAGTTTATTTTAGGTCATCTGCATGTCACAGTTGTGGAAAACATGAAAGTTAAACGTTAAACTCAGATCCTAAAACTAAGTTTTACATTTATCACATTATCACAAAGGAACCTCATTAACACGTGGAAACAGTGTGCAAAAGTTTTAAACCATCTCCAAGTGTTGAACTAAAGCTGAAAGTCACATGATTAACAGAAACCTCAAGACCTCAGAACGCCATGTTAGATCTTTATATGATTTCAAACCTAAAGGATGTTTTTCTGTTCAGAAGGTTTGAACTCACCTGAAGCAGCTCTGTGTTGTCTGATCCTTCTGCTGGACTCTCTGCTGTCTGTGTTGATGACTTCTGCTGTCACACACACAGTAAATCACTCAGTAACACTCGTGATGCATCTGAAGCATGTTGAATAACCTCAAACACACTCTCAGACGTTTACTAACCAGGCTGTCGATGAGAGCGTCTTTGTCACAGAGTTGTGTCTCAAGGAGTGTGTGTTGCTTGCGAAGTTCTTCCAGCTGATCTCTAAGCTGAGAAAGTTCTTCTGTCTGCAGCCCGTTTATCTGAGAGTTGTCTCCCAGGCTGTTGGACTGGTTCTGGTTCTCCTTACCTGAAGAAGAGAACCACAGACTTTGGAGCTCAGTTACTTTGAACATCACTGATGCAGACAGACTGAGAATCACCTCGGAGTCTGAATTAATGACTGATGTTTTGCTTTTCAAATGATGAACTCATAGTTTCTAAATAACATCAACATCCTTCCACCATGAAAACATCCACTTAGCATTTAGAATCACTCTGATCTTTCACTTCCGGATCCCTCCCAACCAATTTCATCCAACTCACTGAATTATTCTGTTAACAAGTAAATAAAAACATCATCTTCTTATTGGAGGTAAGAAATATACTTATAAAAATAAACATTTCTTTCCAGGTTACTACAGGTGTATCCAGATGTTCTATGTGCAAACTGGTTTGTCAAGACATTTCTATATTCTTATACATTTTGTTTTGAAGTTGGTTTTGACGGAGTGTCACTATCAGAAACGGAGTTACATCAACCGGATCAGAAACTTTAAGAATTATGAGGAATCAGTGTGAAGAGCAGGAGTTGGATATAAAACGCTGATGTTCCAGCTGATAAAAGTAGTTTGAAATGTAAAGTGATGCGTGATGTTTCTGACCTAGTTTTAGTTTGAGGACGTTGTACTGGTCTTTGTGCTGCTGGATCTGAGACAGCTGCTGGGTGAGTGTAACCTGCATCTGTTCGTTCTGTGCTGTCAGAGATGTGACCTGCTCCTTCAGCTCCTGGATCTGAGCATCCTGTCAGTCACACAAACACAAAGACTGTCAGCACCTGATAAAAACACCAGACTGAGTTTAAGAAGTGAAGAAAGTGAATCAGTCTACCGACCTGTTCTCGGATCAGCTCTTTGTACTGAGTTACAATGTTGTCGTGCTGCTCTAGCGTCTTCTTCACCTCCTCTTCCTTCTTCTCCTCCTCGCTGGACTTGTGAATTGCTTTGGTTATCGCACCTGTGCACAGCAGAGGACATCTTATTTAGAGCTGATCCATGTCTGAACACGAGCACGGATCTCTGCTCTGACTGACCCTCCAGTTCTTTCACCAGTTTGGTGAACTCGTGGTCGAAAAGCATCTGCTCCGGAGACGGGAAGATGGGCTGCGGCTTCAGAGCCGCACGTGAATACAGCTCGTGTTTGGTGATGAAGCCCAGCTTCTCCACAAAGTTTTCCTTTCCGATGCGCTTCTCGATCAGCTGTTTTAGTTTCTCCCTAAAAAAGGAAATATTTAATGATGTTCCCTTGATAAAGACCCAATCTGTCCATATAAAGGCTCAAGTACCAGCAGAACTGATTTAATGCCACTCACTTGGTGTAGTTTTCCAACGAGTTGTCGTTATAATAGATGCAGATACCGAGCAGCAGCGCGCAGAGTCCCTGAACCAGCCGTTCATCTTCTCCCAGGTTCTCAGAGATCTGAGCGGTGAGCTGCAGGAGTCACTCAGTCAAGGACAAAAACAACAACAAAAAAATAAACACGTCCACTTTCTCACAGAGTCAAATCTCTCCACCGTGTTTATGTTTAATGACTGAACTTCTAAAAAGGTTCCTTGTTCGCTTCAAGGATACAAAAGGAACGTTATCCTGGTTGTGCAGGAAGTGTGTGACAGCGATCGGACAGTTGCTGATCCACGTGCACAGCAGCATGAGAAGACCCACTCTGGTCTGAACTTTACTGCCCTGCAGGAAAAAGGAAAACAATATCAACAACAATATAAAACCTTTTAAAAAACATTAAAAAGAAGCAAACTGTGCAAAATTCAGTCTGGCTGTCCAAATAATAATTAAAAAAAGCCAATTATAACATACAAATAATAGATAAAATAATATATAATACAAATAATAGATAAAAAAGTAACGTGTTTAGTTAAATAATAATGTGAAGTTTTCTGACATGTTGGAATATTTCCAATTCTTTAGATATTAATTGTTATAAAAGAACGTGGAAAATAAAAACACTGATTTATTCAAACAATTAGATGTTTATGTTTCAAAACAACAAACGGTTAAGTTGATTGTTTAATACTTCAAATGCCATCAGCAGTTAGTAAATGTGGTTAGAATTAGTTAATAAGAAAACAATTTAATGACAAATAGTTTCTAGTTTCAACCTTCGATCAACAACCGACTACATCCAGATTTCAGCTTGTGTAAAACTGATTTCCACGAAATCAACTTAAAAAAAACACAGAAATATTTATTCTAAGCAGCTGCTGATTCGTTTTGAACAGAAAGAGCTTATTTTCATGGATCTGGTGTGTAAAAGAAAAGATGTGCAGGATCATTAAATAAAGTCTAAACTGTGATGTCGGGCTTGAATGGAGCGGATGTTTACATGACTGATACGTGCAGAGAGAATAAACAATAAACAACAAGCATGTACAGAGATCCTGATAGTGTGGAAAAAAAACAACGAGCTCATCGGTGTTTAAATCTACAGCAAGTTATAGAAAATTTCAGCTTTTGTCAACAAATGTGACGTGATGCAAAAAAAAAAAAAAAAAAAAAAAAAAAAAAAAAAAAAAAAAAAAAAAAAAAAAAAAAAAAAAAAGGATGAAAACAAAGACAGAAATCTACCAGAAGTGTTAAAACAGCAAACAGTCGTGTGTGTGTTCAAGACCCCAAAACAAGATATACAAGACTAAAACAACCAAAATGGATCCGTTCATGATTTAATCAAGAACAAACACGTGATATTTAAAAGTTCTCCGTGTTACAAAAGAATCTGCTGATCGACATCTTTATTAAACATCTCTTCATGATTAAACCTCCAGCAGTGCTCAGTCCATGAGAAGAAGAAGACGTGGAGCCAAAAGAACCCGTTTATCATTTTACATGTTCTCATCTGACTTCAACTCAACTACAGTGAGGAACAAAGAGAACCCTCATCTGGAAACATCTGGTTTTAACCTGAACAGAGACCCTCCCTCTCTGCTGCTTCTTCTGAAGCTGCTCAGCACATCACCGTCTGCATCAGCTTGTTATACTGCCTAAGACTCATTAGATGAGCAACAACCTGTGTGAGATTTAACATTTCCCTGGACCCACGTTTTAACAGTCAAGTTTAGATTTACAGGTAAAATAATTCAAGTTTTAACACATTTATTCTGGTTAGTTTTACAGTGAGACTAAAAGGCTTGAAGACGTGAGCTACTCGAGACGGGAGGAGACTAAAAAAAACAGATCATAATAAATAATATGCATCGGTTATACCCAGCTGACACAGAGGTGAGCCACGTGGGCGGAGCTTAGCACATCCATCAGCTCAGCCTGCTGACGCCCACTTCAACCACATCAGGTCCAAATAAATAAATCAAGTCTGAATACAGTGAACTGCAGCCTGTTAACCTGCAGAGGGTTTCTAACATCAGTCAACTGCTCTGATGAGGTCATCATGACATTTCCTGCATCCAGCGAGTGTTTTTCTCTCCATCAGAGAGGGAAACTCATCCTTCCTCGCTCGTCATCATTTCTACCCAGATAACAACTTGATGCACTGATCTCGTGTAAAACATTAACGCAGCCGCTACATTTACAGTGAGAATCTAAAGACCCTCGTGTTTCTCTCTACTGCAGCTCAAATACATCAACATCAAGAAGTTTGTAGAAACATAAACTGATTTTCTAATGATGACAAAAATGTCAGAATGTCTCAAACTTTAATGATTCCAGAAAAATCTGGACTCAAAGTGAATGTAACATTATTAATACAGTATGATAAATGTGTTTAAATACATTTTACTGACAAAGAATCAACAACAACAGTAAAGACCCCCAATTAGCTGCAGCTCCCGCTGCCTGAACAGACAGATAGCAGCTAGCACCACAGCAACCATTTAAGCTCTAAGCCAAAGCAGGTGTTATGAGGATGTTAGCAAGGGTCAGACAGCTCTAGGTTCCTCTCCTCTGAACGTCTCCTGGTTCTACATGTGTACTTCACAATCTGACCAATCCAGAGCTTCCAGATCTGTGAGACATGCACCTGTGTGTCACTCTAATGAGGAAGAACTGGGTCAGAGCCTTAAGTTACACATGAAGCAGGATACTAAAAAGTTAAAATGGAAGCCACATCCACCGACATGTGGGCCACAGAGACCCCTACTAAAGCCAAGCCAAAACAAACCAGGACAGGTGCCACCCAAAGACTCAAAACACACAAATACACACTACAGATGCGCTTTACTCACCCGCCGGACGATCTTATCACCCTGAAAAACCGTATCAGCGTTAAACCTTTTTCAGCCTGACCAAAAACAGTCCTGCTCTACACAAAGCCAGGACTCTCATGACCTGATGTCCATCTTCACTGAGACGTGTTGTACCTGAGACAGGATGTTGGTGCACTGCTGCAGCAGAGACACAGGCGGCTTGCCCAGACTGGTGGCCAGCTGGACCCTCAGCAGCTGCTCCTTCTGAGTGAGGTTGTCCTGCAGGGCGTGAGCCAAGGCCACAGCGGCGCACCAGTTAGAGAGAGAGTCTGCTGAGAACAGGCCTCCACACAGCAGCTGACCCGCGGAGATGGAATTAGCTGGAGGGGACAGAAAAAGAAGCAGATTCGACAAAAGCTTCAAACAGTGTGAATCTAAAAACAGAGAAAGAATTCATACCATCGATGGTGGAGGGCAGCAGCGTGGCCACGATCTCCCCCTGACCCTTCTGGTTTTTGTAGAGGAAACACTGGAAGCAGTAAAGAACCGCGCAGCGCAGCACAAACGGCTGCCTCTCGTTTACCATCGACATGAGCAGCACCACGATGGCTGGTCTGTGAGAACAGGAAGAAGCATCACACGTGGAGCAGCTGAAATGCTTCCAGATGTTTACCAAAATCCTTTAATTTACCTTGGTGGGTTTGAAGGAGCGTTTACAGATGCAAAGTAGTCCTGGTTGACCTGCGAGCCCCTGATAACCTCAGAAACTGTGTTTATGGTCTGAAAGACATAAAAAGCAGCCAAGCTGAGCATTTTGTGTGGATGCAGGAAAACATCTGGCTGGTTGACAGTATTATTGCGATCACCTCTGTGAGGATGTCAGCAGGAACACCTGTAGCCATGAGGATGGTGCACAGCTGCTGCAACAGACCACACTGGTACATGCACTTCTGACAGCTGGCAGTAGCTCCGGGTGAGTTTACCGGTGACACCATGACGCGCACCAGCTGAGAAGAGATTCAACAGATTCAAACATCGTGCAACCAGATTAACTCAACGCTCCAATGCAGCTGATGCGTTTTACCTGCAGCATGAGGTGGAGGTTTGTGACCTTCTGCGCAGACCAGCCTGAGTTGTCGTCGCCGACCTCGAACCACGGCTTCATTCTCTGGATGTAGGAGCCCTCCTTGAAGAAGTTCTGGTTGGAGCTGTTGTTCTTTAACAGGTTTAGCAGCAGCAGCAAACAATCCTCCACCACGATACCTGCACACACGAGTGAAACCCAAACACAAGACTATAAATAAATAAATAAATAAATAAAGCATATATCTAACTGTATTTTAACGTAATGTAACAGTTTTACCTCCGTCGCTGCTGCCCTCCTCGGTGATGATGTCTAGGAGACGCTCGAATGCGTTCTCAAATGCTACGATTTTCTGTATTGCTGCGTTGCCTTTGGTCAGTTGCTGAAGCAACAACAAGCCCTGTAGGAAGCCGAAAACCAGATCTGAATTTTACATTCTGTTTGATACAAAACAAAAAAACTCATACAAATGTGCTCACATCATTGCGAATGACTTCTCTAGAGTCTGCCAAAAGGTCCATCAGTCTGGAAACACCTGTGAAAAGAAACAGAAAGTCTCTCGTTCAAATGAGAAGAGAAGATGTCAGCGTGGGGCTGAAGCCAAAGATGAAACTGACCCATGGGGCTGACGAGGATGATCCCTTGAACCTGCACACCCTGGTTCTTCAGGAGCGCCGTCAGCAACTTCACCCCAGGCCAACGGACGTGGAATTCAAAGCCCTAAAAATAAATCTCTTTAATATGTGTAAACAATGGATGAGTTAGTCACACAGACTTTCTAATAACCGGACCAGAAATGACTCAGTACCTCCAACAGACTGAGAAGCAGCGTTACGTGTTCTGGGTCCTGGATGAACGTCTCTGTAAACTGGGTTCCGAGGTCGTCCGCCTGCTTCTGAGCGTTCTCATCTGTGGAGGAAAACAAAGACGCAAATGAGGAACATTTTTCTCTCTGATGGTTCTGATAGAACACAAGACAAACCAGTAAAATTATTCTGTGACACAAACAACACCGTTTCTAACAGTTTGCATCTAATCTGAGCTGCTAAATGCTGCTTTTGCAGAATTAAAGTCCTAACAATCAGCGTTGGCTTAGAACAACTGAGATCTTAGTTATCCTGAATAAGTTGGAACTCAACCTCATCAACAAAACTCAAATTTCACAACAACAACATTTCAATGAGTTCAAATAAATTTGGAGAAACAGAAACAACGAGAAGATGAACAGAAACTTTAACAAAGAGCTGCCATATTAGTGAAGCGTTCGTGTTGCAGCCCAAACACCCTCCTTAAGTTGTTCTGGACAGATTTTAGAGAAGTTAGTTTTATTTATTTATTTTATTATTTTGCCTCCATGAGCCAGTGGTTGGGTTGGGTTGGGGGGGGGGGGTGTTACTGCATCTGAAAGGGGGATGCTGGGAAAAAGGAAAGTTTCTCTTAAAGCTAGAACTCCCTCAGCTGTTTTAAATAGTGAAAACATGCCAGAAAGCAAATTAAAAAAAATACATTTAACAAGGTTTTATTTTTTGTTTAAAAATAAAAATAGTGCTCATTTTAAAACCCCCATCAAAAGACTGAGATCTGCTGGTGGTTAAAGGGTTTGGCATCATGCATGGAGAAAGAATTTTACCTTCGGATTCATCTGTAGGGTTAAAACATGAAAGAGAAAAGAGAGACGAGAGTTTTTATATAACAGTCATTACATGTAAAGGAGCGATCGAGTGAAATGAAATGACACACAGACTAGATCTGAGTCTATAGCTGCCACGCTTTTACACAAACTCAGAAAACAGTCGAATGACACCAGGATACATTATGATATTTAACACTGTAACTAGTCATACCCTGTTCTTCCTCCTCATCATTGCAGATAATGTTGTAAAGAGTGTCCAAAGCATATCCCAGGATTTCAGAGTCAGCGCTGGTGAATTGAGAAAAAACATCTGAGTTTAAATCATGAGGAGATTGTTACAATTATTACAAAAATTATCAGAAAACTTGCTGTGAAACCAGTTGTATAAAAGCAAGATGAAACAAGTCTGACGTTTTGTGAAACAAAGAGCAGCATCAACTTACCTGTCAGTCTGCAGGATGTTAATCAGGTGATCCATGGCCTGCGTGCCAACTTCCATCCGATATTTCTACAAAAACGGACAAACTCTCAAAAAAACTGGTAACAAGTCTAAATGAAAAGAAGTTTTCTCTTAAATCCTTTAATCAAGCGAGCTGAAGTCATTACTCGTGGTTGACTGGACAACCTATAATAAACCCGACTGAACAGAGAGGAAAGAGATCGATCATCAGCAAGATGTCATAAACCAGATATCAGTTATCAGAAGGAGATAAAAAGCAGATTAGAATGTTTCCTTTCAAAACAACCTGCTGGGAGGTTTGATGTTTATCAGTGAACTGAAACAAAACAAACTAAAATCAGCAGCAACTTTAATCAGAACGTTCAGTCTAACCAAACCTGATGAGTTTCAACAAGTCCTGATCAAAAGACTTCACTTTTAGGTTTTTAACATGTTATTTTCCAGTTTAAGGGTTCTGGTGATGCTTCAGAACCATTAAGACCTGTTCAGGACCTGTAAGACCTGAACCAGTCTAGTGCAGTGCCTGTCATGCCACAGTGCTCCAGATCAGGTTCTTGAGTCAGCTGTTTCAAACGTATCTGTGAGATCTAAACGAAGAAGAATGTCCAAGTCTCCTGAATCTGTGGCCCTTTCTGTTCTACGGTGATTTAAAGGTATCAGAAAATACAAAACAACATGATCATCTACCTACACGGCATTAAACAAAACTTCAAACAATCTAAAGATGGGTTTAAACGATATATGAGAAGACAATACAGATATGTGGCAGCAGTTTGTCTGTGAGAAACCAAAAATTGATCAAAAAGTGAGTTCAGCAGCTAGTTGGTAAAAAAGATTACAGACAGACATAGAAAACTATCACTTTCTGTTGTTTTCTCCTCATACTTTACCTTAGAAAGAGACTTAAGAGCCCGAACTGCATCTCTACGGTCTTCTAAGAGCGTTGATGAGGCGACACGATCACACAACTTCTGAATCTGGTTTTAGAGGAAAAAAAATTATCAACATCTACTGTTTTAAGGCAATATTCCCCCGTTATATATAGCATTTCATTATATTTACATACAGTTAGTACTGTAGTTAAATATCAGCATGAATAAATAAATATCCATCAGAAAGCTCCTTTCTACTGAGCTGGACTGCTTAAAAACAATGAGTTACTGAGATGTAAAGAATCTGTTGATCACACATCACGCCTGATTCCTCCCAAACAGGCCTGGGAAAGTGACAATGTTGCACAGTGTCTGGATGTTAAGAAATCTGCAAAAGCATCAGTAAAATGTCCAAACAATAACTCTGCTGTTAGATTTCCAAGAGTTTCTGTCAGACTTTAAAACTGGTCCAAATAAACCTGCAGCAGATTTCCTATTAAATGCGAAATGACATCAAAACAGTCAGTGAATGAAGTAGTAAGAGCTTAACACAGTGATGTATATCCACACACACATTACGAGTTCGTTTGTTTAGTAAAACAATACAAACATTCATTGTAACATACGACACGGCAGGTAAATGAACACACCTTCATGGCTACCTGACAGATGCGTTACTAGCGTCCGAGAGTGTTTGTGATTTAACACATTCAGAGTTTTTACATACTATAAATCATGTTAAACGTCTAAATGTGTGCTTTTATTATAGCATTTCAAATGGACTATGTTTCCTGTGTAGATTAAAGCCCTTAGCTTGTTGCTGTTTCGTACCGTCTCAGCTCCTGTAGGCTGAGGCCCGGCGGAATGTCCTGTAATCACTCCCTTGATGAAGTTCATCCTCACACACGTCCTCTATTTGCAAAAGCCTCGACAACTTTTCACCTACGTCACGTAAAAAGTATCGAAAAATAAGAAAAAGAAAGAGCAAGTGAAATATTTTTGCCCTGTTGAAGCTGACGACCCCGGAACACAAATATGAAAGGAATGCGCATGCGCGGAAACGTGGCGCTACGTGGACGTATCAGCAGATGAGCGACGTCGATTATTTAAAGGGACAGAACCTGACAGAGACAAAACGTCACTATATCACTCCCAGAGTGATCAGCACAGTGAATAATTATTAAAGCAGCTCCAAAAACTTGGAAAAAAACTTTAAACTTTAAAACTAAACTTTAATTGTACACAGCCTACATATTTAAACCGCTGAACTCAAACAGAAGTTTTTCAAACCACCCAAATGTTAATCATAATTACATTTTTGACCTGGAACATCTGGATTTAGACATTTATATTCTAAATTCTTAAGTTTACCTTTTTAATTTGAACCAGCAAACAGGGGTATAATTCTTAAAATTTGTGCAGAAAATATGATATTGAAGTTTATCCTTTCTGTGATTCAGCAATGAAGATACAAGTGCTACTTGATGAAAGGATTGGATGGTGTTTCAATCGCTGTTAAGTCTCTCAAATATTTGATTTTAAGCTTGCATAATAAGGTTGGGTTTTAGAAGTTTTTAATGAAACCTTCGTGAAATTTATTTTCATACTGAGATTAACCTTGTTAGAGATCCCCAAAATATGAGAACATAGTGGATACAGATTTTGATTTGAAATCTTCACATGTTTCTGAGACAAACCACAAGACACATTTGTTTTTTTTAACACATAAGTTTATGCATGCTTATATATATATGTATGTATGTATTCTCCTGTGTGACCTTGGCTGACCTGAGCAATTGGCGCCGGGCACAAGGGCCCTTGGCAGCCTGGAGAGTGAAGGCCAAGCTGTTCTCTGTATCTCCATGTAAATTACCCCCGTGGGACAAAAAAGGCATATCAAAGCTCAAATCAAAGAAAAACCTCTCAGCTAAAATAACACAAGACTCAGGACAAGGTTCAATGATCCTCCTCGTTTTTAAAAGGAATCAGATCCACCAGATCATAATCCAGGATAGATTATACATCTGATATCTTCCTAATGATGGAAGACGTGTCCATGCCAACTCTTCTTTTGGTACTTTACCAGCCATCTCCTCCACGAGAGATCGTATGGAAAAGGTTTTTCAGCCCCTTTATGGTAGTTGGATCTTCTGAGAGATGTCCTGTGGTATAAAACATCCACCTGTAAGAACAGGTTTAAGATTCTGGTGGTGATCAGAATGATTTGGATGCAAAGCACCAACAAGGAACACAACATATACCTCTCAGTTAAACAAACCTCATAAACACAAGTTGTCTGTAAACATGACAAAGTATGAGCAGTGCTGTTATCAGTAGTTTATTTTAAATCCAACACATTCAGAATGTAAAATCATTAAAAAAAAACTAACTAAAGGAGGAAAAAAGTTTATCCACCTGCAACATTTTGTACTAACAACAAGGGTAAACAATAAAACAAAGATGGCAGCCAGCTGTTTACCACATCTGCTAAAAGCCAAGAAGTTACTTCTATTTCCACTCAGAAAGGACTGGAATGATTTACAATCAGGATCCACAAACAGCATCTTTAAAATCACAGGAAAATGAACTTAGAGCATTTTATTTTCTTGTGAGGATACTTTACAGAATGCTGAGTTTCCGACCCCGAGAGAAAAAGATGATCTTACTGTAAATTTTAATGTTTTAAACAATTTATCCCATAAACATGAAAAAAGCCCAGTGGTCTTTAAGCATGATGGCTCTTGTTTACCACTCCTCACTGACGGCTGCTGTAATAGAAGGTTTTTGTTTGTAGTATAAGGTGATGGTACATTAACAGCTGTTTTAAAACAAACGAGCAGCTTGGAGTCTACAGTAAAAAAAAAAGATGCCCGGACATCTTATTTTAACTCTGAGACCAAACGTTTTTTCATACCACTGTTTGTTTTCTTTGTCGTGTAATTATTTTTTAAAAAGCTTTTGTTTAGGGTGACAGATTGTCCAAGGTCTATTAGAAATATAGTGCAATCCAGCCAGACAAGGAAGACCTTGGTGTATATTAACAAAACAAAATGCTACATCATCCTTTTACTTCCCATTTCAGTGCAAAATAAAATAATCTCAACAAAAACAGCTTTCATGTTTTCCTTTCCAGCTGAAACCAAAGTCTTCCCTCCCTACCAAAAGGTTTAAAATCTAGTAAACGAAGAGCCAACTAGTTTGGCAACCACATTAAACTGCTTTGAAGGGAAAATGAACAGAATAAGCACAGTGAATAACCAGCATATGAAAATACAAATGCATTCACAATAGAAAAGTGTGCACAATTCTAGATTTTGATTGAAAGCTGCTGTTGACACAGATCATTACAGAAAAAAAAGGTAAGAAAAAACAACAATGTGCGAGTCCAAGAATTAAACCGAGAGCTGCGATGAAGTGCAGGTAAAAAATAAAACTAAATATTTTAACAGTGTCTGAATTAACTTGAGACATAAAACAAAAGAAATCATGAGACATGCAGAGCCATGAGTAAAACCAAGGACCAGTTGTTTTACTGTCACCATCTTTAATGTACCATCTGTGTGTTGTATGAGGGGGGAGATTTGGGAGGAGGGGGGGCTCAGATGCACTCGTTAACCATCTTCCCCAAAACTTGAGGCACCTATTGTTTCTACAAAACTCAGAAAAGACAATACAGCAAAAACAAACTGTACAAAGCTCACAGCAGACCATCTCAGGTAGTAAAACAATGTCAAAAATAATGAAGTACACCTGAAATACAGAAATCGTATGAATACTGTGTTATTTCAATCTGCTCCCAGAAGGATATAGTTCAAAATAAGCAGCTCCGAAAACCAGAAGGAAGTGAGCCACAAACTGCTTCTGTAAGACTTGAAAAAGGTGTAAAAAAAGGCACCATCATGCTTTTCTTAAAGTCAAGCCAAGAGAAATAAAATTATACACAGAAAAGCAAAAACATACAGTAAACTATGATTTTTGCTGTACATTTATTCGGTTACTCCACACTCAAAAGACAGGAAGGGAGGGAGGTTTCACTCACCCTCGGTGTCGCAGTCAAGCCGGCAGGAAAACAGAATAAATTAAACAAAAAAAAAAAAGGAATCAAAAAAAAAAAAAAAAAAAAAAAAA
>SSNP01000112.1:325650-361816 GCA_006937955.1 Pachypanchax playfairii | reverse complement strand
AAAAAAAAAAAAAAAAAAAAAAAAAAACACCAAATATTTACTTTATACATGACGATTTTCTTTTCATTAATGAGAACGGTTCAAGGTGATGAACATTATACTACTTCCACACAGCAGGTGGCACTCTTCTCAGCGGCGCTGGGTTGAAAAGCGACCCTCTCCCTGGCCGCCGGAGCTCCTTCCAGAGCCCATGCCAGGTTTAGGGGCCATGCCTCCTCGAGGTGGTGGTCCTCTCCCGTCGCGTTCACGCATCATTCCACTTCCCACCACGGCTCGCGAACCTCCAGGACCCCGATCGTTGCGTCGCATGTCCCGGCGTTCATCTCCACCGCGGGTCTCTCGCTCACGCACCGCCCTTGTCTTCTTCTCCTCCACATTGAGACGCACCTCACCCCGAAACATGATGGGCTGCAGAAAGAAAGAGACAGTCACTACAAAGAAAGTTTCCATACAACAGGTCACTGTGTCCAAATCCCTGTGATCTTTATGGAGCATCCTTTTCGTCTGTGATGACAAATTTTTGTGAAAGTATAAAAACATTCACAAACAGATGCAGCTTTGTTGCAGAGGCAGGACAGATGGTAAATTGTGTGTACTTGTATAACACTATAGCAATTAGAGTCAGACGACACAAAGCACTTCACATTACCACTTGTCACATAAAAAAGCAAACACACAAAAAACACCCACATCAGAATTAACTTGAGTTTCCAAAGAGAAAAAGAAAAAAAAATGATCTCTGCTATTTCATAATGGTTTTAGAAAATATGAACGATTACGTAAATTTCATTTTTGGGGCAATCCGGACACTTTGTTCCCTTTTAACAGAACTGATTAACAAAACAATTGGTTAAAATCAGCCATGGAGTTTAAAGATGAGGCAAAAAGTCTCACAAAACTAAGAGACAAAAAAAAAAAGACAGCAAAAAGTTCACTCATGCCACCAAAAACAGATTTTGTTTAAAGTAATACAAAAGTCTTAAAAGATCTTTGACTTGCTTTAAAACATCACTAAATATATATATTCACTGTTAAAAGATAATGACATGGATGAGTCACCAAACCACCACCAAAAAAAATGATGGATAATGAAATGTTGATACATGCCCCTTCTACCTTGGCCCCCAGGATTCTTTGCACAGGATCAGGGTCGTCAAAGACCACAAATCCAAAGTTGGGCAGCTTCCCTCCGACCCCCTTGGTGTTGATTCGCAACTCAACCACATTTCCGTAAGCTGCAAGAAAAAAAAAATCACTCTGTAGTTTTTTGCAATTATTACAGAAGCTGAATGTGACATGACGCTGTTTTGGAACAGAAACAAACGCACTCATGAAGAATTCTTTGAGCTCGTTCTCATCGATGTCATGTGGGAGATTGCCAACAAACAGCTGATGGCTGTCAGGGTACCGTACAATCCGTCTACCATCCATGTCACCAGATTCACCATCTCCTCTGCCACCTGCACATAAAACAATCACAGATCCAGAACTGAACATTCATCTCACCTGCACTTCCAGAGTAAACAGATGTGATACAGATATATTTATACCTTTATTAACAAAACTTAAATGTGGTTTCCCCGTTTGTGACTCTGAAGATCCAACACCATCTATTAGTGATAGAGACGTGCAGACAGTAAGGAAGGAGAATGGAATGAGAAACTGTTCATCGGGGAGGGGCTAGTTTTACCAGGTCTGGGGCCTCGCTGGGTGAAAGTTGGTCTGTCGCGGGTTCGTTGGTCTCTGGGGCGAAGAGGTGCGGTCTGTGTCTCAGGCTTGGCTTCAACTCTGGGCTACATGAATGAAGCCACCAAAAATACATTTAAACACTTGCAACACATACAAGAATGGTTTAGTTCAAAAAGGCTTCATATTTGCAACCTAAAAATGACATTTCAGAACCACATAGGATCACTGACTTGCACTAGACTGGTTCACCAACAACATCAACTTAAACTACTATAATCAGGTTTATTAGACCTGGCCTTGATTTGACCAGGACACATTGGGACAACAACCAAAACTGATCACTGCTTTTCTAATTTACCGTGTGCTGCAGACTTCTCCCATTTAGAAATTTAACAGGCTTTGTTTTTTATAAAAACTACAATCCTGAAACAGCTAACTGTAATTCATGCGCACACATTGTGGCATTTGGATTTTATTTTATTTTTTACAGGTTATTGTTTTTAAAAATCGGACTTAATAAAGTGAAAGAAATGTATTTGCTAGTAGTTTACCTGTGAGCTTGTAGCTTTAACAACATGTGGTGAGAGTCCAGAGGTGGTGACTGAGCCAGTAGGAGGCAGGTTTTTACTGGTCACCAAAGCCCAGGAGAAAGGCTGTGAGAAATCAAGTCAATAGTTAACACTACTGCGCTCAACCACTGTACTCAACAGGTTTACTCTTACACAAGAACTTCATGAAAATATTACAGAATTACTGTACAATTAAATATTGTGAAAAAGACGCACATTTTGCCAGAACTTTGTCAAAATTCAACCATAGTGCCATCTTTCTGCCCTCGTACTGAGGAGTACTTTGATGTACTTGTATTTTTAAAGCAAGATTTGTTCTACTATACTTATTGTACTTGGTTATATTTTAAAATGTCAACTGAGCACCAGTGTCGTATGAGAAAGCGAAGGTCTGATAGAAACTGATCAGCATGCGCCACCTGTTAAAGCGTGTCGTCCCTTTTGGCACATCAGAAAATTCGGTGGTAAGTACACATTGTTACGACACTTTAGTTTGTAAAGTTTTGTTTGTTTTTCTAAAAGACATCAAGTGAGAACTTAATATCCCTGATATTTACTGGTAACTTTACCACAACTTTCTTTTGGAGTAAAATATTCAGAAACTCTTTTACAGCTCGAGCTGTGTCGACCTGTTTTTAATTTGACAAAACAAACTATATTTGTAGACTGTGAAAAAAAGTGTGTGTTTTAAAGGGAGGAAGCACAGTGTTTTATGATCATCACTGCACCTCAGACTCAGTAAACTCGACCGGATCAAGTCTCTTTGAAACTGTTGAGAAATGAACCATTAAATATCATCATCCTACCTTGGGAGGCTCTTGTGGGTTTGGTGGAGACTCTACAGGTGCTGGTGAAGGTGCCTTCTCCTCCATTTCTTCCATCACCTTTTCATCTACCTCAGGTTTAATCTCCTCTATCTTGGGCTCTTGTTCAGGCTCTGGTTCTGGTTCTGGAGCTGGCTCTTCCATGGGCTCCTCTACCCCATTGCTGCACAGACCAAGTAAGAATGTTTTCTCTTCCATGTATAAATCAACTTTTAAAGTCTAAACTGACATGTTAAATTTAAGCTGTGCTCAGAAAAAAGGGGAAAAAACTAAATAAAAACTACTAAGACATTTAGAATCCACGGGCAGAAAGAAATTTCACTTTCATCCCAGTAGGTTGATGCCACAATCTGTATTAACAGTTAGAATCAAAGTTTTATAAGTATCACTAAACTGTTAGATGTTATTGTTATTCTAGCTTATTCTGCTGACATTACTGCCTTTGAAATGTTGTAGACAAAAAAGTTAAACTCCTGTCAGTACCATGTCATGTTGCTACAGTAAATCAATGCACAGGTTTTTATGCACACAATGGGCCTCTCAGGTAGCAGTTATATCCTAAACACATTGTTGCTGATTGACTAATAATATAATGGATTTCCCAGTCAGTTATAATTGTGCCGGTGTTCCATAAGTTTTACTTACGCGACAGGGTGAGGTTCGTAGTAGGTGGTGCTGTTGGGGCTTTCCTGAAGTGGTTCAGGGGATGGCTGTCTCTCCTCTTGCTCCTCCTCAACCTCCTCCTCTGATTCTAGATGAAGAAAAAAGAAAAAGAAATTGAGATCACTGTTAGAAAAGGGAAATGTGAACTGTGAATTTAAAATCATCTCACCTTCATCAAGCTCAGCCTCAGAGTCCCCAAAGACCTCGTCCTCATAACAGAAGATGTCATTGTGGACATAGAATTTGTTTGCAACCGATCCCTGGCAACATTGTTTACAAAGACATTTTAAACACAATTAATTTGTAGTTATGACACAACATTTCACATTATGCATGTACAGCTCAATGTGCAGTGTGTAAAGTAAATATACAATTAATAGAAATATCAATGTCAAGAAATACTTATTTCTTAATAATCAACTTTACATCTGTGAACCTTCCTGAATGATGGATGTTCTCACCTCCGGAGCGAGCACGAACGTTTGCATAAATTTCCTCATGGGCTGACCATTGTTTGACAGCTCTCCAAGCACTTGCACCACTACTCCATCACTCAGAGTGGCATGAGCATCAACATGCCTGATCTTTGTGTGGCATTCACTGAACTGAAGGGACATGACCTTCTTGTGGATTTCCTAAGACCAACAAAAAAACCCAATTAGTCTAAAAATTAATTTTCTGTATGAAACTGCAAGACAAGTGTTATTCATTTCCATATGTTAATCAAATTTATAATTATCTTACAAACAGCATTATGAACAGATCTCTCCATTTATTTTATTCAAAATGAATAACACACCCTGTTCATATAAATACATATTTTACACTGAAGAATCCACATTAAACAGAACTGTCGCACTTACTGCTTGCCCATACACTGCTTCTGCCAGTTTTCCACTCGGGTCGAGTCCTCCGTGAACATAGGAAGAATTCCTGCCATAGAACCTAATAATAAAATAATTAAAACACAGTTAGCAACGCTACAGAATCCGTTTACCAAAAACTATGTTACATTTCTGTAATTACCTGTGGAGAAAATCTGGTGCCTTGTTTAAGAGTGTGTAATACTGCCTCACGAACTCCCGCCCTACAAGCAGGGGACTTGGCTTCTCCATCACCATTTCTTTGGTAAACAATATTAAGTGCTGAAACAGAATATAGAGCAGGATTTAGGTGTTGGCTACAATATGTTCTCACATATTTACAGCAACAGCTGAGATAAAGTTTATGGTGCTCATCACTATTCCAGAGTTTCACTTTTTAGAAAGTTAAAGACTGCAACATAAAATTGTTTAAGAACAATTAAATCCTTATTAGCAAACAAAATTTAATATGACTCAGGTGAGCCACAGGGATGTTTGTGCAAATTTAAGCACAGGAAAACGTTTCATTTTAACAGTTTCATTTTCTTATGTTAGTTTTACCAACATCAACATGACTATCATTAAAAGTCAGGGAGGTGGGGGGAAATCACTGACCGTCAGATTACATGACTGAAATAAGAATCATTGCCACTGTATAATGATTTATGACTCTGCATTATCAGAAATATTGGTGTGTGGTATTCGGATTTGTTAATAAATTTTGACAACCGATTAAAAAATCGAAACCCTAAACTGAAGAAAAACAAATCCGCGGAAGAATACATTTCTGATACAAGAAAATTGGACTGAAAACCATGTACAACAAACTATCATAAACTGCAATAAAACTAATGTACGTTAGATCTTTTTATGATCAGTCTGGTGTAAAATGTTTTCACAATGGCTAACAAACTAGCAAACATTCAACTGCGCCATCAGATTCGTGCAATGAAACAAAGAGGGAAACCGGTTGTAGATGAAAAGAGGAAGCGTCGTATTCAGGCGTTCGTGTTTATTAATAAATTAAATGAGCTTTACTACAAATAAACCATGCTTTTAAAGATACAAGCGACGTAAATATGCAGAACAAATCTGCGCAGTTGTTAATAGATAAACGGCCTGGTCTGTGATGAGGCCTTTCATGTCTATGCTGACAACCTTTTCTGTCGCATGTTCTCAGACGACATGACGTGACAGATTGGGGTTTTTTTGTATGTGCGCTGAGGTTGCAGAAATGTCAGGGACACCGTGTACCTACGCTGACAACTAACGCTACCAAAGCCACATCGTAAAAACATAATGTAAGAGCCAATCTGCCGGCCGCCTCACCTGACATGGCTAATGCTAACACAGGAAACAACAGCAACTTCGAGTCTTCTAAGCTAACAATTAGCGCTGGCTAACTTGTGGCGTCGTCATATTTCCTCCAGCTTTTGACACTTTTTCAATCAAATGAAGCTGTACATTCGGACAAACCCTCTGACTTTAAGAGCTAACATTGAAAATGAAAGGCTAATCAAATCTCAGCTATACTTTGACAGAACTCTTAGCCGTATACGCTAGTAAAAGCGTTAAACACGACCGTTGACTTGAACGACTATTACGATTCAAGTTCTCTTTTGAACGATTAGCCGTTTTCAATAACTTCAATACTCACAAATCAAATCTCGAGCTAGTTTAGTCAAACTTTTAAGTAAAGAAATATTATCACAAACTTGCACTGATTTGCATCAATGGAACAACTGCTAAGACAACAAAAGAAAGCAGGTTGACAACTGTACTTCCGACTTAAAATATTAACGTACAGGACTAATGAGACACCTTTTGAAACCTAGCCATCCAGGTAGTTGAGAAGTTTGAAAGAGTAATTAGAGTAGATGCTGTTTTAGACAATCCAGTCTAGCTAGCTTGCCGGGTTGCCTTATAGCTAATTCAGTATAGAAGAATGCTAACTTACCTTATAAAGGACCTATCTTTATAGACAGAATTTAGGTGTAATAAATAAACACGAACAGTTGGTTGTTCTGAAATAGAAAGTATCGAGGAGAAATATTTTTCCCCGCTTCCTACAAACACCAGTTTGGATCTCTGCACTGCCAGAGATTGAAGATTTTTAAGCAATATGTTCCTATTATATTTGTTACCCCTGCATCTGGGTTAGGGAAGCCCCGTTAAATCGATTAAGCCAATGGGTGGCTTACACTAGGCGACACAGAACATGACGTACAAAACATAACCACGCCCATAATAAACCGGTCCAAATTCTGGAAACAATTTCAGGCCCCGCCTTTCTCAGGCCCACCTCTCTCAGCTCCTGGCACACCTAACCCATACCCTTGCCCCAAACTTAAATAATTATGCGTTATTTGTGCATACATTTTTTGCAAAAAGAAAAAATTCAGCACTGAAAAGCTTATTAATGTTTGTTTTCATTTTGCATTTCCTGAACCTCGAATTGCGGGGCTTGCGCGCGTTGGGTCCTTAAGGTGGCGCCAAGACTCCACTGGCCAAAAACGCGTGAACACACTTTTGGAGATTGGTAAGTGTCAAATGTAGAAATAAAACGTCAATGTCTGCAATATTCATTAGTATAATATCGCTGTCCACGTCCATTGTTCAAAAATAAAGTCAAAATTTATGTTAATATGTGCTGCAAAATCTTCTGGAGCCAGAGTTTGCTAGAGACTTGGGGCTGAAAATCCTGCCTATCCACCCCAAGCACAACCATGGTGCTTTCTTTTTGTTTGTTTGCATCAAATATCTAATTGTATATAAATATTTTGAACACACAGCAGCAAGGTAAGAACTAAGTGAATATACTGCTACTTAAATAAAATAGAAAATTCCCCTACTTTAGCAAACCATACACAAGCGCTATCAGTTCCCGCAGTTTAGTGAATCCACCAAGATGGTAAAATAAAATCAGTGTTTTGGGAGGAATCCAGATCATTGCCGTGGTCTGGGATTTTAATGAAGTATTCTCTTGTCATACTGTAGTTAGAAGGATCAAAGCCAAAGTACCCAGATGCTTAGACAGGTAAGTAAAGTTTATTGGCTGCGGAACATGGAAAGGAGACCCAGGGACTCTCTGGTTCTAGAGGCTGAGGAGAAGGAGGTGAGTTCCTGACCAGCGCACTGAATATGCGCTGGTTGTTATCTTGTTGTTATCTTTTGGGATGGGATGAAGATAAATAAATATTGTAGTAATTTTCCCCAAAATGAAACTGTCTCGGCACAGATTGTTTTTCTTAATAAAAACATAAATGTACTGAAGCCTCTCCTTCGGATTAATCTCTTTATGTACAGCAGCAGCACGTACATATATTGAATAATTTCAACAACATTTAAATCAGTAAATTCAATAATTTAAACAAGAAAATTGTATAAAACACAAAAAGTGAAAAGACACAAAACTCTGAGAAAAACATGTCAATTAATTGAGTGATATTGCACAATGATATTTATTTATCCACCAGGTATCACTGTTGTTCTTTGTTCCTTATGTTCTAAAAGATGGATTCATTTTCTGGAACGATTGTTCCAAATTATTCAATCTCCCACTCGTTCCATTTCTGCAATCACCACTAGAAACTAAGTTTGAAAACTAGAAACAGGCCAATGTTTATCTGATCACCATGACTCAAAAGTCTGGCGTTAAAAAGTGAGAAAGGCCAGGTGAATGTAGGGGTACTCTCTGAGGAGAACTGCAGCTATCTCACTTGTGGGCGGGGCTAAGGGGAGGCAGGCCCACCCAGAAAAGAGGGAGAAGAAGTTCAGCATAACTCCAGAACTCTGACATCCTCTGAAATCACATACTGGGAAATGATTTGCTTGTTGGTTGTTGTTGCGTATGCTCTGACTCCTCAAAAACCACAACACACAGGGATGCAAATATATTCTCTGTCCAGCACAGAGCAAATATTTATTACAAATATGTTAGAGGTACTATTGTGGCTAAAAATGTTTCTTTTGTTGTTATTGACACAAGGACTCTGCAAGAGCCACTTCTGCCTTTTATCCCACTGAACTGTCCCTTAAAACACACTTAAAATAAAGAAAACAAATTATCTATATTTATATAAAATTATACATGGTTACAGTATCAAATTAAGGAACTTTTTATTGAAATCACCATACTTATTGGTTTCACGTTATTTTAAAGAAAGACCAAACTTGTGAAGAGGAGAGGTTTTTTTTATTGTTTATACCCCTGTGATGTAATGTAAACAATTAAATGTGCAAGCATGTCTTTATATGTGGAAAATCAATAAGCATCCCACTTAATAGATACAAAAAGAAAGGGACCAAATAAGGGCCACATGTGGCCCCAGAGCTGCAGCTTGCAGACCCTTGATATTTACTCCCATTTTACTCCCAATGATTTAACTATTAATAGACTTTTAATAGCTCTTTATGCAGGATTTATCTTTATGTATAAAATAAAGCATGTCAATTATCGCAGCTATCTTTTTCTTGCTGTGGTGTTGTCATGGCAACCATAAACCCAAATGCTCTAAAATGAGTGTTTTAACTTATTGTTATATTTAAGCTAACAGAAACACATTTAGAAAGAGGAACATAAATACAGATAAATAATATCCTCGGAGGGGATTTTTCCACCTTCTGCTCTGCGACGCCATGACTTGTGTAACTTGAGCTCCGGACAAACGGAGAAAGAGACTTTTTTGGAGAAACAGTGGAAGAACAAGATGGCTGTTGTTATAGCACACGAAAAATATACCTGCTTTCTTTACCCTAACTAGGCATTTTCAATGTCAAAGTCTTTTTTGTCTTTTGCTTTGTTTTCTTTGTAGAAGCCATTTTTTATAACTGGATAAACGGTTTTGTTTTTGTTTTTTGAGACGAAAAAAAGACCAACGGAAGTTTTCTGACGGTTTGCGTCGAAGTGCAGAAAGACTTTCTAAAGTTCAACTTACGGTTTCATAAAGTTTAAGGCTTTTAGTTAATATGTGTTATGTGTGATTCGGTAAATTTGAGACGAAATGCTTGAGAAAGTTCAGCCGTTGTAAACTTGTTAAGTTTTCTGAGGGTTCCCACCCAATAAAACAACCGACCACCATGAGTTCATCTCGAGTTAGACCCCAGCAGCTGCCTCAGAGCCAGGCCGACAGGTCACCTAACAAACTCGACTCCGGTGAGGGGATAGAGATGGGGAACATCCAACATCAAGACGACCTGGGCCTCGGAGGGGCGATAGGCGCCACGTCCCCTCCGTCCAGACAAGCGTGGAGCCGGGATAACCCGGGCTTTGAACCCGAGGAAGGGATCATGGAAGCGGACTGGCCTCCGGCGAGTCCCGGGAGGAGGTCGGTGTGCACGGCCTCCAGCGGCAGCAGCTGCAGCAGCGGTCTGGGTAGCAGCTACAACCGCGGGGCCAGCAGCACCCAAATCCCCCGAGGAGGACTGTATCCAACCCCCACCCCGACTCTGAATGCTCAGCAGCGGGACAGGCACGAGAAGCCCAACTGCATGAAACAGATCCTCCAAAAAATCCGTGGTAAGTCAGACTTTGTGTATTTATTAACTTCAGTTTGACTTCAATAGCAAATTCAGACAAGAGACTTATTTTTCTTGTCTCCAAAAACTTTTTTTTATGATAAATGCATGAACATTTGCATGATTGCACTCATGCTTTGGTTTTGTAACTACTGCTGGTTCTTATATTTTATATTCTTCCTATTTTGGTTTATTCTCTGCTGCACCTTCACCCAAAACAAATTTCTTGTATACCTTGTATAATACTTGGCAATAAACCAACTCTGATTTCTAACACACATACACAAATGTTTATAAAAATCCCAGACCGTTTTAGATTATATAAGACACAGTTCAAACCCTGATACAATAAATGATAGATGTAAACTGCTTATTGGATAATTTTTTAATAATTGGATAATTAATCATTTTTCTTCACAAAAGCCTTTTGTTGATGCGTTTTATTTGCATTTCCTGTATTTTCTATCTTGATGTTTGTACAGCGTTTTGTGATTTCTATCTGCAAAAGGTGCTTTTATAAACAAACTTTACTTACTTACTTACTTACTTATAACATATTAATTATACAAGAATCTTTATTTATTTACTTATGGAATAACATACTAAAATAATACTTATAAAACTAGCACTTGTAGTACATCTTCCACCTGAGGACATGCAATACAGCAGCTTTGTGAGGAAAGTACTAATCCTGTTAAAGAGGCTGTGCTCATAGAGATATCAAATATGATACTTTTATAGGGTTAAACAGGTTTTTAAAAAAAACTGTTCTGTAAATAAATATAAATCTACTTCACGATAATAACGTTAATATGAAATTCAAAGTATTTATCCTCTGAGTCCGACAGAAAGTACCATCTGTGGTGTAATGATTCAGATGAATGTGCTGCATGTGTGTATTTATTTACTGGATGGTTGTTGCAGTTTTGTGGGGCACAGAGCTGATGGAGGACAGCGACAGCAGCCGTGAGCGGTATCTCAGGAACGTGCTGAGGGAGATGCTCACGTACATCACTTTCCTCACTACTGTTTGTATCTGTGAGTAAAAACACACACACATGCACGCACGCACACACACACACACACACACACACACACACACACACACACATTAGCTTTTGTCAAACACTCAGAGTTGGAACTGATAGGTGAACCACCTTAGAGTGAACAAAAGAGTGAATTTTTCATGCTACACAACCTCAAAGCTCATTGTACACTCATATCAGTGTTCTAGTGTGATGCAAAGTGTCTCTGTTGCTCTCGTGTTGAACTGATTTTAGTTTAAGTCTGTGATATGCTTCGGTTACAGTTTAAAATTTGTAAACAAGTCTTCAGCTAGTGGAAGACTCGATGCTCTGAGGAACATGAAACTGGAGACAGAATGAGCACATAATCTGCTGTTATTCTCCTGCACTCAGCTCAATGTTCATTTTATCACAGAGAGTCACTGAAAGCTTTTATTTATATATAAGAAAGTGACTTTTTTCCACCGTGGAAGTGCCAGCTTTGTTAAGTTTGGCAGCTAAAAATCAGACTTTGTCAGGAAGCTTAAACTTCAGCAACAGCCCAAAATGAAGGCACACATTTTAAGATGGAAAGTAAAATCATAATGTATGATTAGATAACTGATGATAGTTTTCCTCACTTCTTTGCATGTACTTTACTGCAGTTTAAAAAAAAAACATGCCACACTGTGGTTTGGGGTGGATCAGGAAATGATTTTCTGGCAGAGAGAATGAAGGCACCAGGCAGAGCTCGACTATTTAGGAGTTTCCTTCTCCTGGGGAAAGCTAATGAGAAAGCCAGAAGGGAATTTTATTCACAGTTTAAACAGAGTTTCTGCCTGTGCTCACAGTGTGTATAAATGACACATTTATTACTGGACATCGCAGAGTTAATTGTTCTGTTTTAATCAACATTTTGTAGCTTAATTTCAGTAGCGGTTGCTCTGTTTTACTCCATGCTGTACAGTGACTTACGGGATGGTGAACGCCAACATGTTCTATTACACCAAAGTCATGTCTCAGCTGTTCCTCGACACGCCGCTGTCTCCTGCGAACCCCACTACTTTTAGAAGCCTCTCCACCATGAAAGATTTCTGGAAGGTAAAATACGAGATTGCTGACTGAAAGAGGAAGGCTTTTCCTGCTGCAAACATTTTTGAAACTCTTGCATTTTTGCATTTACAGTTTTAAGCTGTAAGATCGGATACTCTAATCTTTAACCCGATCAGTGAGGTTTTCAGATTACACTATGGAGCTAAGAGAGAGTGTCAGGTGGGAAAATAAAAACAGTGTTAGAGGAAATATATGCTCTCAGTTCTCCACATGCACAGATTTGCAATGTTTCGTGACCTTTTTCTCTTCTGTGTCAACTGGTTAACCCAACTGTTCACACAGATTTCACCGTGTTTGCTGTTGTGATTTAATCTAACATCATCACTGTTTCACCTTCTGATTTTGTGGTAAAGCCATGCGTATGATTGACTAAACTGTTTCTCTGGTTTGTTCTGTGTTTCATCCTGCTTGCGTGTGTTAGTTCACACAGGGGCCCTTTCTCAGTGGCATGTACTGGGAGGTGTGGTACAACAACAAGAGCCTGCCTGAGAATCAAAGTCTCATCTACTATGAGAACCTCCTGCTGGGGGTGCCCAGGCTCCGGCAGGTCAAAGTTCGCAACAACTCATGCTCTGTTCACGAAGATCTGCAGGATGAAGTCCAGGAATGCTACGACGTTTACACCCCAAGCAACGAGGACACCTACTCTTTCGGCCCTAAGAATGGAACAGCGTAAGTCGAGGCATTTGGATATAGATGTTCCGCTTATAAACGTGTGCACATTTTCTGAAATGTCAGAGTTCTATAGAACTACAGAATTTTTTTCTGTTGATGTGTGGCAGGTGGGTTTACACCACGGAGAGCAAGATGAAAGGCAGCAGTTACTGGGGTCAGGTGTCCAAATACGGAGGTGGAGGATACTACCAGGACCTGTCTCGAACAAGAGGAGAATCAGCCTCCCAGCTGCAGTTTCTCAGAGACCACCTTTGGCTGGACCGAGGCACTAGAGCGGTCTTCCTCGACTTCTCTGTCTACAACGGAAACATAAACCTTTTCTGTATCGCCAGGTAAGAATCCCCCGTCTCATCACATCTGGTTCACCGTATGTAAGTTCTTCTGCACAAACTGTCCTGAAGCTGCCAGTGTACGAACATCTGAAGTCAACAGGATTGTGCTGATCCGTCAGGTTGCTGGTGGAGTTCCCTGCCACTGGTGGGGTGTTCACTTCTTGGCAGTTTCAAACGGTGCGTCTCATAAGATACGTGTCCAGCTGGGACTACTTTGTGGGTGTGTGTGAAGTGGCATTCTGCCTATTCATCCTCTACTATGTGGTGGAGGAAGTGCTGGAGATCCACATCCACCGGCTGCATTACTTCAGGAGCATGTGGAACTGTCTGGATGTTCTCATCGTCGTGGTGTGTATCATAATTGGGATTATTTTCAGTCACATTTAGTCAGATTTTCTTTGTAAACCGATGATTTTCTTTTCCTTTGTTTATTCATTTACAGTTGAGTGTTGTTGCTATTATCATGAACATAACCAGAACAGCCATGGCCAGAAACCTGCTCAGCAGCCTGTTGGAAAACTACACCGCTCACCCCAGCTTCGAACCTTTGGCCAACCTGCAGGTCCAATTTAATAACATGGCAGCTGTTATTGTCTTTTTTTCCTGGGTCAAGGTAAAATACATTTATATATATGTACTGATGGTCAAAACATTCTTACTGTAATAGGGAATCAGTATGACCAGTTTCTCACTTTCACCAGCTTTTTAAGTTCATCAACTTCAACAAAACCATGAGTCAGCTGTCCAGCACCATGTCCCGCTGTGCCAAGGACCTTGTGGGCTTTGCAGTCATGTTCTTCATCATCTTCCTGGCGTACGCTCAGCTCGCCTACTTAGTGTTTGGAACACAAGTCAATGATTTCAGCACTTTCCAGGCCAGCGTGTAAGAGCAGTCAGTCATACAAGTTCAGCTGATCTGTTGATTGATGAAAACATTTTTGAGTTGGAAACAGTAAAAAGGTTTCATGTTTGCATAGATTCACCCAGTTCCGAATCATCCTGGGAGAATTTAACTTCTCAGAGATCGAGGAGGCCAATCCAGTGCTTGGGCCGATTTATTTTACAACCTTCATCTTCTTCATCTTCTTTATTCTCATGGTAGGCAGAAGACTCAAATGGGATTTAAAGGAGTTTTTTTTGTGTTCTTGATACTGAAATGATGCTGTTTGTAGAACATGTTCCTGGCCATCATCAATGACACCTACTCTGAGGTGAAGGCTGACATGTCCCAGCAGAGATCTGAGATGGAAATGACTGACCTCATCAAGAAGGTATTTAGCTGAAGTTACATGCACATTCATAGTTACCTACAGGCAGAAAGGAAAATTAATATCATCGCCTGCTGCGGAAAGGCTTGATGAATTTCATTGAAAGTCTTTGTTAACTCTTTATTAACTCTAGAGTCAGTCCAGTTCAAGATGGCCACCACGTCAATCAACTTTAGCAAACACAATAATGGCTGTTACCCTGTCAGTTTTACAACTGTTGAGCTACAATTTGATTTGGCTGTCGTTAAGAGTCCAAATACATTTTTTTTATGATTTGACCCTTCCCCCCTTCCCAAAAAAGAAAAACAGCTATAACTCCATCATTTCTGGACACGGAAGGATTTTGGTTTAAAGATATACTATGTAGAAAATAATGGCTTTTATTTCAAACACCAGGTGACAGTAATGAGCCAATTCACGACTCTGTTACTTCCACTAACCACCACAGGGTGACAGAAACACTCAGAGCAGCAGATCAGGAGCTCGGCCAAAAACTGACTTGTACTCACTCTAGTGGTGGAAAAAAATTCTACAAGTTTGCTGCACCATCAAAAATTTAAAAAAGGATCAATAACTTTTTAAAGTAAAAATAAATCACATATGGAATTATGACAAACAACATGTTGTTTAGCTCTCTAATTATATTATTACTTTATTTTTTTAAAAACATAATATTGAAAATTCTATATACTATGCTTTTGAAACTGAAAGACAGTTTTATACATAGATTCCTTCATGGACTTTTAATCCATGAATCTGTTTTTTATCAGTGTAGAATTGTGATTTATTGTGTGAAAGTTGACAAGGCAAATTAAAGATTAAATTTATTTTAAATTACATCCCTTTCAGACTCCTTAGGTAGTTTGTCTCTCAGGTTATTTAGAGAAAATAAAAGTATTTGAAATTAATAAGTTCCACAATATTTCAGTTCTTACTGGAGGAAGTTCCTGGTTTGTAACTTAGTGAAAAATATTAACTTGTGCTTCATTTTTATCATGTTTTTATGATAATAATAGTAACAGGATTGTTTCAGACTTTAATAGATTTTTTTTTTTCTGGTAGAATTCATGGTAAATAATTTAATGTTAAGAGAAATGTTTCTATCCACATCAGTGCAACCTGTTACAAATCACCAGCTGGGACGTTTTCATTTCAGTGTTGAATCTTTCACTCATTCAGGGTTGTAACAAGGCGTTGATGAAGCTCAGACTGAAGAAGACGACGGTGGATGACATCTCTGACAGTTTGCGACAAGCAGGGGGCAAACTGAATCTTGATGAACTCCGTCAGGATCTCAAAGGGTGACTAAAAACCTCAGCTTATGCTGAGAGCTGTAAAATAAACAGTGTTGACTCTGTGCATTTGTTTGGGTTTGCTGGATATCACACCTGCATCTATGTTCTGTTTCTCTCTTTACTCAGAAAGGGCCACACAGACGCAGAGATCCAGGCCATCTTTGCCAAGTACGATCAGGACGGTGATCCAGAGCTGACGGAGCACGAGCACCAGCAGATGAGAGACGACCTGGAGAAAGAGAGAGTGAGTGATGTTCAGTTTCAGGGACAGGAGTCAGAAGACTTCACGTGCTTCAGACACTCAGTGTGTCTCTGCTCGTATGTTAGGAGGACTTGGAGCTGGAGCGCAATTCACTGACTCGACCCATCAGTGGGCGGAGCTTCCCTCGTACCCAGGACGACTCGGAGGAGGACGATGACGAGGACTCGGGTCACAGTTCTCGTCGCCGTGGCAGCAGCTCGGGGGGTGTCTCCTATGAGGAGTTTCAAGTGTATGAAATTGTTTTATTCAAATGTCAGTCCCAGCTGTGACGATTTGTGATCAGGAAGTAGATGAATCGTTGGTGCCATATTGCACATAGCGTGGAAGTTAGTCTGTATTTAGCAGGTAAGATGATGGGAGATTTGCTTGTCTGTCTGACAGGCTGGTGAGACGCGTGGACCGGATGGAGCACTCCATCGGCAGCATTGTGTCCAAGATCGACGCCGTGATCGTGAAGCTGGAAGGAATGGAGCGAGCGAAGCTAAAGAGAAGAGATGTGCTGAGCAGGCTGCTGGATGGCGTCATGGAGGTGAGAGGCAGTGAACACACCATAAATACATTTATTTAAGCAAAGCTTTTCAGTTCAGTTTGACATTAATCAGCTGGTTGGTTCTGTACAGAAACTCTAACTGTCCAGAATAACAGAATTATTTTCTAGAGCTCCAGGGTCTGAGAACAATGTCCCCAAACAAAGGACGCTGATCAGGAAACACCTGCGTCAGCTACAATAATAGATGAAATACAGGGTTCTAATGTGCATGTGCCAACCAGGACCACTCCAAACTAACAGGAGCCTGAAGTCCAGCTTGGCTGGATGTTTGTGTCTCTGTGTTTTTGTTTGTTTATTTCTTTTTGCTAATGTTACAACAACAGCTGATAGTGATTACTGTAGATATTCTGTAGTCATGATGGATAGATGCGCAGTGGTAGATGCTGTTTGTTTAATCTACCAGTTATGTCTTGTCTCTGAACTGTATTTGAACAGTTCAGTTTTAGAACAGAACTGCTTCAGAATCGCAAACAGTGACAAATAAATAAGAAATATACTGAGTGATATGCAGTACTTACCACTGCGTTTCTGAGCCGATAGCTTGGGAAATTCCTCATGAATCTCCCAGTTTTGTCACAACTGGTTAACTGGTTTGAGTTGGCAGCAGGTGGCCACGCCCAGCTCCAGGCTCCGATTCATGTAGTGTGGTCCCGGTTGGCGCTCTCCACTTCTACCTCAAAAGCAGCAACAATGTTTCATTCAGAAGCCAAATCAGGACAAAAAGACACCAGAAAGCTGCCACATCACACCTACACTGTTAAAGATCCACCTCCACTTGTAAACATGGCGTACTTCCTGTTATGTTTGTCAGGATGAGCGTTTGGGGCGGGACACGGACGTTCATAGGGAACAAATGGAGAGACTGGTGAGGGAGGAGCTGGAGCGCTGGGAGTCGGACGACACGGCCTCACAGGTCAGCCACCCTCAGCCATCCACTCCTGTTGGCCCGCGGCCCCGCCCCCTGTCCTCCCTGTCTGCAGACGGCCTCGACACGAGCTCTAATGGGGCGGTCCACGTGTGAGGACTCGGAGAGTACCTGGCAGCAGTCCAAGAAGCTACGCACGTGGAATAAATATCAAACTCCCCTGAAAATGTTCCATTTGTTTCCTCTTTACAAAACAGAAATGACAAAGTCACAACGTATCTGACTCTGAAACCTGCCGCTTCCCTCCATCATTTCTAACCAAAACGGTTCTATTTGTAGATGAAAGTTTAAGTTCAGTGTGTTACAGCTACACTATGTTACTCAGACTCAGAGCAGAACTTTAACCCGACACAGCACATCACATTTTAGCAGTTACTCAAATATTCACGCTGCTTTTCCTGTTATTTTTGTTGACATGTTTCGTGTCATGCCTTTAACATAGATACCAGCATGGCACATTTTGTCATATTTACTTCTGTACTGTTCATCAGTCAAGCTTCAGATTAATCAGCTGCTGATTTTATGCTACATATTGTAACTTGAAACAAACTTCGATTTGGAGTGCGTCTAACGTTCACGGGAAGCCCGTGCATTTATTATTATTATTATTTTCAGTGGCTTTAATTTTCAATCTTCTGTTTTAAATGTTAAAATACACCATATGATGTTGTCTTAAAATGTATATAATACATGAAAGTATATCTGAAAACATCTGGACCTTCTTTATTAAAAACACCAAAAACTGGTTAACTGAACTTTTATTTCTCTTTGTTTTTTTAATAAACAGGTAAAATAAAAAAAACAGCAAGATGAACTGTAGAGGTTTGAATCTAATGTTTCTTGCATCAGTGTGACTTTTTGGAATCAGCTACTTCAGCAGTTCTGATCCAGCAGCCACAAGCCTTCCTGTTTCTACAGTCCCAGCTTGTTTTGAGTGATGCCATCAGTGGGTTAATGTTGATAAAAAATGGATAAAATGTTACTTCAAAATGCTGGAAAAGTCTCTTAGGTCCCACCACAGGTTGAGCTCTGCACTCTGGACCGTTGCAGCAGCTTCAGTCTTCTTTTTCGGTCATTCTGTTAAAGATTTAATGATGTTTTTGGGATCATTTTTCGGTTTTATGACCCGGTTTGGTTAAAGATTTAACTCGTCTGCCCTCCGCCGCAGTGCTGACAGCTGGTATGAGGTGTTTGGAACAATGAACCATGTAAACATGGTGCACAACAGCCAATTAAATCTACTTTGGTTCCATCTGCCAGAGGTTTGATCCAGAAGTCTCAGCAGAATGACCTTAAAATCCTCCCAGATTGATGAGGAGCAGCAGTTGCTTCTCTGAGGTCATTGCTGATGTCTTTCATCCTTCACATTGTGTTAACACACACCTGTATGCTCCACACCAGCAAACTGCTTAGACAGGAAGCTGATGTCTTTCTACCTTTAGTTTGTTCAGCTGGTACTTTCCCTCTTCTAGAAGCAACATGGTGAACACAAGCGGTCTGATAAATAATCTCATGATGGAATCTGATTTGTGTTTTTGTAAACTTTAGGTTGTTTTTGAGTCATTTGAGAAGCTGTTTATAACCAGATCTTTTTTCACAAAAACCCAAAAAACAAGTGGGACACATTTTTTTTACCATGACTGTATATTGTAGCAGACACACTGATTTACCTTTGATTTAGTGTAACACACACAGTCAGGTGTAGCAACAATGGAAATACTCTAAAATAGATTTAATCAGACCGAGTTACATGAACGTATTTAGAAATGCTGTAAACATGATAAAAATGTTTCCAACAAAGTTTGAATCAAACATTTCATTTTGTTTTGAAAAGTGTTTAAAACTGGATCTGTGCTTTAGCTGATTCTGTGATTTGTTTTTGACTCCAATCAGCTTAAACCTGGAACTGCAGTAACAAACAAGACATTATAAAAATAAAACAGTATTCCTTCCTAAATAGAATTGAAATAACAGTTTCCTCACATTGCAACAAGTAATTTCCTCTAAAATTATGTGTTTCTTATTGTGTAAATGAATCAAAAACTTGTTTCTGTTTAACAGTTTTAAAATCTGAGGATCAAATTTTTAAAATTTGGACAGAGCCATTTTATTTCCAATTTACCACATTGTCTTTGCACGACTCTGCTCACATGAGAGTGGTCATTACATAAAGGCAGGTAAAGAGCAGCTGTATTCCAAAATGCTGCAGAGCAACAGAGAACATCAAGCACACACAGACACTTTAAGTGAACTTTTTGATGTAGCGGAGCTTCAGGTAAGCAACGGTGAGGAAAATCACTGTCATCGCCGTCAAGGCCACGTGATTCTCCCACAATCCCCAGGAGCTGTGATCTATTCCCAGGTAGTCCAGGTACTGCTCACCTGTACACCTGCAAGTACACAAAGCTGTCACCAATCTTAGGAGGCTTCTGTATCATTAATGTTCCGCTGTGTACTCACATCTGTCCAGCTGTGCTCACAGTGCAGTTGGTCATTAGTGTTGATACGTTAAGGTGATGGACCGCAGACTCCTCACAGAACTTCAGGCCAACAAACTCATTGACCTTCAAGGCCTGAATGGACGACAGTAAGTTTTAAAACTAGCTTTTTTTTTTTTAAATCAATGAGATGTGTGGAAGTGTTAGAGCATTTTTTGACTCACAGCAAAACCGTAACGAGGAATACTGAAGTACTTCAGCCAAGACAGCCAGTCCATGATGCTGGGCAGGTTCACCAGGAGGCCTGAAAAAATCTCAAAACAGCAACAACCAACTACAAGCTGATCGTTTACAGCAGAAACTGCAGTCAGTTACTTGATCCACAGGTCAAATCAGTAATTTAGCATCAACTTCCTGATTCCATTTAAGTCTTTAGTATCGTTATTGTGTGTTTTATGTTTCTGTTTGAAATTTTCAACTTTTTCTTCTCTGTTTCTCTTTCTGAAAGGTCAAAATGACATAATTATTCATCAATGAGCTCCAGTACAATAAATTCATTTAATAGAAAAAAAAAGCCCAATTTAGAGTCAGAGCTTTAACAGAGGAAGCACAGCATATAAAACATAAACACGTGTTTCCATGTATTTTATTTTCCTGCGTGTCTCACCATCATGAAGACAAAAGTGATGGTCATGAAGATGTTGGCGAGAGCCACCACGCTCTGGTCAGCTGAGATGGCCATGGTCATTGCTGTGGCGGTGTAGGCCACAAGAGTCACTGTCAGCGTGAAGACAAGAAAAGCTTCTGCTGTGGACTTCAGCCCTGAAGGAACACGGTGAAAGAAGTTCCACCTCAGAACCTTTCACACACATCAAATCAGTTAGCTTTTAGATTCTTGACTCTTACCGATCAAAAAGTAAACAAAGAGGCTGAAGATGACAGAGGTGACGGTGCGCATCGTGAGGTCAGCCAGGATCTTAGACAGGAAGTAGACAGACACTCTGTAGTAACCACTGATGTATTCATGCCTGTCACATGAAAACACAGGTCTTTATTCATGGCTTGGATTTGATATTATAAAGGTTATTCCAGGCACACAGTTGTGTTGAACCACAGAGGACATACACAAACAGATCCCTCTCCGTGATGAAGAGCTCAGCTGCAGACACAGTGCTGAAACACTGGTTAGTGGTGATGAAGAAGAGGGCGCCCATCCTGCAGAGAAGAATCCAGTCAGCTGGTCTGTTTCACAATCAACTCATGGTCATACTGCAAAGAACAAAAACTCTAAAGATGGACGATGCAAAGTTTTACATGAAGGTGTGCTGAGTTGTCAAATAGCCAATAAATCTGTAAATTAACAATTTGCAAAACCAATTTCATTTGTTTGCTTGTTCGTTGAGCTGGAAGGTTCTAATTCCTCATTGCTCCATGGATATGTTATACTATTCATATGACTTCTGTTGCACAACATTCATGAATAAAATCCTAAAAAGTCTGAAGCTTATTAAATATTAGTGCACATACACTTATGGCTGCTGGCAACTTGGAAAACAAGGATCCATTTCAAACCAAGCAATCAAGGCTTGAGTGTGTTCTGCCTCTTTTTTTCTAGAACTTTGCAGCTTGTGTGCGTATGAAGCAGCTGAAAGGCATATAGTGGATGCGAGTTATGCAGCCTGGCTGCACAAACCTCTGAGTCTAAGCTAACACAAAGAAAACTCTGTTCAAGAGGGAATGTATGTATTTATACCCAAAGTACTGCAGGAGCATGTTAAAAATCAGAAACATCTGTGCGGTGGAAATGTTTTCCCCTTCAAGATAAAAGCTTCTACACATCATGAGTTTTAAAAGATTTTGCTGATTATTTAACTAAAATCCTTTACGCAAATTTATGCAGAGTAAATGTTAGTATGGTAACAATCGCAGGGCAGATTTTTTTTTATTTACCCATGCATAGTGAATTACATATGAGAGCACAAATGTCTGCAGTGTTAGCAGATACTGAAACAGGTGCAGAGCTTGAAGTCTAATGATGTACGTGTGGATGCTGTTTATTAAATTCTGCTTTCAACAACAGAATCTCATGCAGTCCCGACATGAAGATCTTATAGCTGTGAGTCAGTTCCTCCTACTGTAACTGGATCCTGGACTTCTTGACAGGTAAACCCCCTCACCTCATCCATACAGATGGTCAGTCCTGGCATCCCCCAGGGATGTGTGCTCAGTCCCCAGCTGTTCACTCTTTTACCAATGAGTGTACAGCCACATACTGATCCCCCATCATCACATCTGTAGACAACACCTGCATCCTCAGCTGCAGGTGGAGACAAGAGCCAAGGTTGTACCACAACGACAGCCTGCTGCTCAAAGTCAGCAGCACCACAGAGCTCATCGTGGACAACAGCCAACTGCAGGCATGAGGGCGTCCGTACCCCCATCCAAGACATGCATGAGGCATCTGCAGCAGTGTTAACTAACATTTTTCCAATATAAAACTAAATGATGACTAAAACATTTTTGCATGAGGACTAAAACAGTTGACAAAAGATGTTCATAAGTTCACTGCTATAAAACAAGAAAAACAATGAAAATAGATGAAATTCAATCAGACTGATGTGTGTTAGGAATGTGTATAATATGAGTTCCTCCCTGTGCAGATGATTAACACATTCGATCTGTTCCTGGGAAGATTCAGTTCACAGTTCAGTCAACTAAATTTACAGTAGCTTCAGTAAGTTAAATCTGAAATGATTACAGATGACTAAAATATGACAAGAACTAAAATACATTTTAATCAAAAGATTGTGATGAAAACTGAAAACAAATTTGTTGTAAAAATGAACCCAAATCTGCTGGACCTGTTTCTACAGCGCTGTAAGAAACAGACCCAGTGGACTCTCTCCGATTCCAGCCACACTCCCTTCATGCTTTTATTTTTATGCACATTTTTATTTCTTCTTTGATGTGTAATATTTTAGGAGGCTCTGGGTTCAAGTCATTTCATTACCAATGATTATATTTGCCTGCATAAGACAATAAAACTCGAAACCTGACCTTGCCATAAGAGACAAATAAAGTTGGATATTCTATGTTTAGTGACATGTTTAGTCCCTGACCTAATAACATTTATTTTCCACTGAACCGTACACACAAATAAAAGAAACCAATAACTTATCTCATGTGGCTTAGTTGAATTCTAAGTACCAGGTTGTGCCCCATGAAAATAAGGATTAGCAACACAGGAACTGTTTGACTTTTCATACCTCTTATAAAAATCCACTGGCTCAAACTAAACACGGGGCTGCTAAAAAACAAAGGAATTAATGAAAAATATTTTAGAAATGCCACAAATAAAGTGTCATGCAATATTTTGCAACATGAGAAATGTAATGTTAAAAAAAAATCACACATTCTACTCTCAATATTTAGCCAAAACAATTTGTGTATAATAGGAACTAATGGGTGTGTTGAATCAGGTCTCTAACCTGTTCTGGATGCCACTCTGATCATCTTTGACTCCAAAGAAAATGGCTCCTACAATAAGAGCGAGGAAAATGTTGACGCTGAGCTGCACATGGAAAAAAAACCAAAGAAAGATTTACACAACAGTCATGACAGCTGGTGGCGTCCTGTTACAGAACAGAATATAGACATCTGGGTGTAAAAGGGACTTTATAGAGCTCAGTGCAGTTTTTTAATCACAGGATCAAACGATAAAGGATCAGGTTTGTATCGCTGTTGGGAGGAGATGACTGAAACCAGTAAGAGACACATTTTAAGTTGTACAGATTGCGACAGGACTACCAGGTTCCCAGGGTGAACGGATAAGTCAGGAAGGTTGAGCCTTTTTAACCTCATTCCCCTCAGTCCCTCAACTGGAATCCAGGCAGCGGAGTGGGGACAGGTCATGATGCCATCATGTGATGACCCGCTGATCTGGGCCAAGGGGCTTTAGCTAGATATGATATCAGTTCAGATCCGGGCTCTAAGAGGCATGAGTCGGGTCACAACAGTCGCCAAAGCCGATTACGGCGCCCACGCCACCCAGAGCACCTCCTGTAGGATTATTTTGACTTATTTAGGTCCAATTAGCTGTTAATAATTCTTAAAGTGAGTGGACTTCTGACAGCATTTTCCTACCCCAAGATGACTAATGAGGGCATTAAAGCGACCTGTTCAAAGAGCTGCCTGTCTGGTTTTTAATGAGAAGAAAGGGCACAATTATTATACTGTTTCCTTTCCTGACCGTTTATTAATTTTTTTTTTTTTCTGTTAACAGGATGATTCAAAAGGTTATGCACAGATATTTATCAAATTCTCCTAATGTCTTGGGAATTTCCTGAATGAATCTCCAACAATTAAATATTGTTTTTCATGATGAACTATTAAATAATTGATAATATCAAAGTGATTCCAAACGTGAAGGTTTGTTCTCACGATCAATAAATCCAACAATGATCGTAAAATAAATGTGGGCCAATTAGTTTTGTGTGTAAATTACATTTTTGGGGAAATGAACTGCTGGTGACAGAAATACAACAATATACACAAATTTAAATCAAATATAACAAAGAACCAAAACGGAGGAGAAGATAGTCACCTGAGCCACAGATGTTTGAGGGTTCAGCATCAGGTTCTGGAAGGTTCTTTGAAAAACCCATTGAAGCTGATGAAAGAAGGAGGTGTTGTATGTGATGGTACGAGATTTGACTTGTGACAGACATTCCTTGTTTTGAATAATGCGTCTTAATTCAGCTTGTGTGTCACTGAAGTAGCCGCTGTTCTTGTACTCCTCTACAAGGTGTTCCTCGATGCTCTGCTGAGTGGTCCGGACCTGCTCCAAGTCCAGATCTGTTCAGAGAAGGAAAACTTCAAGTGGATTTCATTTGTGAAGAAGCCACATGACTCGGACTAAGACAAAAAGAAAAATCCATCTTTCAGAAATTTACTCTAAAACAAAGAATATTATTTAACCGATGGACCAATACTGATACTGGTATTGAGTATCAGGGCCAATACCATTCTAATGTACTAGTATCGGTATCAGTTAGTTAACCGATACCTGAAATGTAAAAACTGCAATAATTTCACAGAAAATTGTAGTTTTAGTTGTTTGTTAATTTCTATCAATGTTTTATTTTTTTATAACCATTTTTAACAATTTGCATCATTTGGTGTCACAAACACTCAAATAAATCTTAAATCAATCTAATCATCTGGTCAGTTCTGCTTAGAATTACACTATTCAAAAACCTACTTTTTATCCATCTTCTATTTTTTCTAATGTAAATTTCATCTCTGTGCACTTTTATTTTGTAGAACCTATACTTTACATGATATCCTGTCCCAATACTTTTTAAATGCCCTTTGAGATGAAGTATGGATAAAAATGAGATGGTTTTGGATCATACCATGTGCTAGATGGGTTCTACGGACTATTTGTTGCCCATTTCAAGCCCACGTTCATATTTCCTATTGATGAACCAGATATAGGACCCACAGAGCGAGTCCCGTTCAGCTAACTCAGGTTCTTAACTCAAGCAGGGACCAGATGGAGGAACATTGGTACCCAGGAACGTGGATATAACCAGTGTGGACAATTAACATTAAACTGATACTTAATGCTGAGAACTTTCCTGCAGCAGTGTGGACTTTAGTTGGTCCGGTGATGTTTCCGTTTATAATATCAAGAAAGAAGTCAGCTGGGTTGTTGTGCGGCTCACATGAATAACCTGTAACACAATAATTATTACCCTGTTTATTATAAAACAAGGCAAAAATGACACTGATATCACTGCTTTTAAAGATGGTGGTGAATAATTTAAAGACAAAGGAGACTTTAAAAATGTGGTAGAAATGATCCAACACAAAATATTCACCAATACTGGCAAAGTAGTCCAAAGCGTTTGCGGCTGGTCCGTGGAACACCATTTTCCCACTAACCAGCAGAGTCAGAGTGTCAAAGAGTCTATAGATGGAGTATCGAGGCTGGTGGATGGAGATGATTATGGTCCGTCCGTGACTGGCCATCCTGAAAACAGACAGCTGTTAGTTGAATGGATAAAATGCAGAACAACTAAAAATATGTTAAAATTCTCACCGTCAATTCTTTCACGTGATCAATTGACCAAAACATGACATTATACCGAGTGAAAGGAAACTTTACACACAGCTCAATGCTTAAATCTTTGAGTTTTAGCAAAGTAATTTAATGATGTCTCACTCAAAAACTGGGATTATTTTACATTAGGGGGAAACTACTGAAATAATATCATCCTGTAAATATTTTGGTATCATGTGGGAGGATTTTTTGTTTTTGGAATAAAAAAACAACTATTCAATAACAAACACTGTTAGATTAGCGTCATATGAATAAAATAAGAATTATTCTGAAAAAAAATATGTTTTTTAGCTACATTTTTAAATGCTTTCGACTTTGTTGCTTCATTTGCACTCCATGGTTTGGGTTATATTATCATAGTTTTTAGGTATCGTTAAATTAATTAACTAATTAATTAATGACATGTTAGTTACATGTTGAAACTGAGACATTTTACTGTTACATAGAAAATATAAGCTCATTTTGGTTTGGATGGCAGTGAAACATCTCGAAATGAGTTGGAACAAGGGGAAACAAAATTGGTACAATTCAAAACAACTGAAAGAACATTTAACAAATAATTAAGTCAATTAGCAACAACTCAGTAACATGACTGAGGAGCATTTCAGAGAGGCAGAGCTGCTCAGATATAAACATTGGCAGAGATTCACCAATCTGAGATAAACTGTGACAAACTGCTATGAAACAATTCAAGAAAAATATTCCCCAAAGTATAATTTTTTGATGTATAAGATTTAATTTACCTTTTCAACAGCAGCAGGACAGAGTTTGCGGTGCTAGCGTCCAGTCCTGTGGTCGGTTCATCCAGAAAAAAGACTGCAGGATCAATAATCAGCTCCATGCCGATGTTCGTTCTCTTCCTCTCTCCTCCTGAGATTCCCCGAGTCATCTGTGTGCCCACCTGAAGAAAAAAAATGATCACAAATCAGTTCGGACTCTCACATGCCCTCATCGCTGGAGCAGCCAGCTGTTCCAGGTGAGGAGGTCGTGATTGGTTACCTTGGAATCAGCCACTTTAGTGAGACCCAGTTCTTTGATGAGGTGATTGACTCGGTCCTCTTTCTCGCTCTGAGGCATCGAACTCGGGAGCCGCAGCGCTGCAGAAAAACGAAGATTCTCTCTAACGGTTAAAGTACCCATAACCACATCTTCCTACAAAGGAGACAAGAGGTGGAGCTTTATCTCACTCTAGATGTGCATGAACAGGGTTTTCACTCCAGATGTGTTACCACATGTCAAATCAACAATCATTTTCTTGTTCGGAACCCGTTTGCTGTCATTCAAAATACTTCTCAATTCACTCTATATGTACAAGAAGAGTTATTAGCAGGTAGGGTTAATTCACCTGGACCACATATCCAGAGAGACACTTGAAGTTTGGAGGCTGTGGCGCTCCATCAATAAGTACTTCCCCTGAGAGGCCGTTAGGATCCTTCCTCGCAGCCAGAATATCCAAAAATCTATCAAAAAAGGAAATAAGCATCACATATATTCACTATCATGAGTTTCAGATTGATCAACTTCACTTACAGAATGTCTACAGACAGTTATTATTATTATTATTATTATTATTATTATTATTATTATTATTGACCACTGCTGTCATGCTTGAATAACAGCACTTTTCTAAAAGGTGATTATGCACCTACGTAGAGTCACATATGCGTTTAATTTGATAATCAGTGCACGAGTTAAATGACGGGAGACTTCTGGGTTGAGCAGCAGCCTCTTTCTTTCTGTCCAACTCACGGTAAAGAAGGTTAAAGATCTTTTATTTATTAGAATGCACAAAATGCAATCCACTTGTTATTCTAATAGCACTTGAATTAATTGATTATGAGTAAAATATTAAAGCTGGTTCAGCTTAAAATGTGTGATATTTTCACACGTTTTAATGTGTTTCTTGTTCTTCTTTTGGGTTTCTCGTTATGTTCTTTAATTACATTCAGTAGGTTGTTACTTTGTTTAGTATCTTTTGCTCTTGTTGTATTTGTGTTATTACCTTTTCCCCTCTCATGCTTAAGAACTCTAATAATATATTCTCTATAGTTTTATTAAAGTTCCACTGCCTCTTCTTTTGTATTTCTTTCTGTTTAGGACTTTCCTCTGCGTTTACAATGATATTGGTTTTGTTTTGTTACCTTCATGTTTGTCGCCTTTCTAATTTAGTTTGAGTGATTTCTGTTTCCATGTGTCTCTTATCCACTGATCTGTTTACTCCCTCTGGTTTGCTTCCACCTGTTCACCATCACCCTGATTAGTCTGCTGCTGTAATCACCTTCCCACATGAACACGCCTCTCTTTCTAATAGTTTGTCTGCTCCATGTTTGTCGCCAGAGTTTGTGAATATTCTTGATTTTGTTGCCACATCGGCTCTTTTGTTTTGTCTTTATTAAAAAGTTTTATTTTACGTTCTGTAATCTCTTTAATTTAATCCTGCACTTGGGTTCTACTACAAACACGCCACATAACAGTACATATTGAGTACATACTGTATACATACTGGGAAACACTGACATGTTCTACCACTCACGAGCAACCGAGAAAAAAACAGACAAAACAGAAAAAAAAAATTATAAAAAATATTATAAATGATTGTAATCTGTTAGATTGTAATACCTGTGAATTAAAGTTTAAATAATTTGTAAACAAGTATAATCTGATTTTATTTACAGAGTCTTCTAAGTGCTTTTAAGGAATATGTGAATTAAATGCATGTAAATATTCAGAACATTCTAAAAAAAATTAAAATAAATTAAAGAGACAGACACCTACGAGGATTTTCCAGATCCAGTTGGTCCAAGAATAGCGTTCAAACCGGGTCTCATAATCCCACTGCAAAACACATCATCAGTGTATTAAAAACAAATATATGAGCTGAAAGTCCAAAATGTATTTTTTTTTTTTTGCCAATAATTCTCAACAAACATGTTCTTAGTTTCTGTTTTACTGTGTTGATTCTAAGGTTGATACATAAGGAGAAAAATGGGTTTAATGTGACTGAAAACATTGTGGAACCATAAATAATTGTATAAAACCACACAGAAAAGTTCTAAAGCAAATCCCAAAGTCTCACGAAGAGCTAGTGATGCAAAATAATTAAAAATAAAAAAGTCTGTGGACTGCTCACGTGACCCTGTTCAGTTCGCTCCCCTGGCAGACTGCGCTACAAGAGATTATATGCAAGAACCCATGCTTAATATAATATAATTAACAGAGTGGCAGGTAAAGGTCAAAACACTTGTGAAATTATTCATTCTTCCATGGGAAATGTCAGTAGCATTTAATACCATCTGAGAGGAACCTTCTGTATGAGTCCATTCTATTGTTCTATGAGCACACTGAGAACACTCGTGCTCCCAAACTGCCACAAAACAATTCATTCTTTTTATATCCCCAAATATGTTTTGTTTTATTTTGAAAAACTGATCCATGAGGAGGAGCTCAGTTCATCACAACTAACATTTCGACGGAAATCCTCATGAAATAATTCCTGAAAATCAAAAACCTTTATTAAAAAGAGGTAAATATATGTAAAAACTCACTTCAGGTCCATCAGAATTTCCCTGGAACTGGTTTTCCTTTTGCAGGGGAAGCCGCTCTGCAGCTGGACTTTGTACTGGATGTTGTGGAAGCTCACAGTGGAACCAAAACCCTGTTCCCTCCAGTCCACAGCAGGCCCAGTCCTCGACCCGGACGTCCCATTGACCCCGACGTCCTCTACCATTGCGATGTTGATGTGACCGCCTTGATCCATGAAACCACACGGCTATAGCAACACGCCAGAATATATATAAAAAAAATCAGAGTTTTGCAGTTAAAATGATACAAAAACTCCTTCCAGATAAAAATGCAGCTGGAAGATGAAGACGTTCAATTAGTGCTGTGACAACGTTTGAACAGATTTCTTCTCCTTTTGCTTTTTGATTACTTAAATGTTCCAGATCGTTAAACAAATTCTAACGTCATAAAAGAAAAGATTGTTTCATTTATTATAAAATGTAGTTTTTACACGCTGATTTCATTTATTATGTGAAAACTGTTCTTTTAAACCAACCTGGATCTTCAACCTGATTGTTTGTATTAACTGTTATTGATTCATCTTTCTGGAGTAACTTTGATTCACTCTGCTGTGAAGAATTAACTGAATCCAGCATGAAAACTTTAACAAGCAGTTCCATTTTTGTATCATCAGTCCACAGAATAATTTCCCAGACGTTTTGGGGATGATTAGGATTTATTTTTTGACTCTCTCACGGACGTCGTTTTCTCCCGAGTTGCATGAAATCTGATCTTAACTGATCTGCAGAGCTTCAGGTGTTGTTCCTCCTGGATGAATCCTGATGTTTTGCAGTAATGTCGGTGTGTCGCTCCTGAGAAGAATCACCACTGTTCCATGTTTTCTTCATGTGTGGATAATGTCTCTTTAAGGTTCCCTGAAGTCCCAAAATCTTAAAAAATGTCTCTGTAGGCCTTTACAGATCGAGAGACGACCTAATCTTGAAAAGGAGTCAGTTACTTTGTTAAACGGGGTGAAACTGTTTTTCTCTAAATAACGAAAATGATCAACTGAAAACAGCATTTTATATTTACTCAGATTATTTTTATCTGATGTTGACATTTATTAAATCATCTGAAACATTTACAAAATAGCAACAATGGAAGAAGTTTGTCGGGGAACAAATCATGCTCATATAAACTGTATTTCATATCATCATATATTTAAATGACAATAATGTTAGAAAAAAACTAAGATTTTATGGTGAAACATTAGAAATTTAACAAGGAGTCCAAATTAAGAGCTAGTTTTGACTTTGTGAGTTTTATTTTTTCTCCACCTGCTTGTTTCAGCTCGAGGTGACGCAGAACTGATGTCCATCACAGGGACACACACACTTAAACAACATTCACACACTTAGAGCCAATTTAAAATCACCATTATTCTAACATATGTGTTCATATGTGAGAGTCCTCATGGAAGAACACGCAAATTCCACACAGCAAATCTGTGGCTGGTGTTGAGGATTTGGGGTTTTTACCTGTAAGTCTTGAAATTGATTTTTTAATATTATTAACTGTAGTATTTTATTTCTAATGGTTTTTCAGTATAAATCTGATGTGAATTTGTTTTTAATTTTTTTTTTAATCAATTGTTTTTCATTTCTGACACTTTTATAAGTTGATTCATGATTTTTTGTTTTTTAATTGTGATGTTTACAGATGAAAACCTGCCACAGTCACAGTCCTGAAATATTCTTCTTAAATAATAATGAACAAAGAAAATTGTAATATAAGTCCTAAAATGTTAAAAAAGATGCATCAATATCTGAAACGAAACAAATGAGCCAAACGTGATAGTTTGTAGCAGTTTTTTAAACAGAAATTTTGAAGATAAATTTTAGTGAAAATAAATTAATTTCAATGTTACATTCCATTCAGTATCCAGATGATCCAAATCCAGCAGTTTTCAAACAACACAAGAACAGATGTTCCCATATTAAAACGTTTAGGATTTAGTGAAATGACTCACCGTACAGTGAAGATGAAAGAGTCTGTGGAAACTGAGCAGGCTGAATCCCATCAGCTCAGGAAGGACTTTTAACTGTGATCCCCCCCCCCACACACACACGTACTGCACCATGGAGTAACCCTTTACTCTCCTTTTAACTCAACATGTAGGTTTCACATTAACTCTAACTGGATAAATTAGAACTTCCTGTTTCAGATGATTCAGGTGACACTGGAGACGAATGAATGAAGTTACAATAATCACATTTTAGTCAGGCTGCATGGTGGTGCAGCAGCAGAGCAGCAGGTTCGAAGCCTTTCTGCATTGAGTTCTCTCCAGGGATCCATGTGATGCATGTGTGCAGTTGACTCTGACATGGTGATATGATGCCATGATCTCACACATACACATTGCTGCATATTAAGGCATGTAAAGAAAACCCTGACATGTTTCTCTGTACTTTAAGAAATAATAAACTTGTACACATCCAAAAATTCATGTGTTCTCACGCTTTCTTAAAGCACCTTTTTTAAATGCAAGTAATAGTATTCATTTTGATTTTTCAATTTTTATTTTGGTTGAATGACTTATTGAATGTAATGATCAATTATTTTGTTTCTGCATTTTAGTGTATTTTTTTTTTTGTATGTTTCAATGCAATGTTATGTGTTGTGTCTTGATGATTGCTGGAAAATTGGGTGAATTATGTGTCTATTTGCATTTGCTTGCCTGTAATTGAGGACCCCCATGAAAACAACTCCTCTTTAAATAAATGTCTAAACAAATACAGAAATCTGATGAACATACGGAACCTTTATCTAAAACCAAACAGGAGCACCTGCTGAGTAAAAACCAGATGAATTTTACAACTTGCACATGCTTTCACTACATTAGATCACTGCTTGCAGCATGATCTCACTTTCTACATATATTTTCCTTTCGGGGCATGAATTCATCTCAAATCCCAGACCACGAGGCTTAGCTGGACATTTACTGAGGCACAAAGTGAAATTGGGGCATTTTGAAAATCTAGTAGAATAAATGATCAAATGAAGGAAGATGTGTGGAGGAGATCCTGTTCAAAGAACATTAAAATAACTTGGAACGATTTAACCAGAATTTTCCTGCTGAGCATTCCCACATGCTTCTCTACACAAAAAATACAGTACAACTACTGCAAAGCAACAAAACACTTATAAGACACACATTATCTTTTATTTTAGACGTGACAAGCCTTTCGGAAACAAAACACGAATACAAAAACAACCCAGAAATAAAATAAAATAACAATCACAGTGTTGTTGATGAGTCACATTTACATCCTACAGCTGCGGAGAATATCCACAAACCAAAATACTGAACACAGAGTCGCAACATTAGGCTCCGATGAGGATGAAGAGAAAACTCTTTATTAGAAGTATTTACAGGTTACAGTTTAGGATCCATTCACAACATGACAACACAAAACAAAGCTGATAAATATGACGTGTTGCATTTGGTTAATAGGAACGAAGCACAGGATAAAATACAGCAAAGATAGAACATTAATGTTGAACTCGTTACATTAGAGTTACATCACGTGACTGATTCAGAAGCAAACATTCATGTCGTCATACACGGCTCTTTGCAAATCAACCCATAGTGCTTTGTTCTTTCCAAAAAAAAAACTAAATCTGAAATGACACAATTTATTTGACTCAAACAAAATAAAGCAGCTCTGTACAAAATAAAACCTTATAAAAGGTTGTAAAATATTCAGATATGTGGGATAGAATTTAAACAAATGTACATAACTAGCAGTATTACAGAAGTACATATATAATATGTATATTTACACAGAGAGAACTATTTACAGATCCTACACTGTACACGTCTGTACCCTGAACATTTCTTTGTGCTCTGACAGGAAGTGTTTCAGATCAAAATTAAATTAAACTACAGAGAAAACAGGAAAACGGATCTTATAAAGAACGTCACCTGATCCCAAATCAGACGATCGGTTTCATGTTGTCGTGTTAATAAATTACTCATTCTTCCAAAACTAGACACTGTTTATAATCTGGGACAAGATGATTTGTGACTCTGGGACTTTTTTTTTTTTGCCCCTGAATGTGCTGAAATAAGGATTTAAATCCACTCCAATGATTATCAAGCAGTGACGTTTAAGTGCTGCGTTTTTTCCCCATATTTTAATATAATTGTTGGAACGAGGCCAAAAATAAAATAAAGAGTCTAAATAAAGGAAATTGTAAATAAACAAACTTTTCTCGGCTTCCTATAAAAATGGGACATAATGTGACGTTCTGCTTGTTTTACTTTAGTGCATGTTCAGATTGTACCGCCTCTTCCTCTACGCAAGCTGCTCTAAACAACATGCCCATTAGGTCACGCGGTTTGGGACAAGCTGCCGTGTTTACTTAAGGGCACATGTCATATTGCACATGTTAACTGCGTCCACAGATCACATCTTTGAATCCAGTCACTGACTAAGCCCAGCGTCCACTGGACACAAAGCTTCTGCTGAAGGAGAAACTTATATCTGAACTCTTGTGTTTTCCCCAAGCGCCAAACGGCACCACGATGATCGTGCTGTTGTCCTCCGTACCGTAATGAAGAGCCTAAAACGGAGGAGAAGGTCAACAGAGGTCAAAGACAGCTTATCAACGAGAAAGAAATCAGATTTATAGACTTTAGAATATTTGCTATATTACAGATTTTCTATGTACAATACACATTATTCTCTGAATTTTAAGACACAATACATAGTGAACATGTTGATTATACATGTTTTAAAAGATGATATAAAATAGAGGTAAAATAGTGAATATTGTTTAAGTTCAATCAAACGTTCTTCAATCGTACATCACACTTCCTGCAGGAAACATTCGACAGGAAGAGGATTAGAATCATCTGAAAACACAGAACTTTAACAATCTGTTCAGTTGGAGTTTGTTTTGGTTCCGTACCTGGTCAGATATTCTCTGCGCGGCCTCTTTGGGGTCATGGCACTGGTTGATAACATTGCAGATCTCCTGGCTGTTCATGATGAAGTTAATCCCGTCTGTGGTCAGAGCCAGGAAGGAGTCGTGGACATGATGCAGCTGAGGAAAAGAAAAAGGAGGAAAAAGTTTCTCAAAATCTTCAAATATAGAAAAGTTTAGAACAGATAAAACTGGACTTCTACTGAAAAGTTTTAATAAGCCTGAATAATAAACTTCTTACTGTTATTGCTTTGGTCTCCGGCTCAGCAATGACTCCCGTCTTCTTCAGGTCAAAGTCGCCGATGCTGCGCGTCATCGCCAAGCGGCCGTTGACATTCGGTTGTCCGAGACTGTTCCAGGTGATAAACCCTCCGCTTCTCTTTACCCTTCAGATCAATCCATCACAAATGATTCAAAGGTTTGTGTTAAAGAGCAAAACCAGCATAAAACTACCAAATCAAAGCAGAAACCGAAAAACAGAGAAGTTATTTTTACTCTTTTGTATGGATGGATTGTGTTTCTACGGTGGCCCCTAGAGTCAAAACACAAGCAAATTCCAAAACACATGCCAACTTCCCAATGGAAGCTTTTGTTTCCTATTGTCTACACAAACCAGGAAGTAAACTCGCTTTCCATACTGGTGGTACTTCTAATATGTTGGTTGCCAACCGTTAAATAAGAGACAAGATGGGAAGACAAAGGTACTGAGGACCACATTTTAAAAGGTGAGTGAACAATTTTTATATCCACCAACTTCCTGTTTAACTTGCAAATCTAGCTCATTGCTGCCCCCTAGTGTCCTGGAGCACTTCCGTTGTGACGTTTGCATGTGTTGGAGATTCTGCAGGTGTTTTGACTCTAGGGGCCACCGTACATTTCAGACATTATTGTGATCATCCCGTCAGTTACCTCTCCTTCTCGTCCTTCCTCTCAGGAGTGTGGTCGACGGTGAGTTTAACAGCTTTGCCTTTGCGGCACAGCATGGCGCGACTGTCCCCAACGCTGGCAACCACCAGCTCAATGCCGTCCCTCAGCAGGGCCACGGTGGCGGTGGTTCCTGCATTGAGTCCCGGTCCTATGAAGACATAGGAGGCACCATCAGGTGTGGAACAAGCCATGTGGAACCACACAAAAGGTCAACCACCACATGATGCATCGCATGACCTCACAACCACAGAGTAAAACACAAACAGTTGTTTGGAAATCGTCGTAGACTCAGAAACTACAGATGACACGGCGTGACAACAGAAGAGGCAGTACATGCAGGTGTAGTTACTGATCAGATTCTCGGCAAATTTTACAGCCATTTAGTCTAAAAGACAAACCTTAAAATGACCCAGTCTATTTCTAGGGAACTAAAGACGGGCAGGTGATGTTTGAATTAAAACATACAAATCTGGAGAAATTTGTGACTGTCGTCGTGGGAAGTGACACATTGCTAACGTGACCACAAAGTGGTGATAATGAGCCAGTAGACTTCCCACCACCACAGTGCTTTTCCAGGCATGGCTGCCTTTTTCAGCACTACATCCACCAAAAAAAAAAAAAAAAAAAAAAAAAAAAAA
>SSNP01000112.1:230050-325640 GCA_006937955.1 Pachypanchax playfairii | reverse complement strand
AAAAAAAAAAAAAAAAAAAAAAAAACTGATGTGATCCCACATTTCTGCCATTGGAGTTTTAATTTGAAAGGGTTAAAAAGTGGAAACTGGCTACAGGTGAGTTACTGTGCTAATCCAGACAGGTGAAAATAAAAGAATGTAAAATTCGAGGCAACAACAAAAAAGTAACTGAATGATTAATAGTTTCCCAGTATTTGCCTCGATACTAGAGGAGCAACACAAACGTATCTAATATTTCAGTATAACAACTGAGAAGTTTGTTTTGTTGTACATGAGCACATCTAGAGTTTGAAAACAAAAACAGATGAAATTAACAGTTTATAAATTTTGTTTCCCCAATGACAATTACTATTCTTTTAAAACAGTGAATCAATTTCTTATGACACAGAAATCCCTAGCTACAAATGTTAAGATCTTTGTTTTTAGTCTCGTCTTAAACCGTTTGATGAAGGTCTGACACGGATACGACTTACTGAACATTTCATACACCTGGTCAAACTGAAGCGCTGTCTCACAGGGAGCAAACACTTGGTAAGAAAGGAATAGAAAAAGAGAGAGAGGATTGAGAGAAAGAGAACCTTCCAGTAGTCCAGGATTTAGGACCCGCTGGACTCTCCTTCAATATCTAGCCTCTCGTCATCCACACGGGTACCAAGGGCCTCCAGCTCTGAGCTGGGTCAGCAGCTGCCGTAGACAACATGCACACACACACACAGGCATATTGGGACATTTCACACAGCGTGGCTCAAATAAGGCCACATAACAGGTACACTAGCTGTTTTATTAAACACAACCTTTATTCTGAAACTCAAGAGAAAATAAATAAAAGCTCATTTAAGATTTCCTACATCTCTAAAAGGTCATTTAAATACTGTTATTTCAATTCAATTTTATTTAACAGTATCTGTACAAAAACAGTTTACATTAGTGATAAAAATAAAGTTGTTTTGACCTACCAGGAAGTAATAATAATAAAAACAAAAAAACAATCATCCAGTTTTTTCCAGTTCTTTAAATCCAATAAATACAACTTCAAATGAACAGCACATTAACAGACGCTACACAAGGAAGCCCTGAGTGACAGGCAGCTTCACATCTGATCTGATGGCACAATACGTTGATGTATAAAGAAACAGCAGTGAGGTCATGTGTTGCTGCATTTGGTTCCAGCTCAACATCTGTTTTGGTGTAAAGGATGCAGAAATCCTGAGGACTGTTGTGACTCTACCAACCCAAGTTAGATTTTATTTCCAGGAAGTTGTGTGAGCTTGTGTTAAATAAACGCTGTCAGACTGTATTCTGTCATGTGCTGTTGTTCTTCTTAGGTTGTATTTATTTAACTTGAAAAACTGGTAAAGACAAGATGTTTCTTGTTATATCCTGACAGACAGGTAACAAACTGAAGGAACAAATAAAAGCCAGTAACTTTCCTAATGTTTTCCTCAAAAAAATTTTTTTTAACCTAAGCCTGAAAATCTAAGTTACTTGAGCTGCTTCAGTGTTTGTCGACACACTGATTAGAAATCGTCGAGGATGTCGCCTATATGTGGTAACATGTGATGCACCAAGGGATTCACATTAAGACTTCTGAACCACTCCCTGACTCCTCGTGTCCAGTGTAAACATCTCAAATTGACCCCTAAATGTTCACAGGTTTTCCTTTAATTTGATACCTGTCTGTAAATATAAACAAAATGCTGTGTATATTTTCAGTTCAAATCCTTCTGTTCATAGTTATTGAGGAACTTTGGAAGTAATGACAGAGTTTTGAACCATAATTGCTCAGGTCATGTCAGTTAGGAAATTCAAAGCCTGTGTAAAATATCGTGTTTAAAGACAGAAAAAAAAAAGTTGAATTACATATAGATTTTTGTGTTTCTACATATTATGACAAGCATTTTTATGCACATTAACATGACTGAACCTACCATTTGGACAGAAGTGTAAGTGCTTTGCAAAAGCCTTGTCTACTTCAAGGAAGGATTTAGTTAAAACTTTTTCCAGATTGTCTTCCTGTCCCACAAGGTCCCTGAAAGAAGATCAGAAGGATTATTACTCAGAAAGTGTCCTTCCAAATTCTTCAGTTTGTTTTGAGAACTGTATGAATGTGTGAAACCAACATATTTTACAGTAACCTTACTTGATAAATTTCTCCATGTATTTTTCACAAAAGTCAGCTGCTTCTGGTCCACCATGCCCATCGAACACAGCAAAGTAGAGGATGTTGTCAGTCATTTGGGAGACCTGGAAACGGTCTTCATTCTCCTGCCTCTGACCAATCAGGGAAGCACAGCCTACTTTTGATAGACTTACTTTGGGAATGGGCTTGCCATAGCGAATGCTGGGAGGCAGCAAGATGGGCTCATCAATGCGATCGTCCCAGATACCAAATGAATCCCAGGTAGTAACGCGGCCGCTGCTGTCTGGATCGAAGCGTGTGTTGCTGTACTGTCTTCCTAAGGGTCCGCAAAGTTGTCTGTGGAAGTTTGGGAAGTCTGTCTTGCAGCTGTTGTGCTGAAATGTGACAAGAGCCTTGTGTAAAAATCCCACGTGATTACCACTGCACCTTGTCAGGCGCACTAGACAGGCTGCTGACATCCCAATGACAGAGCAATCACCGGGACAGGACGGATGTGATGATGTGCTGTCCACACACTGAAGAAAAAGAGGATTGTTAGTCTCAAGACAGCATGCAAATACTCATCTTATTATTACAGGAAAGACTCTGTCACAGAAATCTTTATTTACACTACACATTCTGGGAAGTTCTGCAAATTAAAAGTAAGAAAAAAAATTAAAGCTTCTGAAAAAAAAAAAATAAAACTGCTTGTTTTAAGCATTAAGTAGTGAATCAGCTGGTAAAACAAATTAAAATTACATAGATTATTTATTCATTTAAATTTAACTAACAAGCTCAATTTGTGTGGGTTATCACAAGGTTAGAGGTCTGTTCCGTGATGACAGTAAAACCAAAATAAACAAGTCAGATGCAGACGTAGCGTAAAAATAATGAAAGAAAGGTCAATGTGGATTTTCCAACAACCAAAATACCAAAACATCTTACAACCATGTACATTACAAACTTAATATTTAACACTTGAACGAACAACAAGAACATTGTCATCGTAATCACAACTATCTCCGATGATGCAACGACTGTTATAAGCTAGCTGCTAACGCTGAGATCGAATCTAAGGATCTGAGCAACACGGAGCAAATCCACTAGATTACATGCGTCGGTAGTTAACAGTAGTTAACATGGAACATGGTTAACATGACACATATATGGATACATTACATTACATGTATATATCGCTTTTTATGAAGTTCTGAATTATAACCTGGTTAGCTAAGTGGCTAGCTTATTAAGCTAGACATTCGCAGTTTGTCTAAATCTACAAAAAAAACAATCCCATGACGTCACAGTTGTATGATGAAATCATACCTTATCGACTTAAAACGTATAAGAGAGCTTTAATCCTTTTCTGGATCCTTAATTAATACCTTCCGACAGTCTGAATGAACGCCACCGCCCTCGTCTCAGCGTCAGGAATGCAACTCTGCTGTTATCAAACAATGGCTGTGGCATTAACCCACCAATCAGCAGCCGCCTCGTTTAACGCCCCTCACACAGAGTATATGATTGGTCAAGAGAAAAGTTATTGACGGGTAAATAGACCAATCATTGAGCTACAAGACAGGCCGCGCTCTAGAAAGAATGTTGGGTGGCAGAGAAAAGTATTGGGATGAACAAAAACATGTCAGTTTACGTGAAAGTACATGCTAAATGTATTTTGGCAGTTCCCTCTTTTTTTCTACGTGTGTTTTGGATGTATAATCTATATGCTCAGTGATCTCTGAATCACTTCTGGTAATTTAAATTACTGGGAGATGAAACCAACGCCATAACTTTATCATAATTTCATCATGCAAAAATTGTAAAAAAATAAAAATCCGTATCTAAATAAAAAGGCATGTAAAATGAATATGGATATGAATAGGATAGCCCCATCTTAAATGTTTTAAAATACAAGCCTTAAATATATTTTATTGATGATAGAAGACTGAAAGACTGACTTGTTGCTGTTTTTTAGACAAGAGCTCCTGTATGTTGGATCCAAATAGGCTATATAACACAGTAACTACAAGCTAAAAAAATTGAATAGTATTCTAGTATCACTCTCTACAATGTTACTACTACTACTAATACCATTACTATTAATGCCAATGATACAGTTCTTATTTTGTATAACTTGTGGAATTTGTCATATCCTATGACTTCCTAAAAATAATCTTATGGCTAAATAATGACAGAATTCCAAGCTTTATTTTTTCCATTTAATTGTTTTCTTCCAAACTGCATATCTAACCACTTAGTCACTTTAGCACAACCTTTGCAGTGTTTATAAAGAGTTATTTGTAATTTTATATTTTATACTTTTATATCCTACTATAGCTTTACATTTTACTTATGTTATGTTCAAGTTATGTGTGCACCGTATAGATAAGCTTCAAATCTCCTTGTACTTTGTATAGTGACAATAAAGGCTTTCTATTCTATTCTATTCTATTCTATTCTATTCTATTCTATTCTATTCTATTCTATTCTATTCTATTCTATTCATTCTATTCTATTTTTAAATGCTGCTGGCAAATATTGTCATTTTTTATTTCTTACCAAGATGCAACTAACAACATTTGTAGATTGAATGTCAACATTTTTGTTTCATCTGTGTTAATATTTTTTAACAAATATGACCTAATGAGTGATATTCCTGTGATTTCTTGAGTATTTAGGTCATGAGAACGGATGGATCACCGAATTTGTCATAACACCCATACTTCCGGATCAGTGGACCAATCGCGTGTCTCTTGCCTGCAGGGTTTGGTTAAGCAGCAGAGGCACTTCCGCATTTGTTTTCGGAGCTGCAAACCTGGAAGCAAACGCCCCATCATTTCAGTATGCATTCGCCAAGGTAAATACCTCATTTTTATTGAAATAAACATGTAGCTCTGTTAAGATGCTGTATTACTGACAACGAGTTAGCTGTAGCTTTCTACTGGGTATCAGTCTGCGCTGCATTAGCTTGATGGTTATTTAGCTCTGTAATAGCGTGTGTATTTTGGTTCGATTACAAAACTAAGTTATACCAGCGGGGACAAATACATGTCTTGACACTGTTAGTGGAGCACGTGATCATGTTAATACTTAACCTGACTACAAGGGTTTACAGTCCACAGACAAAGTAGAGCTTAACATGGAAACTGGCCGAGCGGGATGATAAAGAATGATAATCCGCAGATCATAAACAAACATTGACAGAGCGTTTCAGGACCATGGATGGATTTTTAAGAACCTTGTGACTTTATAGGTTTTAGTTTCTTGTGATTTTGGTTTTAGTTTTGCTGATACTGTGAATAGCTCGTACAGACGTGGGCTGAAATGTTGGTATTCTTCTGTTAAAAAAATAAAAACCCACAATAGTCATTGACTTAAAATGAAACTGAAATGAAAAAATGAAAGAAGAGAAAATGACTGAAATCAGCTATTGAGAATTGTTGTTTATGTATTGTGCCTAACAACTAACTAATTAATGAAGCTGGCATTGACTAAAGTAATGGCACCTCTTGAAAACGCTGAAAGTAATTTGACCACAGTGACCATGGCGAGTCCTGTAATCAGCATCACTAGTGGCTTAAATCTCAGAATCAGTCAGTCTGTCTGTTTAAAGGGTGTGTGCGCTGTTTGGGATCATTGTGTGCACCACACAGAAAGCTGCAGGAGAGAAATGTATCAAGAACTTAGAGAGAAAATTCTTGACAAGCAAGTTAATAGAATAGACCATAATTCAATCAAAGAAAACACATACAGCTCTGGAAACAGACTCCTGTACAACCAAACCAGAAACACACTTAACAGGGAAATCAGAGCCGCAAAGAAACAATACTCTGATAAACTGGATAACCACTTCTCCACAAACAATGTCCATTCACAATGGCAAGGTTTGAAAAACTTACCCCCCCCCCAGTCTGCAGGGAATCAACACTTAGCAGAGGAGCTGAATGTTTTCTACTGCAGATCTGATAAGCAGTCAGTCACACCTTCCACCTGTATGGATATCGCCCAATGTTCTCCACCATCACTGCCCCTCCCAACTCCCCCCACACAGCAGCTCTGAAGATCAGTGAGGATGAGGTGTGTCAGCTCTTTAGGAAACAAAAGATGAGGAAGGCTCCAGTTCCAGACGGTGTCTCCTTCCTGCCTTGAGGTATGCACTGAACAGTTGGCCCCCATCTTCACACGAATCTTCAACACCTCACTGGAGATATGCAAAGTCCCACCCTGCCTCAAAAGCTCCACCATCATCCCGGTTCCCAAAAAAAATCCTCCATCCAGGAATTAAATTACTACAGACCCGTCGCCCTGACGTCTGTAGTCATGAAATCCTTTAAAAAGGCTGGTGTGAATCACCTGAAGTCCATCATAGGACCCCTGCTGGACTAACAGCTCAGTGAATGATGCAGTCAGTCAACATGGGGCTTCATTACATCCTGCAATACCTCGACATGATTGTTCAACATGGTGATGGTCTGGGGAAAGAAACTGTTTCTGTGTCTGTCTTGTGGTTTTGGCATCCAGAGATCTTTAACACCGTCCAAAGGGGAGAGAAGAGGTCAGATCCTGGATGAGAAGGTCCCTGCTGATGCTGCTTGACCTTTTCCTGACTCTGGAGTAGTCCAGGTCCTGGATGGAGTAGTCCAGGTCCTGGATGGAGAAGTCCAGGTCCTGGATGGAGGAGTCCAGGTCTGTTTCTGTCTAGTTTGGTTGCAGAACCAAACCAGACTGTGATGGACTGGCAGAGGACGGACTCGATGAAGGCTCTGAATTTGTCCACCATAGACACTGTACTGTTGTGTATGATAATGTGGGACAGGGGTGGAGGACCCTCCTGAAGTCCACTCTTATCTCTACAGTGTTTAGAGTGTTGAGCTCTAGATGGATCTGATTGCAATCAGAGGACCAGCTGCTTCACTTCCTGTCTGAAAGCAGACTCGTCTCCGTCCCTGATGAGGCTGTTTGTATGTTGTCCACAGCTTCTCTAAATGTCGACCTGGTTATTGAAACATGGTCAGGTAATACAGCGAGCAGCAGAAACTATTCATCAAGATGACGAGCTGCTTTTTCTTTCTTCCAGGGTTCTTGGAACTTACATGAAGAGGAGAAAGCGGGCCTGCTTTAAGGCTTGAAAATTAATACCTTCCTCCATCTGGCTGCTGCTCTCTCTGCTCGTTTCCTCTTCTTTCACCATCATGCTGTGTTGGGGGAATGCCAGGGATGGGCAGCTGGGCATCGGCGCTGAGAGGAACCCCGTGTCTGAGCCGAGGACCTGTCACGCGTTCAGTGGGCGAGGGCTGAAAGAAGTCGCATGCGGAGGGCAGCACACGCTGTTCCTGCTGCATGATGGTAGCGTGTACACATGTGGCTTGAACAGCTGTGGACAGCTGGGCCACAACAAAGATGGGACGTCTCCAGGTAAGATTTGCCATCAGGTTCTGCAGATTTGTTGATGATGTGGACCATTTTTAGTTTTATCATGTAGCTGCTGCGAGAGTGATGGTCTTTACTCCGCTGACTGAATTTATCCCTCAGAATTCAGAAATAGTCTCAAACCAAGTTGATCTCTCTAATGATTTAGATAGTGAGGCTGTGAACACACCTAAAAACCTAAAATACTACATTTAATATGCTATATCTCTAAAATTTCATATGATACAGAGCTAATTTTTTTTTTAAATTTCTTAAATCAGTTGCTACATCAAAATTAATTGGATGCAACCTTTTCTGATTTAGCTAAAAATGGCTGCACTATAATTTTTTTTTTTTTTACTCCATCACATGTGCTACTGTATGCAAATGTATCCATACAATTTTGAGAAAAAAAGATTAACGTCGCTGATAGATTTTTTTTGATTTTGTAAAAATAATGTTTAGAATTAGAAGTGTAAAGTTTTCTATGAGCATATTCGTGTGTGAATCAAAAGAAAAGGATCGAAGCTGTTTGTGCTGAGCCCTTCCTCTGTTCACAGAGCTGGTGGGCGCTCTGGACACTCAGAAGATAACCATGGTGTCGTGCGGCCGGGCCCATTCCATGGCAGTAAATGAGCAGGGTCAGGTGTTTGCATGGGGAGCTGGTGAAGAGGGACAGCTGGGCCTGGGAACAGCAGAGGCCGCCGTTCGAATCCCAAGGTGACTGTTAAAACTCAGTGTTGGAAAATTCAACTTTCCACCAGGTGTGAAAAAAAAAACACCTCCTGTTATTATTTTTAGTAAAAATCCACAACTTACATGTGCATCACTGATCCAGTAAGTCTGTGCATTTTATCCTGGAACATTTGGGTGTAAACATCTTATAAAAGTATAAAAACTGGTTTAGTCAGGTGGAAGTGGGTGCAGCCTACTGAAGTATGAATAAATAAATAGTTTAATTTCTCATTTAATCATAAATCTTCAGGTTGGTGAAAAGACTCTGTGATCACAGCATCTCTCAAGTGATGTGTGGGAACCAGCACTGCATTGCACTTTCTAGAGGTGAGAGAGACTCGATCTCTATAACACAGTCACACCGTCCACATAATAGATTTAAAATCCTAAACTATGTGCACATGCAGATGAATTAAGCTCAACTTTTGCATCCAGAAGTCCAAAATCCATGTTAATGTTGCTAGTGGTTAAATTTTGGTACTGTATGATCTGAGTAAAACTCATGTTCTGCTGCAGATGGTCAGCTGTTCACGTGGGGTCAGAACACCAACGGCCAGCTTGGTCTGGGGAAAGGAGAACCCAGCAAGCTGTCTCCTCATCCTCTCAAGTCTCTGGCAGGAATTCCTTTGGCTATGATAACAGCTGGAGGAGACCACAGTTTTGCGCTGTCCTTGTCCGGCGCCGTGTTCGGCTGGGGCAAGAACAGAGCCGGACAGCTCGGCCTTAACGATAAACAAGGTAATTCTGGACATGGTGTACACTTCCTGTCTGGGATCTCAGCTGGACAGGAAAGTGTTGAAGGCAGTTTCTTTTGTTTTTTTTTGTCTTCAGATCGAGCTGTTCCGTGTCACATCAAGTTTTTAAGATCTCAGAAAGTTGTTTACATTAGCTGTGGAGATGAACATACTGCAGCCCTCACAAAGGTAAAAACAAAGCTTTTAATAGGAATGATACCCGATCAGTCACAACTGCTGTACGTCATGTTAACACATGCTTTTATTTTGTAGGTGTACGTAAAATATTATTAAATCTGCCGAGCAATTGTAAAAAAAAAATGTCTGTAACAACTAAAGTTGAGATTCTGCGTTTCTCTGCGGCAGGACGGAGGCTTGTTCACGTTTGGGGACGGGTCGTGGGGCCAGCTGGGTCACGGATCTACCAACAACGAACTCCTACCAAGACGAGTGCTGGAGCTGATGGGAACCGAGGTGTCGCAGATCGCCTGTGGCAGGTCTGCACTTAAACTACATCAATAGGAAACAAATCTGATGACATCATCAAATTATATAAACTGGCTCTGCCAGATCTATGTGTAGCCCCGCCTCTTCTCAATTGGGGGACACACGTAGATCTGGAACTGCTCCGTTTGAAACCGTCTATAAAAGGGAGGGACATCTGGTATAATATTTTAATCTGATTGGAGGAGCCAGCAAGTGTCTGCCTTTGATTATTTGTTTTTAGCCAATCACAGTAAATCAAGCTCTTGTGACTCCATTCGGGAGAAAAACACACACATCGTTACCACTAAGAAAAGCAAAACACATCTTTACTATCAAGAAATGATCAAAGTTTTTACCTTGATCATTTTTCAATGAAGAACTCGTCTCTAGTTCTTCTAAAACAGATTAAATATCTGCATTTATGCGTAAATCCACCAGCGCGGCCATGTTTGTTTTGCTTTGTCTGCCAGGGCACTTGCTGCCAATCATACCTGAACACCCGCCCCAAAGGACAATGCTAACACTTGGTCTGATTGGTCTGAACATTTTTTGGACTGAAATAGACAGTTTTCAATGGAGCCGTTCAAGACAGATTTTCGTGGGTTTGGAAAACTCCAAATCTCGCAAGAATCCATCTTGCAGCACAAGGCTACAAATTATATTTATTTTACTTGAACACCTTCAAACAATTAACAGTTTTAATCCATTTAATCTGTTCAGATTATTCATTTTCCCTCCACAGTAGTGTCAGTGTGGGTCCGTTTTATGGTTCTCGCTACTAATTTACTGACATGTTTGAGAGTGAGAGATGCATTAAGAGATTATAGATTTCCGAAATTGTCTCTGATGAACAGACCTGTTTAAAAGGCCGTTTCTATAGTAACATATCTCTTTTTGTCTTGTTTTCACACATTCCACATTTTCCACCAAAAATGTCAACTGTTTTTTTTTTTCTTCAGTAACTGACTTCCAGATATTTAAGATCTTTTCAGCATCTAATCCAAACAAACAAACAAACACATCCGAGTTGTTAACTGGAACAAGGTTTAATTCTGTCAGACTGATGAACTTTTAAGAGTTAGTTTTCATTCCTGTGTGTGATAAATCTTGTTTTTCTTTTTCTAGACACCACACGCTGGCGTTAGTGCCGTCCTCCAGCATGGTGTATGCGTTTGGTTGTAACAGTCACGGCCAGCTTGGTACAGGAAGACTAGGAGATTCAAGAAGTCCATTTCCTGTCAAAACTAACTTCCTGAGTGGAAATCTACAGATAGGTGAGCAAAAGGCTCATTGGTGGACTTGCTTGTTATTATGCTGTGGATTATTCAGTTATATTAAATTAATATGATCCTGTTTCTCTCCATTTCTCTGTTTCTTTTTTTCCGTACGGTTGTTGGCATTTAATTTATGTGGTATTTTTTGTGCTATTTTAACAAGTTATAAATCAAACATTCAGCTCGTTCAGGAGACTTTTGGTTTTCAGATCTATTATGCTTTTAATAATAATAAAACTTTTTTACCCCACTGAAATGCATTAAATATATCTGTATTCCTTACACTTTAAACATGTTACTATTTTAGAGTTTAAACAAGTCACAAGATATCGGGATGTTACACAAATGATTCAGTTTTTGAGATTTTTTTTAAACATTTTTATAAAATCACAGACATTTTCAAACATTTGGAATTTTTTTTTAGATTTTTTTTTTTAAATTTAAACTGAAACTATAAGCAATTCTGATAAAGTTTGTGCATTTTGTTTTTTTGTTAATCAGGATCGAAGCAGTATACAGTGATTAAAGTCATCTGCGGTGGAGATCACAGTTTTATCCTGTACGCATGCGAGCAGGTGCGTCACATCACATTCAAACCTAACATTGTGTTTTATTCATGTGGATTTAATGCCATTTTATTTAAGGTTTATTGGTTTCCTGTTGGTCAATTATTCAAGCTGATAAAGTATTCAGATAATTTATTAATATTCTGTAATGTTATCCTGAGCGCTTGTTCCATTTGTCTGGACAGATTGATGGAACTGGTCTGATCAGTTTCAGTGTTTCGCCACTAGGTGGCAGTAATGTCTTGGTTTTAATCAGGAATGTTCTCTGTTAAAGCCGCTCAGAATATTTAGACTTCCTGCGTTGCAGATTTATTTCATGGACACATTTGAGGTCAAGCTGCTTCGTAAACAGTCCTGCGTGTTCTTCTCTTTGTCTCTGCAGCGTTCAGCTCCTCCGGAGGACTTCAGAGTGATTAATATCAATAAAACTCTCTCCACAATCAACTATGAAAGGTTAAATTCATGGCGATTAAAGCTGATGTACAATACAGACTCCAGTATTGCAAAGTAAGGCAGTAGTTCTGTTGTATTACATCATGACTGAATCAAGTTAGACTATATTTTAACAGCCTCTCTGTACTTTCCTGTCAGCTTACAGTTTCTGCTTTTATGTTGTTGCCTGCAGTGACATTGTAATCCAACTCTCCTCAACGGCTTGTTGGAATGCCAGTTTTTTGGACCAAAGGTAAACACACGTCCTTTGTAATATTAGAGTGGCTCCATTATTCTTCTTTTTTTGTTTTTAGTTCTCAGAAGTGTTATAAAGTGGACTAAATAGACAAATTAGAACTTTTATTAGGCAAAATCTGAATTTTATACATCATTATATTTTTTTCATGTTTTTTTAAGCCTATAACACCAAATAAATTGCAGTTTTCTTAGAGCTCCACCTCTTTCAATGGGATTTCACGTTTGAAGATCTGAGTATTACAAATTTTACTATTCTTGTCTGTTATATTATTCCAAAAAACATCTTTTAATTTTAATCCTACTTAATTATGCTAATCAGAAGTTACATTTGTTGTTGTTTTAAATAACTGACTTATTGAAAAGCAGCATAAACAACAACAACAGTTATTAAGTGACTGAAAACAAATCTAAATGATCAGACTCATAAATAATCTAAAAAAACAATGAATGAATGAATGAATGAATGAATGAAAGAAATAGACTGGTAAAAACATTTTAGCTGGAATTAGTTTAAGATTTGTTTCATGTCGGTTGCAGTTCTATAAAGCAGACGGATTCTTTGTGACCCTGAACTGCTTTTAAATGATTTTTGAGCTGACAGAGTCGTTTTACATGACGTAGCGGCTCGTTACTCCCAGTCACAGTTTAGTGGTTGACGTCAGTGTTTAGTGTTTGACTAATAGTCTCCACAGGATGAGATCTGATGGGTTTTTGTTATGGCTAAATAAAACCTTTTGCACTAAGAATGCGAAGGTTGAAACAGTAAATAGCATCTGTGTGTCATGTTTAGGGGTTTTAGCTTGAGGCGATTCTCTGGTTGTGTAAATCTGTCAGTGTTTACAGATTTACTTGAGGATTCAGTTAAAGATGTTCAGACCAGGCAGGTGTTATGTCATACTCAGAGCTTGACTCACAGCTGAACTGGTTTATCACGATGTCCCTGAATTTCTACACTAATTAAATCCTAATTGAGATGAACACACGATCTGTTTTTGTTCTTTAGTGATGATACTCACTTCAAAACCAACCCCAAAATCCCAGGCATCGATCTCAACTCTGTCAGGATGCTGTTTGAGACTCTCAGCAAACCGGCATTTTCTGGACTCCTGGAACAGGTATTAATAAGTATATTATCTGATCTAAAGTTTGAATAAAGAGGGAAAACGCCGGTTTTTCAGCCACTGCGATTTAATTAAAACAAAATGGTGAAGAACAAAATCAGAGTTGCACATAAAGGTGATAAAACACAGACATCTGTTTCTGTCTATAGTCCATCTCCAGATCCAAAAGTAGGAATTTTTACGTAAAAGTTCTAATTATTTTCGGATTTCTGTGACCAAAATGTTCTTTTAAAATTTTGAGCTTGATAAAAAAGCTGGAATCGCTTTTCCACTTTATTTCCTGTGAAACCTCGGGTCTGAAACAACACATGGATCTGGGTGTGTTTTGAAAGTACATCAAGTTCTTTCACAGATCCAGAAAAAAGCAGGACTGACTCATATCCAGCGTTTGCGGCTCAGTAATGTTCTGGTTGGGAACTGAACCTAATATGAATTTGTAACCAGAGGCTGAACTGAAACCACTAAAAGCCTCTCCCAACATTTTTTTTAACTCTTATTTTTCCTCCTCTTGTCTTGTTTATTTATTAGTTACTGTTCTCATATTTCAATCACACCTTTTAATTTTCCCTCTCTGTGTGTCTAACAGTAGTTTGTCACACAGTTAAAAGTTTAGTGTAAATATAAACTCTGTCTCCTCTCTGCTGATTAGGCCACCAAGAGCTTTGAGAGTCTGCTGATTCCCCAGCTGCCGCGCTCCCCTCCCGACGTCGAGGCCATGAGGATCTACCTCATCCTGTCTGAGTACCCGGGTCTGCAGGACTCCAAGAACTACATCCGCCTCACCATTCCCCTTGCAATGGCTATTCTCCGGCTAGACACCAACCCCAGCAAAGTATTGGGTATCATATTTCCATAGACATATTGACAGTGTATGAACCAATCAGGAAAAGTCCAATCTGTGTGATGTCACAGCATGTGCAGTTTTCTTCTGGTGTCATCACTCATGTTGATGTGCTTGCTTAGTTATAACACTAACACATAAATAGACACAGTTCTAAGAATTAGACTGTGTGAAGAAAATAAAAACATAATCATTTATCTGTTTATCCATTTAATGCTGCTCATCCACGGCCGGGCTGCAGATGTTACAGATCAAAGAGAATCCTAGACCCCCCCCACCCCAGCGACACACTGTGACTCTTCTCGGTGGATCCTAAACCAGACAGGATATATATATAAAACAGTGAAGGACATAAGTTCCACACTAAAAAGAATCTGTGGTCAATTAAAAACCAAAGTTTTATCTAAAAATTTCTTATGTTCAGTTTTTTGTGGAAAATTAAAAAAAAAACAAATCCCTGTTTGGGTTTTTTTTTTTTTTTTTTTAGAAAGAAAGAAAGTAGGAGAATAAAATGTTGTTGTGGTTCAGCATAGAGATCAGCTTTCCCTCTACTTTCCCCTCAAGCTCCGTTAGTTTAAAACATGGTGGTAAAATCTCAAAGGAAAATATTTCTTTATTTAATTATTTTAGCAGGAAATAAGACTGTAAAGAATAACATGAGAGTCATTTTATTTCTGTGAAAACTGGAAACGATGTATAAGAAGACGTTGCATAGACACGCGCTGGACCCACACACGTTACAGTTGATGTGACTTATAGAATTATCTGCTTTCTTGCAGATAACTGGTGGTGTTTCGTGGACGGCAGCTTCTTCACCAGGATGGTCGACATGTACAAGAGCATCGTTGTGTTCATGCTGACGGGAGGCAAGACGCTCCTGGTTCCCGTGTTCTACGACAACTATTTTTTGGCCACGCTTCAGCTGCTGGAGAAGCTCCATAAGGTATGCACAAATCAGCCTCGCGGCGTTGCTAAGAACAACCCCAACCCTGATTTGTTTGATGTTGCCAGGTAAACCTAAAGGCCAACCATGTGGAGTACAGCCGCTTTTATATTCCTGACATCACCAGCCTGGTGGATATCCAGGAAGACTACCTCAAATGGTTTCTGAGTAAAGCTGAGATTGTGAGTAAGACATTTCGGTGTGAATTCTGCTTTTTACTTCTCAAATATAGAAACAAAACAAACAAAAAAAACATTTCTATTCAAGATAACTTTTCTCTCTTCTGATTTGTAGAAAGTTGGATCCTCCCCTTCACAGGTAGTTTATTTAAAACACTTATATTTGTAGATGATTATTTTAAATGTTAATGCTGTATGTGTTTTTTTTCTCTCAACAGAGTGACTTTCCCTCAGTAAACCTGTGTGCCTTCCCGTTCATTCTGAACGCCCAAGCCAAGACTACAATGCTGCAAACAGATGCTGAACTGCAAATGCAGGTAAGTCGCTGCTTCTCACGGAAAAGTAACAGTTTTCTAGTTAACTAAACTTTGATTCTGTACTTCTGCTTCGATCTGTAAATGCTATCAAGATGGCAGTGAGCGGTGCAAACCTGCACAATGTCTTTATGCTGCTCACGCTGGAACCCCATCTCGCTAGAAACCCGTACCTTGTGCTCCACGTGCGCAGGAACCATTTAGTGAGCGACACGCTACGAGAGCTCACCATGTACTCTGACGTGGATCTCAAGAAACCACTGAAGGTTTGTAGACTGACTGGGATTCCTTTCATTGGTTCAGGTAAATCATTTGTTTACTGGTCTGATTTAGTTTGACCTTCCTGTCAGGTGATATTCGATGGCGAAGAGGCGGTGGACGCGGGCGGAGTCACTAAAGAGTTCTTCCTGCTGCTGTTAAAGGAGCTGATGGATCCTGTTTATGGGATGTTCACGCAGTACAAGGAGTCCAACCTGCTGTGGTTCTCAGACACTGTGAGTGTTTGAGTAAAGCTGATGTCACTTGAAGCAGAATCTGTTTCCTTTAGATTGGGGGGTGGGGGGGGATGTCAGTATTTGAGTAAATCCCTCTGACCTTTGGTTGATATTATTTAACCTGCGTTTGATGAGATTTGAATGCGTCTACAGAATGTTTGTACACATCATGCTACAGTGCTGTGGAAAAGTATTTGCCCCCTTACAGATTTCTTTTGTTTTTACTTTTTGTCCTTTCAGGGTTTCAGATCAGCAGAAAAGCTTTAATCTTAATAAATAACAAAATTCAGTTTTTAAATGATTTTATTTATTGAGGAGGAAAAAACTATTAGAACCAAAGTGAGTCTGTGTGGAAAAGTATCTGCCCCTGGTCAAGAACAGCTTAGAAACCAAGTCTGTAGCATCTGTCAATCTGTAAAGTTATTTCTCAGATGATGATCTTGATTCAGCAATTAGAAAGAAATGGTAGAGTTCCAAATTCAAAACCACAAACCTCAGTAAAGGTTCGTCTCACATTTACCTAAAACTTTTTGATGATCTGATCGTTCTGACAGTCAAACACGGAGGTGGTTGTATGATGGTTGGTTGCTGTAAGTGATGGAACCAATGAATTCTGCTCTCTACCAGAAGAAGAATGTCCGTCAATCAGTTGGTGACCTTAAAGAGGCCCTTCCATTAAAAACAGTTTTTCTGAGGTTTCTGTTGAATATTTTAGCTCCACAGGTGTTCTTACCTTCATAGTGGGTGTGAAAACAGATCAATAACTTCTCTTTCAGTTTTAATCTCTCAAACTACGCAGGTGGTGAAAACACCAGAGTTCTCCTGAGTTCAAACAGCCTGTATCTGTTTCGTCACAACTCTTTTGTTCATTAGTATTCAGCAGCTCCCGCAGTTGAAACCACGCCTAGCATGCTGCTGGCTAAAAGCTGTAGCATAAGACGTATCAAACAGGAAGACACAACGTCTGATGTTGCCATGCGCAGCGGGGCAGGAAACAGTATACCTTGCTCTCATAGGCTAGTTTGTTAGCCAATCAGAGTCCAGCAAATTCCAGTAATGATTATTAATGAGTTGCTGCCTGAAGCCAGACGAATTTTAACGCAGACAGATTAAAAGGTCTGTTAATCAGTGTTTCCTAACGTTTTTTAGATATAAAATGTTTCATATTACAGGTTAATACTTCAGAAATAAACACAAAGTCCTGAAATTTGTGTAAAATGGAATGATTCTGCAGCAGGTCTATTTACCTCCATGAATTCAATCCATAAAGGAAAACTATATTTTATATTTACTCAGATCATTTTTGTTTGATTTGAAACATTTAGGCAACAGAAAGCAAAACTAGAAAAAAAAAAATCTGTAAGGGGTCAAATACTTTTCTCAGCACTGTTTATATCAGTGAGAAGCTGCAGGTTTCCAAAACAGTCTCATCTGTCAGGGAACGCGTCTCTGAAGTTAAATTACAGAGAACTGGCAGTGGAACCGAGTCCACAGATCCAAACTCTTTTTTTCCAAAACCTTTAATTTAAATCTTAACACATAAAATAAAGGCAGGATTTTCATAGAGATTCATAGTTTTCAAGGAAAATCCTGCTTTCAACTTAAAAATATATATTTTTTCCATCTATTCCATTAAGTTTCCAGCTGTGAGATAGTCTTAAAATTTAAGATTCTTGTTCCCTCTTGGGAGATTCTTCTTGTTCGGTTCTTTTTATTTTGAACATCAATTTCTCTAGTAATTTGAGTTATCATTAAGTACGTGCAACATCCTACTGCAAAATAAATTCATTTCAATCCAAAATTTTCCAGTATGTAACAAAAATCCCTCTTTAGAGGATGAAAAACCTCTCAGACATGAGACTGAGTTGATAATTGAGAACTAATGAAGGGCTTATTTTAGATAAAGTGGAGGGGAAAAAAATAAGACATTTTATTTTCAACATAATTTAGCAGAAATTATTTGCTCTGTTCATTTAGTTGAGTCTATAATTAAGATTACAACAAAATAGACTTTGAGGTAGATCAGAAATGCGTCATAAAACTAAAATTAGTATTTCTTTAGGATTGAAAACCCAAGAAAACTGCTCAGAAAAGTATCATGAAAGTAAAGTTCTGTTCTGTTCCAGTGTTTTGTAGAGCAGAACTGGTTTCACCTGATCGGGATCATCTGCGGTCTGGCCATCTATAACTCCACGGTGGTGGACCTGCACTTCCCTCTGGCTCTCTACAAGAAGCTCCTGGATGTTTTACCTTCTCTGGAGGACTTCAAGGAGCTCTCACCAACAGAAGCCAGGTAGATGTTTGGGTTCAAATTAAGATTTTTTTCAGATTTCAATCTCCACAGCTTCAGATTAGGGACCTGTTTTCTCAGTCAATGATGTTCTTTTTGTGTTATTTTATTTTGAAGGAGCCTACAGGAACTTCTAGACTATGAAGGAAGAGATGTGGAGGAGACGTTTCTTCTCAGCTTTGCTGTGCGTAATGTTTTACTTCTTCTACCCATCCTCTATATAAATACAGCCTAAAACTTGTTTTTTTTGTGTGTGTTTCTGTTTTAGATCACCAGAGAGAACTATGGGATGATAGAAGTCAAGGAGCTGGTTCCGGGAGGAGAGAGCATCATGGTGGACAAAAATAACAGGTTCACAACTAGTTTTCACACTGATTTTGATTCAGTTCGGAGCTTCTGAATCCAATTTTGATATAAAATCAGCAACATCAAAGATTTTATTGAATTTATTGTGTTTAAAGCAGAACCATTTGATTCACTGTGTCACTTGATGTGTAAAAAAAAATTAACCACTTCAGGTTTTTGGGGATATTTGCTTTAAAAAACCCACTTAGATCATCTTTTGAGTTATTTTAAAGCATCTCAGTGGCTGTTAAATTATGATTATGGCGTTTTTACCCCAAATCCCAAAACCTGTGTTGTTTTCCAGGAAGTAGTTTCCGCATAGCAGCAGTAGCTTATTAGCCCCTCCCCTTTGCTGGGAGCTCTCTGTTTATGCTAGCGCTACTGCTAGCTTACAGCTAGCGGTGCAGGATCTTGTGGCCCTCCTATTGGCTTCTGTACGTCACAAATCCAGTCTTTTTTTAGATGCATGTTTTCATCTGCTACTGATTCACAGTGATTTAAATGCAGAAATACACAAAAATGCAATTTTGAGCTCAATTTTTAGATATATCCTCTAGCATCAGAAAAATGCAAAAGAACATGTTAAGAACACAACAAACAGGATTTTCATCAGAGTGAGTCTAAGCTGAAAAGTGTTTCCTATATTGATCATCAAACGTACAGTCTATACCTGCTCCTTCTTTCCTTTTAGGATCCTCCATCCATTTGAAATGTGCATTTCCGTTACTTTATGCTGCACACGCTACAACAAACAGTTAACAGTGAGTTTATTATTAATAGGCTTGTTTTTGCTGTCATGTTCCTGTACGGCAGACGGTCCGTGCTGCTCTGTTTAAAGTGAAAATCAATGATCTGTGCTGAACCCAGATGGCAGTTTGTTTCCCCTTCAAACCCACTTCATGTCCCGGTGCCAGCGGCCTGGATTTCAGTGTTCTGTGGCAAAGTCATAAGAGAGCTGCGGGTCGGGCCGGGTTGGGTCGTGTCAGTGTGTCTGACAGCTTGTGGTGAACAGATGGTAGAAAACAGCAGCCGTCCCAGTTGTTTCTCCAAATTAACACTCAGACATAAAGTTTTATAACAGAGACACAAACACACATGTTTATTGTAGTGGGACATTTTATCAGCCTCAGTGGATATTTTTTATTAAAATATGTCTCAAGTTTTGTTTCTATACTGAAAAAAATATGTTTCTCTCTGTAACTGAATTCTGTTAAGTTTTTTTTTTGTATTTTTTCAAAAATCCAGGTCACTATAACCTCACGCCTGTTCTAATTTATATCAAAAACGTCTGGAAGGAACGTCTTTGAATTTGCTCTCATTTATCTCAGTTCAAGGAAGATTCAATAAGGATTTTACCCTTAAAAAGTCTCTGTGACCTCACAAAGTCTCAGTGGGTGTTAGTCAGTTTTCTCATTAGTCTGGACAGGAAGGAACATAAATAACTGTTTATGGCTTCAATCACTCCATTTGAACATCTGTTCTCCTCCAATTTGTAGGTTTCCTGGCAGATCAGAACATTTTAAAATGTATTGATGAAAATTGAAAATGATAGCTTAAACTAAATGTTTATCCATTAACACCTGGATGAAGCTAAGGATCATTATTCAGTGTGTTTTACTTTTGGCACCATAAAATCAGATTTTACTGTGAGGACACGAGTGTTTAGAACCTAAATAAATCTTTTTCTGCAGAGGATTCTGTTTGAGGATGTAGCTGCTGCACGTCGTTTAACCGATCACCTGATTGCTCACACGATGTCTCCGTGTGCGTTTCAGGAAGGAGTTCGTGGAGGCCTACCTGCGCTACATCTTCTCAGACTCGGTGTCCGAGCAGTACTCGGCCTTCTCCTCGGGTTTCCTGAAGGTGTGTGGGGGGGAGATCCTGTCTCTGTTCCAGCCCTCTGAGCTGATGGCCATGGTGGTCGGCAACAACAATTACAACTGGGAGGAGATGGAAAAGGTCGGTTTGATGGCGTCCAGCTGACGCAGCACGGTTTCTCTCAGCAGGGACACTTCCTGTTCTTTTTCAATTTAAATGTTCACGAGAAAAAAGAAGTAAAAAAAACATCTGAAGATTAACCTGATGATGGTAATCGGATTCTATTCTGATTCTCTGTCACTTCAACTCAAAACTAAATGTTTTTACAAGCTTTTTAATGGAAAAATACTTTGTCTTGTTTCATCTTCAGATAACACGTCGGTCCCAGCTACATCTTTAATAACAACACTGATATTAAAAGTGTTGCATTAAAAACAGATGTCACATTGTTTTTTTTCCTTCATCGTTACAGAACGCCGTTTACAAAGGGGAGTTCACAGCGACTCACCCGACTGTCAGATTGTTCTGGGAGGTTTTCCACGAGTTCCCCTTGGAAAAGAAGAAGCAGTTTTTATGTAAGCAGAATAGAATTTCTATCTTTTTATCAAAACTTTCTATTCTCAGTTATGATGTTGGATCCTTCGACTAATTTGTCCTTCTCATGCTTACATTCAGGCTTCTGACTAAGTGGAAAGCTGAAGAGATATTTTACCACAGCTTAATAAAAAGTTGAGGAACAGCAGATGTTTTAATTGTAGTCTCCTTGAGACTTTTTTCATGTTATTTCTCGGTGCTGCAGGATTTATGTTCTCAATATCAGCAACACTTTTTATCTTATGTTTTTTATTCAAAGTTCTGGTGTAAACAGATGCTGTTCAGACTCTTTGTGTAAAAAGTTGTTTGTAATTCTTATTTAAACAAAAGCTTCAGTTCAAATATTCTTTATTTTTTCATAAGCAAACTAGAATTCTTCATTTTAAATGTCCAGAACAGATTTTCATGTTAGTGGAGAACTAAGAAGTTTTGAGGGGACGTCTTGTTTTACAGTCAAGATCAATACAGTAGAAAAAATAACACAGATAAACACCTGAAGAAAAAACACAAGTATTTTCCTTTAAAGGTTTTTAAAATTTGTACATTTAATTTCATTTCATTTCATTTAGGAGGATAAACCCCTTGAGATGTGCCATCTCGTTTTCAAGAGGGTCCTCAATACAGACATTACAAATAAACAGGATGTAAGGCAGAAGCAGCAGTACAATATATCATAAGAATACAAAAAACAAAACAAAACAAAAACAACCAATACAATATAAATACAAATACACTCACTCACACACCCAGACTATCACACACACCCACAAAGCTCTCCATGATCAATACTTCAGTCCAGTTTATACAAACATATATAACAGTGATTCACAACTGGAAGATCGGGGCCCAAAACCACTTTCAGTGGGCCACAGACTCAAACCTTCCTACTCTCTATTGAGCTATTTCTAAAAAAGTGACTGTTGCTAAGTTATTTGAAACAGCTTAATTATAAATTGAAATATATATTACTTACTCGACAATACTATAATTGATACAAAGGAATTCAATAATTGTATTATCAACATAACAGATTCAGCTGTGTTTGCCATAATGGCCTTTGTGTCTCTCGGCTGCAGTGTTCCTCACCGGCAGTGACCGTATCCCAATCCACGGTATGGAGAGCCTGCGCATCATCATCCAGTCCACCACGGCTGAGGAGCACTACCTGCCGGTGGCCCACACCTGCTACAACCTCCTGGACATGCCCCGCTACCAGACCAAAGAGATCCTGCGTCACCGCCTCACTCAGGCCGTGGAGCAGTACGAGGGCTTCAGCCTGGTCTGAAGGGGAAACCGAGAGGAACCTCGATGCACTTTAACAGCAATATCCCCCAAACCCAAGTGTGTGTGTGTGTATGTGTGTGTATGTGCATCCCATTGGAAACAAGAACTCACATGATTGTTTCATGTCTCAAATTGGAAGAGTTTGTGTTTAAATTCTATTTGTTTTGAAGGTTTATCAGCCTTTCAGGACCATTTGGAGGAATATTAGGAAATATGTCTTAATATTAAAAGTAAAACAAAGTTTTCTGTTGTTTGCGTGACGACATGAAATCTGAAAAAACACAAGAATCAAACAAAAGGGTTGAGAAACTTTGTCTTCTCAGTATTTGTTTTGTTTTTTCCCTCCTTTGTTTTTGCAAAGCTGTGTATTTTATATTTCTTAAATTCTATTTTTCACCTTTTAAAAGCTTATGTTCTCACCCTGATACTTTATATAGAGAGATTAAATACTCTCTCTATATATATTGCTTTGGATTATTTATCATTTAATAAATAGAGTGTTTTATATTTTGAGAAATTAAACCTGTATAGCTGTGTGTAAATAGTACTTTGATGATTATCTCCAGGCCCTGGTGTCGGGAGAAGACATTAGCCTCGCTGATCCTTTTAAACCTGGACAATAACACGTCCTCTATGCCTGAATTAAAAAGGGACAGTTGTTGAGTTTATAGCAGGCAGAAGGTTGTTTCAGGACAACGTGAAACCGACACTCATTCCTGCATTCAACAGTGTTGCCTTCAACAGCAAAGCTTACTGTAAAGATGTGACACAAAGTTGCTGGATGTTCTCTGTGTGCATGTTTTTAGGTGAAAGTAAAAATCTTTTCTTTTCTTACAGATTAGAAATGAAGGATTTAGTCAATATCTGTAATTCTAACAGACTCGAGCCTAAAACCAACGACTCCTTCAAAATTCTCCTTCCAGTTTTAATTTAACTATCAGCTCTTGTGACTGATTATTTCTTGGCCTAATTTTTGGTCCATTTTAGACAATCTGTCTGTCAGGAGTGGGTGATATGACAATATAAGTTTGTGAGGGATTAGACAATGATCTGCTTTAACGGAGAGATTATACTATAGGTCACGTTTAATTTTATTTCGAAATTGCACAAACTGATTAAAAGCTGTTCAGAAAAGTTATTTGATAAGATTTTTATGGAAAGTTTAATGGCACTGTTTAGTAATCTGGGAAAAAATAGTTAAAAATCACAACAAAACCACAAGTTTTACTGTCAAAAAAACTTTAATAACATGTTTAACATATCACCCACCGCTACCATCGGTCCAATAAATAAACCAATAAACCTCATGTGATTGGCAGGTACAAAAAAAAGAATAATACAAAATTTCATACCAGTTTGATCCAATTAACTTTCATACATTTATAGCTTCATCTAACGAGTTATTTCCACCTTAGAATGGAAATAATAAAGTTCCACCTGGAAAAACTCACAACAGTGTGTCTTGAAATTTGGATTTGGGGCAAAGAAAGTCTAAGAAACTCCAGCTTCGTGCTTTAAAAATGCATGTCGGTAATTAATTTGGCTACTTATCTCAGAAGTTGAAAGTTTTTGTAAAACAAACTCTTCTTGAAGCATAACTTTTACCAGTTTTGTTTGTTTGATGCGGCTAACTGGTTGTTGTGTGTCGTGTAACAGAAAAACCTAAATCTCGGTAATTGTAATTATTATCTCCTGCATTACAGATTAGAGCATAGTTTGTTATATTTGAATAAATACATATTTTAAACTACGTGGGTAGATTAAATACTTAAATTATAATCTAATTATACTAAAACCTGTCATATAACTTGTTCCAAAACTTTCCCTGATTCTGTATTTACTCCTGAAGGTGAATCTCTTACTACAAAGTGTTGGTTGTGCATTGAACTTTGTGAAGTTGTCTTGCATTTATAACTTTTGATAGTGGTGTTGAAGTGACTTCAGACAGTCAGATGACTTGATGCATCCAGCAATAACAACCTAAAGCAGCCCAGTCATGTAGAGTCATGCCTCTCTGGGTTGAACCGACTCTTCTGAGGACACTTCATCCTGTTGCTTCACTCTATACTGCATGTAAACTCACACATTCAACATTTATCAGTCATTTTGTCATGTTAAGCTGATTCCTACAGAGTTTAGTCCTATGCAAAGGTTTGTGCAGCCCTTCAATTTTTTGCACCTTTCTTTTTTTTTGCTGAAGAGGATGTGATTTTTTTTTTTTTTTTTTTTTCGTTACTTGTTTGGAATCTAAGCAAAAATCTCTGTTTTAGCCAAGATTTTAAATAAAGTATATTATGAAACTCTGTTTTCTGCTCAGTTCACGATATTTTGACCCTGTTGGTGCATCAGAACGATGTTCTCAGAGTTCATGTTCCAATTCTTACCAAACGGCGTGTTTCTGATCACCTGCTCGTTCTTGTGAAAGTCTTTTAATTTATTTCTTGTGGAAAACTCTTGTTTTCGATGGCTGATGACATCATCAGGTCCTTGTTTTTTATAAGCTTAATAAAAGTCAACATTTTGATGCAGCTTTTTATTTAATCAATAGTTTTTATGTAATGCTGTTTGTGTTTTGCATCTTTAACCGTCGTCAGTGATTAAACTAGCATATGATTAATGAAAAAAATCACCTAATGATACTTTAAATTGGATTTTGTCTTTATATTTTTTTCTCCCTCTCAAATCAATGTGTAATATTTTGATGGACCTTGACCTTCTTTTATTGTTGAAAAATATAAACAATCTAGTTTACTGGTGCTGCCATGTTGTATATTTGGACCAGAGATGACACGTGGGACTTTTTTTAGCATCAAAGAACTAATCACAACTAAATCAACAGGAGTGAACGCCTGAAAAAATTAGAAGGCCAGACGACGTCCCATTCACTTACACAGTGGGGGCGGGGCTTAAAACATACTGCAGCCAGTCACTTGAGGCGCACAGCACGTTCAGTTCCTGTGTGGTTATTATACACATAGACATGTACACTCACCGGCCACTTTATTAGGTACACCAAACGGGTTGGACCCCCTTTTGCCTTCAGAACTGCCTCAATTCTTCATGGCATAGATTCAACAAGGTGCTGGAAGCATTCCTCAGAGAGTTTGGTCCATATTGACATGATGGCATCACACAGTTGGCGCAGATTTGTCGGCTGCACATCCATGATGCGAATCTCCCGTTCCACCACATCCCAAAGATGCTCTATTGGATTAAGATCTGGTGACTGTGGAGGCCATTTGAGTACAGTGAACTCATTGTCATGTTCAAGAAACCAGTCCGAGATGATTCCAGCTTTATGACATGGCGCATTATCCTGCTGAAAGTAGCCATCAGAAGTTGGGTACATTGTGGTCATAAAGGGATGGACATGGTCAGCAGCAATACTCAGGTAGGCTGTGGCGTTGTAACGATGCTCAGTTGGTACCAAGGGGCCCAAAGAGTGCCAAGAAAATATTCCCCACACCATTACACCACCACCACTAGCCTGAACCGTTGATACAAGGCAGGATGGATCCATGCTTTCATGTTGTTGACGCCAAATTCTGACCCTACCATCCGAATGTCGCAGCAGAAATCGAGACTCATCAGACCAGGCAACGTTTTTCCAATCTTCTATTGTCCAATTTCGATGAGCTTGTGCAAATTGTAGCCTCAGTTTCCTGTTCTTAGCTGAAAGGAGTGGCACCCGGCGTGGTCTTCTGCTGCTGTAGCCCATCTGCCTCAAAGTTCGACGTACTGTGCGTTCAGAGATGCTCTTCTTCCTACCTTGGTTGTAACGAGTGGTTATTTGAGTCACTGTTGCCTTTCTATCAGCTCGAACCAGTCTGGCCATTCTCCTCTGACCTCTGGCATCAACAAGGCATTTCCGCCCACAGAACTGCCGCTCACTGGATATTTTTTCTTTTTCGGACCGTTCTCTGTAAACCCTAGAGATGGTTGTGCGTGAAAATCCCAGTAGATCAGCAGTTTCTGAAATACTCAGACCAGCCATTCTGGCACCAACAACCATGCCACGTTCAAAGTCAATCAAATCACCTTTCTTCCCCATACGGATGCTCGGTTTGAACTGCAGGAGATTGTCTTGACCATGTGTACATGCCTAAATGCACTGAGTTGCCGCCATGTGGTTGGCTGATTAGAAATTAAGTGTTAACGAGCAGTTGGACAGGTGTACCTAATAAAGTGGCCGGTGAGTGTATATAAATCATGTATATAATGTCTATGATTATACACGTCAATGATACAGAGAATCAGACTGATTTAAAATGAGTGAACATTGTTCTCAACCTTTAATTATTAACCCTTGTATGGTGTTCATGTCTGTGGGACCTGTTTTCATTTCTCACTAAAAGAAAACTAAATTTTATATCAAAATTTTCGAGTTATTAACATGTCTTATTTGTTTTTTGGGTGTAGAAATGCGTTCTCCTTCATCTTATCCATTATGTCTATGTTATCCATCTCTCTCCTTTGTTTTTCCGGGTTTGTGCTTGCTGTCCGGCACCAACCTCGCGAGAACTGCCACCAGCAGCAGCCTCGGTGGCAGTTGTCGCGAGGTTAGTGCAAACAGAGTTCAGTTTGGAGAGGTATGGGGAATTTACGCGAAAAATACTGGAGGACAGCGGGAAAAAGAGGTGAAATACAGGACGAGACACTTGACAGCTATCGTGTGTGTGTATGTGCGCGTGCTCATTCCCTCATATTTTCCCGCTCTTTGTAGTTCCATGTCATAACTGACCAAGATGTCCGAAAGATTCTCTGTTCAGAAGAGGTTGGAATTACTTTGGGAAGAGAGAGAAGTTTCTGAGGATGAGGTTGAGGAAGAGGTGTCAGAATCGGAGGATCACATTTCTGAAAATTCTGACACTGATTTTGAAGAGGATGAGATCGCACATCAGCCAGCTCCCGAAGAAGATCATCAGCAGGTAGTTAAAGAAGAAATATGGATTTCAAAAAATGGTCAAATTGAATGGTCTTATTTAGGGAGAAAAGAGCCACTTCGCATGGCTGCCAATATAATAAAGATGCAACCAGGGCCAACACGTATGGCAATTTCTCATGTGCAGGACATCAAGTCTTCTTTCGAACTTTTCATCTCAGATCCATCCAGAAAATTGTTCTAAATTGCTCAAATTTAGAAGGAAAGCGTGTTTTTGGTGAGAGTTGGGAGGAGATGGACCAAACCCATTTACAGGCTTACTTTGGGGTTCTTATCCTTGCTGGAGTTTTCCGATCCAAAGGGGAGTCCACAGAATCCCTATGGGATGCAGAAACTGGCAGAGAACTTTTCCGTGCAACCATGTCTCTGAAAAATTTCCTCAGTATTTCCAGGATTATTCGCTTTGACATTCGAGATGACAGACCAGCTCGACGACAGAGAGACAAATTAGATGCCATTAGGGCAGTGTGGAACAAGTGGGTGCGCCGCCTCCCCCTGTTCTACAACCCTGGACCTTATGTCACCATTGGTGAGCAGCTGATGCCATTTCGGGGCCGCTGCCCCTTTAGGCAGTACGTACCATCTAAACCTGCAAAATATGGTATAAAGATCTGGGCTGTCTGTGATGCCACTTCCTCATATGCTTGGAACTTACAAGTCTCCACAGAGAAACCTGATGGAGGTGCTGCTGGGATGAGCGTTGTCCTGGACATGACTCAGGGACTCAGTGGACACAACATTACATGTGACAGTTTTTTTTACTTCACACAAGCTGGGGCAGGAGCTCCTAAAGAGGAACCTGACAATGGTGGGGGCAATACGGAAAAACAAGCCTGAGCTCCCACCCCAACTGCTGACTACAAAGAGCAGGCCTGTCAATTCCTCTAAGATTGTGTATACCACTGACATGTCCCTGGTATCCTATGTGCCAAAGAAAGGCAAGAATGTGGTAGTCATGAGTACACTGCACAAAGATGAACTAATCCGTGATCAGACGCATCAAAAACCAGAGGTCATCATGGATTACAACGCCACAAAAGGAGGGGTGGACAACATGGGCAAACTGGTGGCTGCTTACAGCTGCAAAAGGAGGACCCTGCGCTGGCCACTGCTAATATTCTTTAACATCTTGGACATCTCAGCATACAACGCCTTTCTCATCTGGATAGCACTGAACCCAGAGTGGAACGGAGAGAAGTTTCAGAAGAGACGCCTCTTTCTCGAGGAACTGGGAAAAGCACTGGTGAGACCTCAGATCCAGAGAAGACAACGTGTTCCAAGAACTCCAGCCTCTGCAGCCATCATTAAGAGGATTCAAGAGGAGAATGCCAGTGCCACATCTACCCAACCTTCTGGATCACAATCTGTAGGGTATGAAGTAAGTATGTGATGCTGTATAGGTCTGACACATATATTGCAATGCTATTACTGATCTTTTCATCTTTGTAGGTTGTGGCCAGCTGCAGCAAAAGGAAACGTTGTGAAGTGTGCGGACCCAAAATGGACAAAAAAACAACATATACATGCTTCATATGCAAGAAGTACATATGCAACACACACACACAACAAAACTTTGCCCCTCATGTGTTGCCTAAACTGACATTGTTACTATATATGTTCAGCTTGTGTTGTGTAAACGTCCCTGAATGGGTTAAAGTTCTAATAAAGTCCAAGTAAAGATGAAGTTAACAAAGTATCTGTTTGGTATTTTAACATAAAATTGATTGAATTAACACAAGGGTTAATATAAAAACCAGGAAACCCAAAAATGTCAGTAAAAATATGATTTAATCCACATTTTATATACAAAATACGATTCTTGTACTAAAATGTACACACTTGAGATTCATGAAACCCGACCAGTGTTTATATACGAGGTGAAAACAAAATTCACGCAGATAAAAATCATCCATTTTGGAGAATGAAAGGAGAAGTACTCGCTCACAGAAATGTAAACATACTCAGTGATCCATATTTACAGAAAAACAAACACGCATGTCGCTCCGTCCTCTGCTGCCTGTGTTAATCAGTGTTAGCCAGTGATTTCGAAATTAGCTTATTTTGACACAAAGTATGCCGATGTGTTTATTATACAACCCAACGCTTTTTGGCTGAACGTTCGCAGGATTTGGTTCATTGTTTGCACTCTGAGCTGCTTTCTTTAGGCTGTAGTGAAAATGATTTAGGCGAGAAAATCAGAGAGATTATTTCAGACGGTGCACGATGAAACTAGAAACATCATTGATAAAGTCCGATGTGTTAAACAGATGCAAACAGTGACATCTCCCTTAAAAAAAATACACATAAATACACGTCTTCATCGCAAAATCCTTCCAAAAAATAGCAATAATTTTATATCAACATCTCTTTTTACTATTTTTGAAGATTCTACAGCTAAAACAAAATGTTGTTACATTAATAAACTTTTTAAATTGATAAATTATCTGCAATACAAGGGCGATTACATTATTATGACACTATTATTTGTGCGTCTGTGACTTCTTTTCCTGGCTGAACGCCCAGTTTTTAGAGGTAAAGTCCGATGGAGAGGCAGTTAGTTGACTTTGTGTCACTTTCGATCAGAACAAGGTTTTAAAAGGTCGGCTGTTCCCAGAGCAGCATGTTGATCCCACGTTCCTCCATCAGTGTGAGATGTGTTTGACTTCATCGCTGGAGTCTGAGCACCAGTCCTCTTACAGTCTTTTATTTATTTATTTGAGTTCAGATGAACTTAGTGGAGTCTCTTTTGCTGATGAGGACCTCCAGGAGTCTGAGTTTGGCTTTGACGTGCTTGTATTCGTGGTACTCGTCTGCCAGCGGGGAGCGATCTTCTTTCTGGACAGTTCTAGAAAAAAAACAAGTTCACACAGTCAGGAATCAGAGCTGGAGAACAGTAAACGTCGAAGGTTTTCCTCTCATGCAATTTGTGCACAAACGTGCCGCCTGCTTACCTCCCGTTTTGTCTGAAGAACTGGTCCTCAAACTCCTTCAGGTTTTTGCGGATCCTCTTCTTCTCCTCTCTTGTCTCCTGAAGCTGCTCCACAAGTTCCTGTCTGTGGTAGAGAGAGAGAGAAGGAATGTTTAAACACTTCAGAATTAAAATAAGTGGAATTAAGCGCTAAAATCTTCTTAAGACAGCTAAATACATCATGATAATGTCTCTTTATGTCTTTACAATAAACCCACATGAATTGAAATAATTAGTAAAAGCTACGTGCTGCAATATTTGTCTATTGCGTAACATGATTATCTTTCTGTTCTATGAGGGGGGAGGGAGGGAAATCTCCAGGACTCTGAAACGGACACGGCTGCTTCTACTAGGTGAAACGCTTTCAAGACCCGCTTCATTTTTTCCTGCTTCTCCTATTTCTATACTCACATGGAGGCTGAGTGCAGGTTGGACAGACCCATGTCTGCTGTGGTTTTGGAGGGTGAAAGTTCATCCAGCGGCGAGATGAAACCGTCCACGTCCTCGTCCATGGGGTCCATGAAGCTGAACACGCCGAGCTCGGGCTGAACGCTCACATTGAACTGAGTGTTTGTGTCGGCGTCGTCCTCTGAGCCGTCTTCCTCCTCCTGCGGGGGAAAAAAACAAAACAAAACAAAACACGTCCGGGTTAACGAGGAAAACTCCGACACGGAACAAACGCCACAGATGAGCATGAGGATCATGCAGGTGTTAGTCCACAGTGAGTTTAAATCTGTAATTACTGCACATTTTTAAACAAAGCCACCGATATAAAAGATGCCTCAAACCAAGATGGTAAAACAAACAACATATTTTAGCCTTTCGTCACCAAAACAAACTGTCACAGTGAAAACAGCATCACATATTTAAACTAAACAGCAGCGACTAGTGATTGAACAGCTCTACAGGCCAATCAACAGGCACCAATCAGGTTTGTTAGGGAGGATGGGAGTGAATGAAGAGGAGGAGGAAGAGGAGGAGGGGGAGGTTCACTGATTAACGAGGCAGCAGCAGCAGATCTTCACCTTGATATCGTCGAAGAAAAGTGCTGTTTCACCCTCGATAATGGGCTGAAGGAGGGGACCTCTGCGCTTGCTGGAGGGGGAGCCCTGTGGTGACGGTCGAGAAGGAGGAGTTAACTGCACTGAGACTCTCACTCCGACAACGACACGCAATCACAGCAAGCAGAAACCCCAGTCGTTTTACAGCCTACGTGCAATTTAACTGGTATTTGTAGGAAATAGAACAGTGGGATCAAACATAAGACTACCACCATCAACAATGAGAAGAAAAAAGAAATGTCTTTAACCAGATGTAAACATCTCGTTTGAAACTTTTGGAATGTTTTTTCGTGTTTTAAGAGGATTAATATTAAATATAAATGGGGAATCATGTCAGTCCAAACAGCAAAGTTTGATATCGATAGCAAATATTTATTTATTTCAGTCCAACACATGTAGTAAAGCTCTCGTGTGAATCTTGTTTCATCAGTAAAGCTGGATTTAGTGTGACATCATGTCTGGCCTGACTGCCACGTGTTCCCACGGCTGCAGCTCTGCAGCGGGGGGGGGGATTAAACGTCGGCATGACGGTGTGCTAAAGATGTGATACTTACAATGACGGGGATTGTGCTGGCTCTGCACAGGATCTGCTTCACCAGGCGGTATCTGTCGTACAGCGGCTTCATGATCTGCCTCTCGTTTTTGGTCACCTGGAGCAGCAAAACCAGGGGAAAGGAAAGACTTCCTGTTAGAACAGTTTCAGCTAATATCTCAACATTTCTTGTGGAGCGTGAAGCGGACTTACCGGTCGGCCGTGTATGCTCTCGTAGTGGAGGAGAGCTTTCTGCAGGGCCACTTTCTCTGCTCCGATTTGCTCCCGTGTCATATCCTGTCAGCGGGTAGAAAGTGAAGTGAATCATTTAGAAGTCCCTTTCACAACAAAAGCCTCCTTATATCCTGTTCTGTGTACATTTTTTGGGAGGATTTACCTTGATGTCTTCAGGGCGGTTCACTTCCTCCCTCTTCTCCTGCAGCTTCTTTGAGATGGACTCCAGGGTGCTCTCCACCGGAGGTTTCGGCGCCTTCTCCTGCTGAGGCTTCTTGTCCAGCTGAGAGCCGAAGCTTTTGGGCAGTGTGTTGCTGCGCTGACGGGTCAGAGGCGGCAGGTCTTCTTCTGACTTTATCAGCTTACGTTCTGGTAAAATGCATCACGCCAACTTTTGAGTTTTCTCTATAGACAACGTGTGTTGAAGTTTTTTTAAAAAATTTATTTCTGTTTGCGTTTTTACCTTTTAACTCTTTGCGAAGTCGAGCCAGCTCGTTGACCCATCTCAGCACCTCTGGGTTTCCTGCTTTATCACTGTGGGAGGGCTAAGATGGAGGAAAAAAAAAAGATTTTAAACAGGTTGTTCTGCTGATATGAATCACATAAAAGTCACAAATCAGCACGTGGGATTTTGTTCCTGAACATTTACCCTGTATTTTCGATCGTCTTCAAACTTCTCCTCAAACCTCTGAATCTTCTTCTTTAGTACATGAATCCGCTTGGTGAGCTGGGCGGAGGTCAGTTCCTCTCTGTCATCATCACAGGAGCCTAGAGACGAACTCCGCCTGCGACTGCACAGACAAACCACCCGGTTACCATGGAAACCTCCTCCACCTTTTCCATCTTCCTCTCAAACACAGACAAAAACCAAATGAATGGGCTCACCTGATGAACGAATGGGCGTTTGGCGGCGAGGGGGGCACCTCTGTGTCGTCCAGGTACTGCTGGCTGTGCCCGTAGGCGTAGAAGCGAGGGGACACCATGGGGTCGCTGTCCTCCTCCAGCAGCTGGCGGATCAGACGCCCACCAGCGTGAGGGGAGAGTCGAGCTTCTGCTCGGTCCATGCTCTCCCTCTGCAGCGGGCATGCTGGGATCGGCTCTGAGAAACACACACGACATGCCAGAGATGTTTTTAAAAAAATGACCACATTAAAACTTAAAATCAAAATTTCCCACTGGACTAAAAATGTATCTTTAATTACATCTATTTCTTGTTATTCAAGTTTTTGTAACAATTTTTTGCCCAATGGCACAAAACCCAAAGTTGATCAAGTAACAACATAAAAACATGATTTTTTTTAAATCATACCTTTAAAATTAAATCAAAATATTGCAGTAACAGTCAACAGGAAGTGTCCTGCTCACTCGCTCTGCTGACATCATCTTGGACCTCTTGCAGAAAAAAAGTGTCCTTTTGGATCAGAACAGTCTCAGATGTCTTTCTGACACTGTGGGTAAAACACCCACCCCGACCCTCCGATCATCACCCTGGTTACTGCCTCCACTTCGCAAATAGCCCTGCAGAGAACCCCCCTCCCCCCCCTCCTGGGCTATTAATAAAGACCTGGATCTCTGTGGGATAACATCAGGCTGTGATCCCTGTCGAAAGCAGAGGTATTGTGATGACTTTGTGTTTTAGTTTCCTCGCTGCGTGGCGAGAGATAAACGGCTGCATGTGTGCTCATGGGAAAGAGATTAGTCAACCAGATGTATTAAACCCAGGGAATATCAGGTTATTTTGGGGATTCCAGGAGTTGAAATAAAGATGGGATGCTTTTACAGAGAAGGATCGACGAAACTCAGCAGGATTCCTAACGTGTGTGTCACGGACGAGGAGAGACGTGGAACATCATATGTCCAAATAAACGGCGGAGTTGTTACATGGAGAGAATAAAAACAGGCGCTGGTGGAGTCCAGCCATCAGCGTCAACATTTCAAGTGTCAGTAAGCCAACAGGTAAACATGCACACAGTAGAAACCTGCACATGTGTGTTGTTCTTAGCTAGGGTCGTTTTAACCAAATAAAAAAAGATTCATCTCAGATTCCAGTTTCTGAGTCCCGGGGGCTTCTCCCTTTTTAATTCCTGGCATTTGCTGTTTATAAAGAGGTGAAACTCTGTAGCATGTTAGCTCACAGCTGCAGGTTTGAAAGAATCCCGTCACACCCTTTCCTTTAAAGCCTTAGTGCTGCGTAACCAGCCAGTTTAAGGCTCTGTGGCATTTTCAGATTAATCTTTTAAATCAACTGCCTGCTGATGGGTTGGGATTAACTAGATTCATGAAACAAAAAACTTGCCATTTCAGTAAAGGTTGTTGGAGACACTTGGCGGTTATGTTCTGGATCGTTCGAGCATGTTGCCATGCAGCGTAGAAGGTCATTCAGACAGCCCTTTCTTTCTCCTTTTAATTACTGTGACATTACGAGACCTGTCGTCACAACAGCTCAGATGGAAAGAAGGAATCTGTTTGTATGTGATTCTCCTTTAACTCTTATCAACTCAGAAATTCACCACTTCCTGCTGACACGTCTGTGGTTTCACCAGCGCTGGCAGGGAGGCGAGGACGGGGCCAGATATCAGGTCATGGTGATTGGCACAGGGTGTACTGGGACAAAGGGTGCAGACCCCTGCCTAATGCTCTCAAACACTCACATGGCCGTTTACAACTTTTACACTAACTGATTATTCAGCACAGCTTGTCTCAACAGAACATAAATCCCTTTTTGTTGGAGAATAACTACGTGGGAAAAAAAAGGGACACAGAGTGCACGTGCAAAACAAGCCCTGCATGCTTTCATGCAGAGGGGACCCAGAGGAGGTGCAGCACAGCCTATCACAACCTCTCGTGCACCATCTTCTTGACGCCGTCAGCTCAGTTTCGTTAATCAGGACCGTGCACGAGAATCAGAGAAAAAGAAACGGGATCAGAGAACAAATATCCGCTTGGCTTAAATAAGCAGACGTCTTTCATGCATGTAGGAGAAAAAAAAAAAAAAGAGGGCTGCATGGCAACAGGAACCGCCCCCTGCAAGGGCGCCAGTATTTTTCCAGGTATAAGGTTTGGCCACTAGAGAGCTCCAAAAAACATGCATTTGCCAGCTGATGCTCCAACATATGGAAAACAACATATTCATTTGTACATATATATATTTATTTATTTAGTGCCTCAGATCAAACAGGAAACAAGTGTCGGTGGCTGAGAAGAAACCACGCAGCAGAAAGAGGTCAGCATGCAACACAGAATATTGTTTGTTTCTGTTTTTTTTTTAAAAGATGAACCTGTTGGTTTTCATTCCTGTGTGAGCTTCATGTAAATGCCTGACAATCTCAAGTCAAGTGCAGCCTCACTGCCCACGTTCCCCGTGTTGCAACGTCCTGCCTAAACAATCTGAGCCTCAGCACACCACAACTAGGTCTTAGTCCCTTTCTGCACACGTATGAAGTAACACTGCACACACAAACACGGTGGGAAGAGCTCAGAGGAAGTCAGGAAGAAAGAAGAGACGCGTGAGTCTTAAAACTCCTGATAAGTCAACAATAATAATAAAATGACCTGATGATTTTTATGGCTTATACTCAGAATTGTGCACAAAATTCAGTGAAATCACATGAATAAATATAAAATAAACAAAACCTATGCATGTGTGTGTTGTCTGAGTCATTATGATTGGAAATAACAAATGCACTGACCATTAAATGGAGCAGCATTTCAACCAGGATCAATAAACACGCTTTCAATATAAAGCTGATATAAACATGTGACCCCTCCTTTATGATTCTGACTGAAATTTACAGCTGCAGGCAGTGATATATAAGTCTGGATACAACTCAGCACCATATACATGCCATGTGTTTACATCCCACCTGTTTATAAAAACATACAAATACTGATGATGTTAAAAAAACTACAGAAATCAGCTACAGTAAGAGAATATTAATCTACTCAAACTATAAACACCACGTTACTTTAGTTTGATCAGGAGGCTCGTGAAGATGGTTTTGCTCTTTACCATTAGTTGTGCATATGCATTAGGAGGAAGAGGAAGATGATGATGAAGAGGAGGATGTGTGCGGTCACTCGTGTGCAAATCTGCATGTTGTTTACAAGTTGTATATTGGAGTTTATTTTTTTTCTTTTTGTAACGCAAACATTTTAACGCCCGTGTGTGATGTGAGTGAACGTGGAGGATGAAGATGGCCTGGCTGCAGACTCACCTCCCCAGTCGCTGCTGTCCTCGGTCAGAGTTGTCAGATCTAGCCGCGGAACGTCACTGCAGTCCGGCTCGGACGCGCGCACCTCCCCGCTGCCGATCCTCCCCGTGTCACAGGCCACAGGCGACTCCTGGATCTTCATCCTTAACGTCTGCACGACCATGAGAGAAGCACAAGTACAAGCGTCTTCCACAACAACAACAGGCGATCTGTGTGAACACACTCTTTAAGTGGAGACACACACTCGGCTCCGGCCCTGCCCTGGCGGAGAGGGGGGCGGCGTCCCGCTCCTGATTGGTCGCTACGGCTGACCAAAACATCCGCCCATCTGTGTGTAGCAGCCTCGCTCCGCCTTGCCTTCCCCCATAGGAATCCCTCGGCCCCTCCCCCCTCCATATTTTGCTTTTCTCCTCATCAAAACAGTAATTTTCCTTTGCATTTGCTGTGTCGCTCGACATCCATATGTTCCCCCAGCAGCCGAGCGCAGCAGCCCACTTGTTTGTTTCAGGAGCAGTTAAAAGAGGGGTGGGCGTGGGGGGGACGCTACTAGGAGAAAAGGAGGAGGGACGAGAGATGGGAACAAGAAAAGACACGCAGTATGTGAGCCAGTACACGTAGGCTGACTGGGTGATTTCATGTCTTTATCCCTGCAGTAGAACTTTTACATTAAAGCAGCAGGGACTCGGTGAAAACCTCCTCATGCATCTCAACACTTTTTAAAATATAATACACCTGCTTTTAGCCTCTCCTACAGCTATTTTTATCTCAGACTTTCTCAGATCCTGTCCTGCTTATCAGTGATCAAAGCTGTGGAATCCCAGTGTGATGAATTGTAAATAATTTGGGGCGGGAAACAACTGGGTCCACAGTTCACCCAGTTTAAATCCCATGGGGGTCTCATTTCCTGTCCAGGCAAAGGACCAAGCTATTTTTAGGAAAAACAGATCAGGACTCAAGACCTTACTGGAAAAGCTGCACTTGGATCTGATTACAACTCCTTTTTTCTGTAATTACACTGAATGGTTGTTGTTTTTGGTTGATTTGTGGAGACGAGATGCTGGTGGAGGGTAATCAGCATCAGGTGTGTACTGTTCTACTCTAGGGTTGAAGGCACAAAGCCAAAGAACTGGGGATGGGGGGGGGGGGGTTATCAGATCCCCTCAGCTGTTGTACGGGAAGCAAACTGTGACGTGATGTGAATCAGAAAGGAAACAAAGTGGCACTCGAGCCCTGCGAGAACGTGCAGACTGTGACTGACTAACAGCAGGAACTTCCCCTACGCTGTACTTACAGTCACAAGTTCAAGTCGAGATCCCCCCCCCCGTGCTTTCTGTACAAGAACATGCTGCACTCGCTGCTCGGTCAACATTCAGGATCGACTTATCGTAGATTAACAGATACACACAGGTATTCATGTCAATAACAGCTCCGATTGCAACTGAAAACCCGCATCCTGGTTTTCACGAGGATGTTAAAACACTTGTGGCCTCCAAAACAACAGCGGCACAAAATAATCACAACAAAGAGTAGGAGGGTGTTGACTTGACCTCCGAGCTCTCAAGATACAGATCTGATGGGATCTGTGGAAAAAGACATCAATCCACAATGACCCCACCCCGCAGTCCTGCAGGGACTGAAAGGACCTGGATGTAACATCCAGAAACCCGGTGTGAGGGGACACTCCCAAGTTCTCTTTGTTCTGAATGGACAAAAGGGTCACAAGAAAAGGGCAGGTGGTCATAATGTTACAGCTGATTGGTTTTAATAAGACCTTTAACAGCACAAGCAGCTGGAGCTGCTTCTAGATGCTTCTAGAATGAACATGGAGAGCAGCAACCTTTCAAAATAAGAGCTGTGTGATAAAAAATAAAAACATTAAAAACCCCTCAGCGAAAATAAATATCAATATAAATATCCTATCACACAGAGTGTGTGTCTGTATGTTTGTGCAGATTTTATTTCGCCTTTTACACCATGAAAACTTTATTACCCTCTTAGATAAGCAGATTAGTTGTTACAAAGGAATAAACACTAACAAAACAGATGTTACATCTTGCCCTGAGATAAGCACTAGAGGAAAGGTGAAAGCTACTTGTAATGTTCTGTAGTTTCTCACAGGAAATGGACTCTGATTAGGGTTTTCCTCTTCTCTGCTGCAATTGTTATGTTTTGACCTGTTTACCGATTAGTTCTTCAACATGAATCCACAAACTCAAGAACTGCAGTCAGGACTTAGAACAAGAAAAATAAAGATTTTCACATGCAAGAAGCAAAAATAATACCTACTTTCTTTTTAATGTCAAGTTGTTTTTCATTATTATAATTTTTTTTTTAACAACCAGATTTTTGACATGGTGCAGCAGAATGAAAGCACACATATGTTGCCAAAACACTGATTCTCTTTGTTTAAAATGTGATTATTTCCACTCTGGTTGTGTTTTTTTGCACATCTCTTGTTTATCTTCTGTAGAAAAAGGCCTTTCTGCTGTGATGAGTCATCATAGAGCAGATGAGATAAAAAAATAAGACAATTAATTGGGCAATTAATTAAATCCTCATCTTATTTTGAGTCCTGATCAAGTAATGAATCAAAAAGTGAGTAAGTGAACGTGCACGTTCACACATTTCTGCAAACCTTTTAATATGCAGCAGCTGATTAACAGAACAGCTTTCACTGCTGCCATAAAATCCTTCATTCCAGGAAATGTGTGAAGTGTTCTTAAGAACCAGCATTAGTTCCACATTCTGCTTAGACCTTCCGTTTTTTTTGGTTTTAGTTCTTTTTTGTGCTTAAATGATATTTTTCTCAGTTTGATCCTCCGTGCTCTTGTTAACTTCTTGTTTTAAAGCCAGTTCTCCTCGTTCATTTCCACCCAGTTTTTGTTTTCTAAATTCAACTGAACTGAATCCCTGATCACCACACCTGTTGTTCATTTCTGATCACAGCTCAGTACATGAAGTTCTTGGCTTCCTCCACTCACTTCCTGGTCCTTGATGTTTGTGTTCTTTTTGGTGTCAGTCCTGCTTTGCATTTTGTTTGGTTTACATCACTCTTCCTGCGTCTGCTTGATTTGGTTGATAAAGGTTTTGAAACATGTCAGCGTGTTACTTAATTCACCCTAAAAGATTTATTTAACAAGCCACTTTCATGTTCCATCATACTAATGCAACCGATCAGACCTAAAGACTAAAGACTAAAGACTCCCTTTTGCCTCATTAGTTTATTTGAATTGTTTTAACAGGCTGAATAATCAATGTACAGATAATAGATACTAGAAACAGAGCTGCTGTGAGATTTCAATCAGGATCAGTGACGTAAATGTAAACCAGCTCAATGGTTCTCCGAAGGGAACCATGGTGGATTAACTGGAGTGCAGATGTTAGAGCTCACATCAGGCTGCTGCACGCAGACAATCACACACTCACATGCACATCAGCCACTCGCTCCAGTCATGGTTGCATCATCGTGAAAGAGCCAGCTGGTAAAAAGACGGACTGATACAGACTGTGTGTGTGTGTGTGTGTGTGTGTGTGTGTGCAGGGTTTGAGCGGACAAAGGTGTGTATTAGACAATGATTAAGCTGAGGGTTTACACACACTGAGTACGTAACAAATATAAGGTGACATTTACAGGCAGTTTTGCTTAGAAAGCAAAAAGACAAGGATGCAGTTTAACTTTAATCCTTGGACTCCTGCTTTAAACGGGACCTGTGGACCTGATGCGTTCCCTAAACACCTCATTCTAACATCAGACCTGCTGAGTCCACAGCCAGCCGGAAGCATGTTTGTGCCCTGAAAGTTACACGTACAACTAAAATAAATCTAGATTTAAAGAGAAATGTGCACAAATCTAGTAGAATGAGAAATCTGGAAGCTTATAGAAAGTCTGTAGGACACGTAAAGGTTTGTATTTTTAAAACTGGGTTGCATGCTGTACTTCTGAGTAGTCAGTATCTTACATGCAGCTGACAGCAGTGAGAACAATCTCAGTTTGGAAGATCAGTGGAAACATTTACTCAAAAAATCCACTGCTACTCAGCAAAGAGTCTGTTTAAGAGTATATCATTAAACTTTAAAACTGAAATCTCAGATTTTAAAAGTGATTTATGCAAACTCTGTTTTGTAAATCTTTAGAAAGCCTTCACTATTAAACTACAAGGTTATTCTGGCAGGAATAATAGAATATTTTAGCTGAAAAAGGCCCTGGCTGCAATGAAAGCTACAGGCAGCAATGCAAATAACCATGTAATAAAATATAATGGTTTATTAAACAGTGTTTGCATGAATCACTACAAAAGTTTTGGGCTTGAAGTTATCTATTCATTTGATTAATGATGTTTCAAGTACTGCTCTTACTACTGGGGTTTATTACAACACGGCTCCAGGTTGCAGCGGTGTCTCCGGGATGTCAGAGGACATTTACAAGTACATTTGTTTACATCTATTACCTGGAGTCTAACCTTAAACACACACCTGCTAAGCCTGGGAAATCTGATGATGAACTAAACGGAGTCTTTCTAACAGGGTCACATGAGATTAACACAAAAGATTTCTAAAAGGAGCTTAAACTCAGAGTCCTCGTTAAGACTGAGTTGTAAAACTCTATAAAACATATAACATATTAACGCTACATTAAAAATTCAGACTTTTATTGGCCTCTAAATAAAATGTAATAAAAAAAAATTATTGTCCCTTTAAAAAGAGCCAGCCTGACACATGCTCATGAGCCAAACAAACAAACAACAGCGATCACTTCCCACTATCAGATTTCAGGCGCAGCAGGTACAGCATGTTTCAGTGCAGGTGTATCTGTTTACAGAGACTGCATGATGGACATTTGTTTGTTTAAGGATCAGAACTGAATGTGCTGCATGTATGAAACACCGGAAATATTTGTCCTGAAATCCTTTTGCATATTTCAGCCAATAACAAAAATCAATCTGTCCCTGCTTATAGGCTGCTGCCTACTTTCAGCGGTCACTGGGGGGAAGGCGGGGCATCCATCACAGGGATAGGCCAAATAAATATAACATAAAATAACATTAAAGGTTAATCGCCTTAATTTGTCTCAGTCTNTGATAAAATATAATTTTCTGAGAAACTGATGAACAGATGCTTCATCTTAAAGTCTGAGATATTTAACTTAAAACCTATGTTGATTATTTTTCATGAAACTAATGGTCCAAAAAAAAAAAATGTTACGAAGCAGAAAAATAAATTTACATTAAAGACCCACTCCGATGAAAATCATGTTTTTCGTTTTGCTAACTTGTTCTTGTTGCATTTTTCTGATGCTAGAGGACATATCTTAAGAAAATTAAGCTCAAATTGCATTTCGGAGTATTTCTGCTTTTAAATCGCCGTGAATCAGTAGCAGATGCAAAAATGTCTCTAAAAAGACTGGATTTGTGATGAAAAGAAGCCAGTGGGTGGGCCACAAGCTCCTGCTCCGCTAGCTGTAAGCTAACTGTAAGGGGCGGAGATCCTCTGTGCCAGCGGCTCCGCCCACAGCACAGAGGCAAATTGCGCTACTGCTGCTATGTAGAAACTACTTCCAAGAAAACGGCACAGACTTTAGGATTTTGGGTAAAAACATCATAATCCTAATTTAAAGACCACTGAGACGCTTTAAAATAGCTCAAAAGATGGAACAATTACCACAACTGTCTTTAAATAAAAACAAATACAAAGTTTTACAAAAACAAAACAGAAAACTCATTAATTTAAAAAGATAAACAGCCCATTGTGAAAACTAATTATCATATTTTATGAATTCTACTAGTCCAGCTCAATATTAAAAAGGCCTGTACTGACTAAAACGGAGCAGTGTATGAAAAGTCAGCAGCAATGCGTAACCTCACAATACGGTCTGATCCGTCCAAATAATGTCTCCAATTCTCAGAGCCAGTAAAAGTCAGCATGATGGTAACACGTGTGTGTCACCATCAAGTGGACATTTTTATGACCAGCTGGGAAGCTCCTGCTCTGGGAGACGGGCGACATGTCGGTTCCAGATGGCAGCTTGGGGCCACGGTGTGGGTGTGGTGGCAGAGCTGCAGCCGCTAAAATCCATCTGCTCTACAGACAAAAACCATCCAGCTCACTGATGTCAGTCTAGATAACAACTGGAGACATGCAGATGGAGGGGACAGTGTCTTGACATACATTTAAATGTTTTCATTATGTTCTGAACATCCAAATTAGACGCAACGAACAGGTCAGCATTAGATAGAAAACAAGCTCTCCTGCTGTCAAAAGGGAAAATGTGTGTTTATTTACCAGTTTTATTCTGTACTGTAATATTTTATTAAGCCACACCCCCTTAACCGAACACACCTCCTGAAACAACCAGTCAGGGAGAGTAAACTGTGTCAAAGTTCATTCATTCTTTCCTCGTTGTTACTTCAATACACTCACCTCCGTCTGCACAAACATGCTGCAGCTTTATTAACCCTCAAACTCATATTCTCACCTGTTCCACCTTCATGTAATAGAACAAAAACAGTTGCATTGTTCCACATTGACATGCTTTTAGGGTTTATTGCTTTTTGTTTACTATCTCTTTTTGTTTTCTTTCCAGCTTTAGTGGTCTGCTATTTCTCAGAGTTCAAACCTACCCATGAGGTGGATCCAAGTCCAGCATTTCTTGAGATGTTATTCCTGGAAAGTCAAACAGAAAAGAAAAAAATAACTTGAGTAAAAAATTTGACACCAGGATGAGACGAAACAGTCCAACACACTTCACCGTAGAGCCTCAGGAAACCTCACACATTCACACACCGTCTCTTTGCTGTGAGTTCTTATCAGATCAGCTGTAAGAGCAGGACTAGATAACAGCAGTGGTGTCGTTGGTAACAGGTGCTGTAACTTGTGTTTTTAATTGGGGGCAATGTGAAAGAGTTTTACCCTTTGTGAAGTGGGTCCATGTGGTTCTCTGCAGGTCCTTCATCAACACATTCTCCAATCTGTTAAAAGACACATTTTAAACAGATTTAAAATGTGTCTGTTTATAAAAAGAGTATTACAGCCAGTGACTTTACAATCATTTCAACGTGTGTGTTGGAGTTGAATAATAATGTCCTTGTAAGACACATCAAGCTGATATGAAACCGGGTCTGCAAATATTGGCACAAAATTGTGAAAACAGTTTCAGCATGAAATATGTCCGAAGTACCGATCCAATAAGATTTCTCCTGAAAATGTAAACATCTTTTAATCTTGTGTCTCCAACAGTCACAATTAACCCAGTGAAATAATACAGTGACTAAACCTTTATCCTCTTCCTCCTCCAGTCTGTACGTGCTTATAAACAAGAGCAGAAAAAATGTGCTGCTTCAAACAGAAAGCTGAGTAGCAGTAGTTTGTTACATCACAGGAACAAATAATATATATTGTCGAAATGTTCTGATGAATACATGAAGTGAGCGACCAAGTTCCTAAAAACTCATTTTTCTAAATCACCCACTTTTTATTTTTTTGCCAAACATTCCCTCCAATTTCAAACCTAAAATCAAACATGGTGCTCAAACATTTGAAAGTAAAAAAAAAAATGAATGAATGAATAAATTAAGAATGAACCTATACATGAAGAGTAAACAGATTCTTTGTGATTGAGGTAAAATACAAGCCCCTCCCAGATTTTTTGACACAATGACACTGTACAACCATAAAACTTCCTGATGATTTCATAACTTCTGTTTGTCCTCGGTAACTTTTGACCCACAGAAATCTCATTCTGAGTCAGCTGTTCACACCGTCAGACACGAATCCCGTCCGACTTCTAGTCTTTGCAGCTATCGTGTGTCATCTACTCTGTTACATAAGAGTTTGGCATGCGTCTGATCCGCACGTCTCCACTTCCCGCTCCATGTGCGTGAAGCTGTCGATGGGACGGCGTGTCGTGCAGAGCAGCTTTACATTAATGAACATCATTTGTATAGTGAGACATAAATTAAAAATAAACTGTTTGACAGCGAGTTTCCGCTCCTCTCATCACATCTTGTCCTTGATCTGCCACAACAGAAACGTGATCCTGGAATCACTGCAGGTTTGTTGGCAAAACCAGCTGATCAGAACAATACAGGCACACCTACATGATGGGAAATAATTATCTGCTATAAAAACCAACACAATGACTAAATGTACTTCCTTTATTTGAGTTTACAGTCTGTTAATGAAGAGAAAATCACCAAATTCTCACGTTTGAAAAGCTAGAAAAACATCTCATTAGATACCTATAAAAAGAAGATCAATTAAGGAAAGTTTTATTTACTTAACAATTAAAATCAAGCGTGTAAAGTTTTTTTTTTTGTTCAAGCAAATGACTGCTCAATGAGTTTTACTCATTTAAAGAAAATACGTTTTATTTAGTGCCTATTTTGATCACAAATAATTTCTTTCTTAGCAAACTGCAAAGTTGTTCTCTATTGCTCTCAAAAATAGGCTGTAAAAATAAATGTAGATTTTATGTGGAAAACAGGAGAAAATAATCCTAAAAGAATGATGTTTTTCTCCCACAACAGTGATAGATGACAGTTATTAGCACTCCGAGGTGAAAATCAGGTCCATTTAATGCTGCTATAATAAAGATCTTATGTGATTCACCAGCTGGTTTGTTGTAGAAAACCATCTGGGAAGTCTTTGAGGGGAAGGTGTTTGAAAAAATGGAAAGCTGATGAGCTCACTGTCTCTTGCTGTCTACCACAGATGAGGTTTGACCAATCAGATCACTGGAAAACAGCCTTTTCAGAACAACAAATCAATGTGTACTCCTGTTAAACATAAAGCTGCAAGCCTGGTGTGAGATGTTGAAAACATTTAGCTGTTTTGCAAGACAAAAGTAGAATCTTCTGTTAGTTTGGAAATATGTAGCGATTGAATGATGTTAAAGAGTAATTTTACTTTCATCTTTAGACTCGACTTCATCAATAAAAGACTAAAAAAAATGACTTTAAAGGTGTGTTTTATAATCCAGTATCATCAGGTAAATCTGCAGACTTATCTTCTCCCCAGAAGCAGAATGCAGTTTGATTCATAGACGTATGGAGCTGCATTAGCTTAGGATTTTTGGCTGTAGTCATGGCGACGACAGAAGCGGCAGATCTCAAAACAAGGTCGTGCGAGTTCAGAGTTCCAGAGTGCTGAGAAAATCACCTGGACCAGCATGTTAGGATGAAATACATCCGGGTGGTTGTGGATCAGGAGGCAAGCAAGGTGTTCCATCATCAGAAGGTTGGTGGTTCAATCCCGAGATTCACCACCGCGTGTAGACGTGTGTGTGAACTGGTTGTATAAAAGAGCTTTGAGTGGTCAGTCTGACTAAGTCCCATAAAAACAGAGACATTTATCATTTACTTTGAAATCAGCTCTGGATTTCACCTTCAGGACTTCCTGTAAATTATACTAATATGACCTACATGACAGAAATTTGACAGTTTCTGTCCCTAAAATAAAAATAACTGAACATAAATCAAAAGCATTTTACTAGTAAATCCTTCTGAAAACAAGTTTTACATTTCAGCTTCAGAACTAAATAAAAATAAAAAATTATCACTAGTTTTGTCTTTGATAGGCAATTTATTTAAGATCTGCAAATATCACTGCTTTGTTTAAGATATTTTTTTAAAAGCAGTGTCCTCATTATCAGTTCAATATGTGGGTCTTACACCTGAGCTTCAGAGCTCATGTTTAAACCAAGTCATTTTTAACATAAATTCATTATATGAAAGAAACCAAAAACTTTAGCCTTCAAAATGTTTAAGCCATGAAATGCAATTTTTTACATCAACATTAAAGGGATAATTTTTTGGAGGGTTTTTGATCATGAGAATGTAACATCTAACGAGCTAATGGTTAGTTTGCACAGGGGCGTGGCCAAATTGGACTACTGCAACTACAGTTTGGAATATTTCAAAGCTGAGTATATATGAGTACATATGAGTACACGTGAGTACATGTAAACACATTTTTCAGTTCCACCTCACTTTGTTATTCTGGCTAAAATATTCTGATATTCTGGTTTGAAGAGCTCCAGATTGCATCACCTGTGGTTCAGCTTCAGCCAGCTGCTGCTGGGCGTTCAAATACTATGTGTAAAACTGACATCATCGTAAACGTTTAGTAAAAAATGTGCATGACAATTATTTTTAGCTTGGAGGTGTTTCTCTTTGATCTTAGCCATGTACAAAGTTGCTGTTTCAGAAATAATCTCTGTTTCTCTAAACTGAGGCTGTTCATCTACAACATGTTTAGACTTTTTAAAAAGTATTTTGTACTTCTGTATTTTGTACAAAAATGTAAGCTTTAAAGTTTGGAACTCAAGACATAAACTAAAAAAAAGTCAAACTAATTTTCTTTGAAATAAAAACAGATATGGCTCTGTCGCACAGCTCACAACAAGCTACAGAAGCTGAACATTCAGATCATTTTGGTCTCAGTTTCTCCATTTTAAGTGGATAAAAGCTGCAGTGAATGTAAATAATTATAAATGGCCTTTAAGTCTGAACTGCTTGTGATAATAATATATAACAATTAACATGAGATTCCACACAAGGAGCCATCAGGATCCCATACAGCTTCCGCTCACTTCCTACATCTCCTGTTAGTGATTCTTGTTAAAAGCAGATCATTTTTAACAAATAACAAAGAAAAAAAGGCTAAGATGAATGTTTCATTATCACTGGTGCATTAGTGGAGAATATTTAGGATCGTTTAATAGCTAAAAGCTCTTAAAACCATTAAAATAAAATCTAATATGATGAAATGAGGAGGGATTTCAGAGTGCACAAACAGAGATGAGGATGAAAGGCGTTCTGACTCACTGTGTGGGCGTCCTGGTTGTCAGTCGGCTCCACCAGAGTTGAGCTTCGTTTTGTCTTCCTGGATTTGGAGGTTTGCTCAGTATGGGGGTTCTGCTCTTCCGGGGAGTCCACGCAGCTGCCCGAACCGCCGCCTCCGCTCGACGGGTTGTTCTCCGCCTTGATGGGCGCAGCTCTACTTTCAGATGAAATAAAAAAGGATGAAGTTAGACATCTGGTTTTCTTTTATCTGCCTTTATCAGCTGGACACTGGATAAAAAGAGGCAAATCCAGGGTCGTCCTGGTGCCTTACTTATACCATCTTGAGCAGATAATGTGCTGTTTGGTCTTTGTGTTAATTCTATTTACAGTCTGTTTACTATCAACGCTCTTATGACATTTTCTGCTTCCACTGGACTGAGACTCCTCTAATCCACATGTCACTGATCTCTCAGACTCCAACCAGATCTCCATCAACAAGGATTAGCTTCTTACTGGGGCGACCCCAGTTGTTGTGAATGCATTTGATCTCTGTGGACAACCTCACCACACAGAAGGAAACTTTCCGAGTGACTCCTGTAAACAAACACCATCTGGAAGCGGAATAGCAGAATCGCTTCGGGTTTATCGATAAACACAACTCTTTGCTGTAAATTGTGGAAAATGTAGATTCTTAAAAGTTTCAGCTTGACTGAATTTACAGCTTCCACCCTGTTAAAATTATATCAGGGCTTTGATGACGTGTCCTTAACTTGAAAAGAATCCCTATAAACTTTATGAGTTTCGGTCTGATTGATGCTGTTTTGCTCCTTTGTTCTGCAGAAATGGTTCGTCTCTTTTCATTATTTTGAAGAGAAAAGTTCCAGTGCAGTTCTTTTTGGTTGTAGCAGCTACAGTCTGTCGCTTGAGCTACATGCAAACATGTGAAAGAAGCTATGGAGGTCATGCATGCAGTTTGCTGCTCTACTTCCAGAGATGAGAAAAACATAAACATCTATTAGGTAAAAGTTAACATTTAACTCGTTCATGTTCTAGTAGAGGAGGTTTCAGTCCCTGTTTGCACTAAAACAAACAAGAAATAAGTAGTTAAATGTTGTTCTTATGCAATTTTCTGTGTCACTGGATCATATTCTACAACCACGATCTTCTCATGCCATCAGCAAAATATTTCAGTGCAACTTCAAAAGAAATGACCATGAATTGTTAGTTATTTCAACCAGAACTTGTTTTTTAATACGAGTTTGAACTGATTCTAGTGACAAAAATCAGAAGAATTAAAAGGAAATTTATTAATGACTAACTTCCTTTATCTTCCCAGAAAACAAAGTTATGTGGAAAAATAATCTTATTTTTAGCAGTTTACGTCAGTGTTGCCACTAAACATAACATTTCCTGCAGTTTTTGTGTTGCATGACGTTTTTCCTGACGGCTTGTACCTGTTTCTTTCCCTGATTCTTAAGCCCTCCTCCTGTTGCTGTCTCTGCTGCCGACGTCTCTGTCGAGCGCTTGTCGTCACCCCTGGGCTTGAAGGGCATGTGGTCAACTCACAGGTCTCTGAATGTTGATCTGCTAAAGGGTTTACGTCAAAGAGGTGCTGCTCCACCGCTGAGCGAATGGTCTGGTCTAGAAAACTTCAGAGAGAAGGAGAGAAAACAAGCAGATTAAGAAATTTATCGTCTTCTGTTAGACATTTCAAAACTTTGTTGTTATTATCATAAAATATTAGAAAAAAACATTTGGGAGCTCTCAAAAACAAAAGAGTTTTGTCTGAGCTGGTTCTCTTACTAAAATTATATAGATCTTAGTATGTTAGTGTAGAAAAAGCTCACTCACTTTACCACATCTGGCCTGCAGCGGACTGGTGAGAGGTGGTTACTGAAAGGAAAACAAGCAGGGAGGATTAATGCTACAAAAACAAGTGGTCACAACAGGTCACTCAGCAACGCGGTAACCCCCCCCACCCCACGTGGGCCTTCGGTTATAGCCCTGTGTGATTAAAGCATCTACGTTAATGCACAAGTGTTAACCTCAGCTGGGATTACAGCTTTAAGTAAGTCCTATGAGAGATAAGTAGCTTCTATGACAACAGTGGAATAATAAAGTCAGCGGTCTGAGAATTTCCAATCATAAGTGACTTGTTATCCTGTTGCGTCTAAGTTAATGGGTAAAGATTTGAAATGTTTAGTTTTGCATGATTTTGCATGAATGAGTGAAACATTCAAATTAATTGAGAATAAAAGATCCCAATGTTTACTGCCCTTGATTCAGGGGTTCAAACCCTCGGCTCTACCTCTCAACCCGTGACACGTTCCTTTTAAGAAGTTTGAAATGAATGAATCTGATCATAAAAAAATCTTTGGTTTGTTGTTATTAAATGCTGCTTGAACTGGACCTAAATGTAGGATCAGGAAGAAAACCAAGATTTTATTAATTGAAAACAAAGCCAACAAACAGAAACTGGCTTGAAACGTGTCGTTTACAAATGAATCAGATCAGTGTTGCAGCTTGTATAAGTGAACTCTTATCTGAAGGCTGTTTTTTTTTCTCCACACAACCAATCAGGTGAGATAAATACAATATTTATAAAATTAACTTAAATAAAAAATCTAAATACAAGAACATGATGCAGAGATTCAAGCAGAAATGCAACAATCGCCCTCTAGTGGCTGGCTGCAGTATAAGCTTTAGTTCCCACGACTTCCATGTAAAACAAATAGAACTTTTTTCTGAGTAAAGAAATAATGCATCATGGCTGATTGAATACAGGTGAGTGGGCAGGACTTTCAGCTCCACATCTATAGAGCGCAGACCTCAGCTCCAAATATAAAACATGGCAGCACTTGTTAACATGATCTCATGGTTTGCCACAGGTAAAAGACAGTAAGACTTTTATGAACATTGATGGGAATCTGCCAATAAACAACCCCACCACACCTGCAGACACTCCTTTTTATGACCCAATGGTAAAATATTTTGTCACACCTGATTGGTTGCATGCAGCTTGTCATGGACATGGTTTTTGACAGATGTCACACCCTGTAGTGGTCAGACTCAGGACCCCCACTCTGCCCAAATAAATACATCAAATAATATATTTCAATGAAACATTATTTTTTTTTCAAGATTTTATAAATCACATTTTACACAAAAATCTAAACAAACAAACCAAAAGAAAATACTGTTCAAATGTAACTTTGCTTTCAATATAGAGCTGATACGTTTGCAAATGACACATCACTAGTAGCACTATATGAAGAGGCATTCTGGGTAAAAACAAAAAAATCCAGTTTTTTTAGGTGAACTGGACAAGGCTGAAAAAAAGAGCTAAAAACCTCCCAGAAAGATCCCAAATGCACCAGAAAGATCTAGAAAGAATCAGAGAAAAAAAAAAAAAAGCCAGAAAAAACCAGAAGGGGCTGGAACAAGCTGAAAAGCGATGGATTTACCACGACTAACTCAGTTGACCAGACATAACAATCAGGCAAATCCCCCCCCAACCCAAAAAAAAAAAACAACACCAAACAAACAGAAAACTGGAGCATAGGGTAATTACTCGATGAAAACAGGTGTGCTGATTTCAGATGGTTTACAGGTGTGTGTTGAGCTGGAAACAATGATTACTGTGGAATGTTTGAGTTTTGGACTAATATGAATTTTAACTGGAAAAGCACTCGGAGAGCGCAGACCTCCACCAAGCAGCGGTAGAAAGCACTATGTCTGTATCCTTAAAAAATTCCTGGATCCAGACGGGAATCCGGACCACCCCCAACTGATTGTTCCTTGGGTCATTTCTGACCTTTCCTGAAAAACTCCTCAAAATCCATCCATCCGTTTTTGAGTTATCCTGCTAACAGACAGACAAACAAACCCTGATGAAAACTGTCTCCTTGGCGGAGGTAATGAGTGATTCTTCTTCTTGTTTTCTGACATTTTAAAGACACAGAAGCACAAACACATCTGCTTATTTACTCTTTAAATACACGACTGTCAAAAATTCTCAACATTTTCTGCTAATTTTGCAATATAAAAATACAAAATGTTGAATTTTCAACCTTAAGCACCAGCAATTGAATACAGTGTTTCCTGTTAGATCTTTATTATCTGAATTTCTAAATTTAATTAACACATAAAAGAAAAGAGATAAAAAATAACAAAGTCTATATTTGGAAATATTCTGTATTTTAATATGTCCCTGCAGTACAACTATCTGAGTGTATTTGTATATGAATAAAGCACCCTTATATAAACAGATGAGTTGACAGCTTGGCAGAAAGCCACGACTGGTAAGAGCTGATAAAAGACAAGATAAAAATGGAGTTCTGCTGCAGTTTGAAGGTCGATTAGGTGAAGTCCCGTGTAACAACATGTAGTAGGATCATTACAGCAGTCAGGACTCAGATTAAAGTAAATCAGATAATCACTCAAGGATTTCATAAAATTCAACACCTAAGAAAAGGAATAAAAAAAAACATAATAAAGAAGCAGATTTACAGCTCAGTTGTGTCCCAGCAGAAACAAAAACAACCCAAAAATAGCTCGGTTCAAACTATGACAGGTTAGGACAACAGAAGATGGTTTAATAGATTACTAATGTTGGTTTAACCTCGCGATGGTAAAGCTAACAAATGTCAGAGGCTGTAACTCATAAGTATCATGGACGCTTCAGAAATCGAGTCATTCAACTGTAAATCCTGCAGCACAATATGACAGAAGTTTCCAGAGACTTGTAGAACTGGCACCGGGCCACATTCCAATCCCAGTACGGCACCTATAACAGGCTGAATTTTATATTTATAGAATATGTGCTAACAGAAGATGAGTGATTTATCACATTTACAGCATCCTCACTGAGTTGGATGTTACATATTTAGCTGTTGTGGTTTGTCAACATGATAAACGCATCACTGTGTTTGTGAATCATCCTTTCTGGGGCAAAAGGGTCATTAAACATCATTAAAACACAAAAAATCTGAAAACATGACACATACAAAAATGTTTTTTAAATCTTCCCATGACCTATAATTTAATTTGGAACTGGACGTGATCTGTCAGATTTTTATCAATTTCCATTTCGTTTTTTTAAAACAACAAATACTTTTGAACCTTTTTTTGTGCTTCTTTTAAAAAATATGCATTTCTAATAAAAAGCAATTAAAACGTAAATCTCCAGATATTGCCAGCGAGGAGAACTGAAATTTGAAAGAAGTTTTGTATCTTATTGAGCTGCATTAAAGATGCTGATGAAATAAACAGCTGAGAGTAACTTCCTGTAATTATTTAGTAATGTTACTTGTTTTTGTGCTAAATATTTTTTCAAATAGAAGCAGTTTGGTGATTGATTTTGCTTCTTAGATCAGAGATAAATAAACTCGACTGACTCAGTTTGACTCATGACCCACAAGCCAAAGGGGTCAAAGACAGAGACGGAGACGAGTCACTGTGGTGGAAACATGACAACAACCCCGACTCCAGAGGAGTCAACTGCTCTCCTTAAACCGTTTCTAAAAATACCTGAAGCAAACCATCAAGTCTGATTAATATTTAAACATCTCATGAAATGTTAAAGTAATTTAACCGTTAAAAGTAAAAAATTAAATCACACACAAAAAGTAGTTGACAGAAGTCCTCCAAAATCTTGAATAAAACAGATTATTTCCTATTTAATTTCAATAGTTGTGATACTTTACATAATATTTCAGATGATATATAATAGTTGTAATTAGTTTTTAAATGTTTCTCCAGTTACTTTTCAAACTTTTTATTGTCTTTTTTCCAACTTTCTAATGATGTGTCACTGCCTTCAAAGTCTATAATATTTTCTATGAAAAGGTAAAACATCTGTTCCAACATCTGACACGTGGTATATTTTTTTTCCCTTTGTTTGCACAGTGTTTTTCCATTTTGTCATTTGCTACATGCAGCTAATTAGCAATAGGCCTTGTTGAAAAGTGATTAAACTGATGATTAAAGCTAAACGTTAGACTTTATACACGCCATGACAGGACGTATGAGGGGGAGAATAGGAGACGTATTTTCGCCACCATCCGCCGACGCAGACCGTGAACACGAGCCGACAGCAGGAGGTTTAACTGAGAAGGGCCGTATGTAAACTCTGCTCAGAGAGAACGAGTGAGAACCCAGCTGGAGAACGATCACATGACCTGAGCGTTTTAATAAAACTCAGTTTTCTTTATAGACTGATTAAATCTGAACATCCTCTGACGAAAGTTTCACAGGATCATGGAGCTTCTGAACACTAAATGAAACATAATTTAACAAATAACATTAAACCAACAATCCTAAATCACTCTCCATGTTTGTTTACATACACAACGACCAGTTCATCCGATGACATCATCACATGGCCGACAGATTTTCACTTACCTTTCCATGAGGTTTTATGAAATTGTTTTAAAAATTGTATCCATATTCACTACATGAAAAAAAAATTCTTTATTTCAAACTGAAGAATTTCAGAGACTCTTTAAGTTTGTTTGCACACTATTAAACAATAGAAGAAGAAACCAGACTTCTGTGAGGTATGAACCGTAAACACAGAAAACATAGTGGGATAAAGATGGAGGATGCTACATTATGTAGTGAAATTACTGCTTTGTGTCACATTAAACAACAAGGCCATAAATGTGCAGGACATAAAATGCCAGTCTCAATGGACATAATGGACATTTTTCAGATACAGTATCCAGAGAGGGACATTCATGTTCACTAGATTCTGTAGCATCAGCAGCTCGAATGCAAACATGATGTTATGTTAGAGGTAGAGTCATGATGTAATCACTTCCAAAAGGCTGCGTTTCGGCCGTCTACGTAAAAATTTCACCAGTTTTTTTTTTTTTTACTCTGGAACACCTTTTTCAACGCAACAATGTTTCAGGGCTCCTTTCACCTGAATGCAAATAAAACATCTGAGTATTAACAAAAACTGCATGGACGGCTGAGGTGTTAATCCAGGTCTGGAACATTATGACACGTCTGGCATTTTAATTTTGCGTCTGTGCTATTTTTGCGGTGAAGTGTTTACGTGAAAGGGAAAGAAAAGCCTGCAATGAAAGTCTTTGTTTAACAAAAGCTTAAGAGTTGCCTAATTAAATTGTTTCACTTCAGACTGTCGAACTACCGACTGCTTTACAAACAAAGGTGGGACCAAAACATGATGTTAGCACCTGAGTTTTTTTTTTGTTAAAGTCAGCTGGTCTTTAACTCATAAAACTGTGGAGGAAACAGCTCCAAAGCTTACAAAGCAAAAGCTTACGCCGGTTAAATCTCCACCACTGTGTACCCAAAGACATCCGCTCAGGTAATCCAGTGTTACACCACAGTCATATTGGCTAAAAACTGACACAATCTTTATTTAACAGACACACAGAGAGAAAAAAAAAAAATGTTGATCTATGATCCACTTTGACAGGGCCAAGGTTAAGTCTCCACGAGTCTGTGTATGTGCAGGAATGCAAGCAGATTTCAGCAGACAGAAAAACCAAACAGGTCCAAACAAACCAGAGACGTTTAAAAAAAACAACATATTTTGAACAAAAAATACATAAAAAACGTATTAATATCTATTTTACAATTCTTTGAAATCTTACTTTACAAGGGAACTCAATCTAAATTCTATTAGAACAATTTCTAACTCACATAATTCAAACCTCGACAGAATCTAACCTCACAGAAAAAAAAGAAAACATTAGTTCACATGTTTTTCACATGTGGAAAAACATATGTGTTATCACATAAATGTGTTAAAAAGGTTTTAATCCTCACAGTTTTACTTTTTAAGAGTAAAAATAACAAGTTTCACATATAAATTACTTGTTAGCTTCCAATGTGCAAAACAGATGTTTCACACATCATGTGCATTTACTATGTTTTCACATGTGAAGTTCATGTTAACAACGTCCCATCTGATACTGTTGAAAATGTGCAAAACTCTCCACCTGCAGAGTTTAAACTTGTGTATATTAAATATATTAAATATACTATCTCCAGTAAATATACTGTATCATAATTGGGAGTGTATTCTTCAATGTGACGAGTTTTGATTTATTTTAATTCTAAATGAAGACGTGTTATTATAATAAAGGTTTGTGAATAAAAAGGAGTTCTGTTATTGTAGTTTTATATTCTGAGTTATTTTGTACATTTAATTGTTTTTATGACATTATTGCCCGCGATTGACCTGATAACAGCCTGAACTGGACTGATTCAAAGTTCTTCATCCTGATGACTCTGCAGCATTTAATCAGGCCATTAAAAAACATCGAATAAACAAAATAACAAACAGTGAAGTTTAGAGTTCACATCAGGTTTTGTTGTGGTTTCTTCTTTTTTGTGTTACGTCTGACAGCTTGTGTAATCGTTATCTTGCGGAGCTTCTTGTCGCGTGTCAACGATTATGTTTTTAGAGAAAAGTAATAAAATGCTTAGCATGTGTGACCCAGGGGGCTTATCAGCTCTGACGCCGTATCAATAAACAACTCTCGAGGAAAAATGTGTCAGCGGCAGTGGATCATTAAACCTCATCAACACAACGTGCAGTCTTCTTTTTATTACTGTCACGTGATTATCAAGTGTAAAGTTTACTGTGTGCAAACAGGGTTTATTTACCTTGATTTAGTTGTGTTTTTAGTCCGAAATAAAGTTTGTAACACTGATTTTATCAAGTCTGATATGATAATTATTCAAATAAAACATTCATGTTGGTTTATTCATGTCAAAAAATGTAGTTTAACTTTGGAAAATATGTTCAGAGCAGCTTCTCAGAGCCTGAAGTTAAACCCTGAAATATATGACTGTGTTAAAATAACTAATTCCAAATACTTCAAATTATCAATAACTCAGAGAATCATTTAATTTTCTCCAATATAAATAATCATTTTTTCTTTTTAGTCACAAAACAACATATAAATCACTTGCCCAAGCTGAAGTTCTTAATTCTGGATTTCTTTTTTTCACCAATCAATAAACGTCACCACTTTCTAAAACTGAGAGAATTCTTATCTGTGATATTTGACGAGGTGGTTTGTTGTGAAACGTGCTGCGCCGCCCCTCCCAGATCAATCTAACCAAACAGTGCAGCCCTGTGTTGTCTCTAACTTGTGGTTTCTATTGTTTCTGATGATAATGCACTGAGTCTGCACGAGACCACTTCCCCCCACCGACTCCTCCGACCCAAAACAACTTTCTGACACAAAGGCAGCCGGCCTACCTCATGTAGAAAGGAGACACCGGCCTGTCTTCATCTCGGGAACTGAAAGATAAGATAATAAAAAGGACAAACTTAATAACCTGACAGCATGTTGCTATAAAGAGAAGTGGTATAAAAACACAGAGTACTGGTCCACGTCTCTACTGCGGGGCTGAAAATAGACAGATGAAGCTGGCTTTTGTCTGCAGAATAATGGGCATGCAGCCCTGCAGATCGCTGCCTTTGTGCAACCTGTCTCTGGTAATTACAGTGAACCAACAGAGAAATGCGTGTATATCAGCTGGCTGCTGCCATTACATTTAATAAACTCTGACTTGTAACTTTTCAAGCTTTCTGAATGTTTTTTTTTTTTTTTTTTTGCTGATTTCCCCTTTTTATTTTCACTCTGGTCTTTACATAACCACTTTCTTTTGTGGATCCACCAAGCTCTGATCTAAAAATTCATACAAGCATTTAAAATGCAGCTAAATTTAAGCGATTAAAAACAGATATATCCACTGCACATGTAAAAAAAAATCAGGAAAAAAAGTGGATTTTTACTGAGGCACTTTATACCAATCAAAGATCTAATATTTTAGGAAACTGTTTTCTCTGATTTCTTTTACCCTGTAAGACCCAACTTATTAAAAAATAGCTAGAAAATTCTGATTATTTGGAACTGGGATGTTTACGAACCCTTAGAACAAAATTCACAAATGTTTTTGCTGTATCATGTTATTTATAATAGATTTTTTTGTATCACATTTATTACATTGGCCATCTTTACAGTTTAATTGTAATATAAAAAATGAGTTAATAATAATGCATTCATCCATATAATAATGATGATTTAACCTGAAAAAAAGGCAAGTGGATCATTTACTGAGAGCAACCATGTTAGAAATGATCAAAACTATGTAGCAAATATGATACAAGGGGCATTATTTAACTTATATTCAAAAATTTCAATTTAAACACATTATTTAGGGATGATTTATAACTAACATTACTACCATATAAAACTGATGAAGGATGCATCTTTCTGGTCATAACTTACTGATAATTTAAATGTTATCAAACCACCTCTTATGACCTAAACTTTCAAGAATACACACCTGGAGATATGCAAAGTATAACAAAAAAGTTTGGCTTTTTTTTGGCAGCCATATAGAAATAAAGAGAAAAATGAAGGGTGGTTTCAGAGTTTTGCAAAGTCCTCTGCCTCAGCAGCACATGATGATATTATGCAACAATCAGAGGAACTTGGTGTTGGCACTAAGTGCTGAAGTTGCTTAACTTGCTCAAATCCTGGCACTTGCAGACTCCAGATTTCCTAATCACCTGGTCCTGTTTGCTCAAGCTCTAAAGTCAGAACAAAGCGAAACACCCAAACTGCAAATCAATACGTTTGATTTCAAACACTTTGGTGGGTTAAAGTAAAACAAAAAGGTTTATTCTTTCTCAGCATGAAATACCTTTTTTTTCAAGAAATCACATCATGTGACACATCAGCTATGCAGTTTTGTTGTATTGTTTTTGAAGTATTGAATTTCTGCAAACTAATTGGACTTTGAGTCTTGCAAACTGCGATGCACACTGTCACTTGATTTTGTGACTGAACTAAAGGAAAGCACAGGCAACGTGAAAGTCTGCCAACTCGTGTTGCAGACAGCAGTATTTTGTTTGGATCACTAACCCATCAACAATCCATCATTGTATTTTCTTTTGGTTTTATTGCCTAATAAATATCAAATAAATAAAGTGTGAAATAACTTTTCTGCTTTTCCCACTCAGTGGTTAAAAGCAGAATTGCAACTGTCGTAAACAACCGTGTCGCAGACGGCCGTCGCTCGAACCAGCTTTGTAGATAACGATGTCGTCAGACAAGGTGGCGTATTTTCCTTCTTATCTTTAATGCACAATTACTATCAGTGCAGAAACAAAATAAAAACGGTCTTTGCTTGCTACTCTTTTAGATTGTCCTCCGACATGATGCCAACACAAAGTGAACTCTGGTCAATGAGATGATAAAGCTAACTGCTAGCCTTTATAGAAGCTAATGGCGACCGCTGCTGCAACAAACAGTAAAGGAACCGCCCACTCAAGGCCTCGACCCGGAGTAATGAAGTTGCTCAGTCTGTTGTAGAACCATCAGACGGTCCAGAATGTCTAATATGAAGCTGTCTGAACATGTTTTTCAGTTAATATCCACTTAGACAAGTTTGAACACAGTAGCTTAAAGTTTTAGAAGTTATTTAGCAGTGCTTTACCTGGATAAAGAGAAAGAACAGACTTTAACTTGTTCATTTCAAACCTTAACGTTACGTGTTTAGAATAAAAACATGGAGCTTCTTTTCATTGTTGGGTTATGAAGAATAGAAATGTACCGAGTGATGGATGCTGATGTTGATGCTTCAACATGTTCATTAATACACGCTGGTGTCTGAGCAAATGTAACATAAAAACTTTAGATTCTCTGTTTTGAAAAACATACCATGACCTTTCATCCTCTAATCATTTCTCTGGATGTTTTGGTACCTTGGTGTGTTTTGCTTCTTGCTGCACCTCCAGGCGACTTACTGTAAGAGGCAGGCGTGATGATGGAAACAAGAGTCACCTTACTCATTCAGCCTGAACCTCAACAGGTTCAAAACAAAAGAATTAGATTTCACGTCAACACAAAATGGGTCAGAGTTCAATAAGCAGCACGGGTTTCCTCAAATGACACAACGTGTGGAAAATATACTTGTTTTCCATCAGTTTCGCTTTATTTAAATGGAGTTTACCTCCTTCACATTCTTTCAGAGCTGCGGCGCCCCCTGATACGCAAACCCACGTCATTAACTGGTGTTACACAGTCTGGCAAGCTGATTAAAATAATGTGTGCTGTCACTGTTGCTGTGAATTGCAAAAGCGGAAATCCTGCTTACCCACTTACCTTACTGAGGGGATAACGAGAAGCTTTATAGGAATGGTCTCAACAGGACTGATCCCTCCGGAAAGAAAGGAAAACACCTCACGCCAGGCTACGGGAACTTGGACAAGCTCCAAAACAAAAAAAGATCTCAGTTCTTTTTCTGCCTGGCTTCTCATTTTCCAAAACTGATCCAACATCAGTAAAATAAGACTGATTAGAAACCAACAGATGAGCAAAAAATAGATCCTTTCCTGCTCGGAAAACTAAAAATGTACGAGTGTCTGTAAGAATCATCCATGAGACAAATATGAATCACTTCATTAAACTGTTTCAGGTGAAGTTTGTGCACCTGTAAATCGGAACCTACAGGTCCTGCACGCCGCACGGCCAACGTTTCACTCCAATCTCCGTAAACAGTCACAGAAAACACCATGTAAGCGTTCACGCATAGTTTTACACCTGCTCATCAGCGGCTGTCACGAGTCGTGCAAACAAAAGAAAGAGAGAATGAAGGAACGAATGAATGAAGAGCTGAAAGGACAGGAAGTATTTGTTCACTTTGTTTGTCTGTTTTGGTCAATATATGGAATAATAGTATTCAAAGATCTTATCTGGAGCTTTCTGTGCTGACTAAGGATTATGTACATCTGCACCTATTTTTAGAGATTTCTCTGAATCTCATCAATCCCTCCATCATCCTGCGTTTTATCTGCTGCACGCTTCGTATCAGAACTCAAATCAGGTTGGTACCTTCATTAAGGGCATGTTGTTAACAAAATTCTTCCAGGGAGAAAGAAAATCATTTGAATTTCACATCCTGTTTGCTGTGATTACGGGATTTTAGAGGATTTGCCGTCTTTTTGTTTACTTTTTAAGTTCTTGATATTGAGCGTGTTGTCAGTAAGTTTGTTTATTGGTGAGTTAGTTATTAGAGTTTCTGATAGTCTTTAGTTTAATGTATATAGTTGCTCCTCACCATTGATTTCCTTGGATCTTCTTGTTTTTACTCTTTACACACCTGCTCATTCAACTCACCTGTTAAACTTGACTGATGAGGTTTTAACAACCACAAAACAAATCAAAGTTTAAACTCACTAAATTATTTCAAATTAATAAAATATCTTCAAAAATACAAATCTGAATGACATGAAATCTTTTTATATAATTAACAGTCAGCAACACTGTTCTAAAAAGTCACAGGAGAACCGGTTCTATCCGGTCAGAACGCTCTCATTGTAAACACAGTTCCTGCTGTCAGATTAAATAACTTCCTGACTGCAGGCCAACAATTCAGTAATGTCCACAAAGAACCTGCATTCACGTCTCACCGCCATGTTCCTGACCTCCACTAATTTCAAACGGACTTCTAAGAAAACTTAAGGTTACATCTAAAGAGTCAGTGAACCACGGAGACTCTATACAAATAGTCCGACAGCAACCCGTATGTGAAACTTAGCATGTCTACGGGCATAATAAGTTCACATGAAACTGTCATGCTGGCTTGTGCCAAGGTGAATGAGTCAGGTGTTACTTAGTTCAAAGACAGGTGGAATCATGGGAAACAGAACTGCTGCATTCTAATATTTAATAAGGGGTATAACAAGTTATTGTATTAAAGATGTTAGACTTGTATTTTGTCTCTGTAGATTATTTAGGTCAAAGGTTGTAGGAAACAACAAGCTCTTCTATGGGATCCATTAAAGGGAAATCCCACCATAATTTAATTTATTGAGTATGTTAAACATGAGGGACCAGAAACTTGGGGATGGGATAATTCCTGGAATGAAGGATGGGTTCTTAAATTTTAACAGGCAATGAAAGGAGTTAATACTTTTCATGGATTCGTTCAGTTCACTGTTGTTTTCTTGTGCAAGCGAGTGGTTAGAAAATGGGGCAGATAAGACAGATGGAAGGAGAAAGACAATGTTTTTGATGTTTTTTGATGCATCATCCTTCAGCTGATCATTTACTGCAAGTCAAATTTTCAGCCGTCAGCTTTTTTAAATTCACCCCGTTGGTGCTAAAATATTTTCTCTTTAATATTTCTCAAAGATTCAACTAAAGAAATTGGAACAGATTGTGTTTTTATGAAAAACTAAATTATATATTACATTCTTTTTCAACGTTTCTGTTTCGTGTCAACAAAACTCTGATCCAACCATTAAGTTTAGGAACCGTTTCATAACTAAAGGATTCGTACGTCAGATTTAAGCGTCTTTTAAAATCCTCCATTTTCTAAAAAGATCCAAAATCCAACATTTCTGGAGCTTCAGCAAGCTGGAAAAAACCTGATAAAGATCAGTGTGAAAGATCCTGGCTTCTTCAAGGAAAATACAGACATGAGGGATGACTCAAGACTTTTCCACAGTACTGCATGTGCAGCGTAACGCTGACAAATATGGAAAGTAAGAACAAGCTGACAGGTGGAGAGGAGATGCAGAAATAAGGATTTCCACTTGTGGAAAATGATCATGTACTTCTCACACATTTTATATGTTTGTTCAAATAAATCACATATAATAAATTATTTTCAATAATTAGGAACGTAGGAATGCTCTCTAGCTTCACATCCTGCTTAAAGGCTGCCAAGATAGCTTTTTATCAAAACAAAATCCAAAATGCTCCTAGCATGGGAAAACTATTCAAGACATTCAATACTCTTATCCGTCCTCCACCTGCTCAGCCACCCACCGGGCTGATTGCAGACATGTTCGCCACCTACTTCACCGACAAAATCGCCTCCATTAAAAATCAGTTTTCTGAGCCTGACAATCCCAGTCTGGTCCATCCTTCCTCCGGTCAATCGCTCTGCTCCTTCCGCTTACTGAATGAGGACGAAGTCTCCCGACTCGTAGTGGAATCTAATCCAACCACGTGTCCTCTGGATCCGATTCCTACGGATATCCTGCTGAGCATTCTTCCTGCTGTCAAACCTGCAATAACCCACATTATAAACTCTTCCATGAAAACTGGCATCTTTCCTTCAGTTTTCAAGCAAGCCACTGTCACTCCGCTGCTGAAAAAACCGTCGCTCGACCCGGCCCAGGTAGGAAACTACCGGCCAGTCTCGCTCCTACCGTTCATGTCCAAGATCCTAGAGCGAGCCGTTTTCACTCAAGTCTCACAGTTCCTCCACGACAACGACCTACTTGATCCTTATCAATCAGGCTTTAAGCGAGGCCATTCCACTGAAACCGCTCTTCTCTCAGTTGCAGAGTCACTACGGGTTGCCAGATCGGCTGGTCTCTCCTCAGTACTCGTACTCCTTGACCTGTCTGCTGCTTTTGACACCGTCAACCACCTCGTTCTCCTCTCGACGCTATCTAAGCTTGGCATCTCGGGACCGGTCCTCTCGTGGTTCACCTCGTACCTTGCGGAAAGATCTTTCAGAGTCTCGTGGCATGGACAGATGTCCAGTCTGCATGAGCTGGCGACGGGTGTCCCGCAGGGCTCGGTCCTTGGTCCTCTCCTCTTCTCTTTATACACCACCTCATTAGGCGAGATCATTCGCTCCCATGGCTTCTCATACCATTGCTACGCTGACGACACTCAGCTCCTCCTCTCGTTCCCTCCAGACGATACATCCGTCTCAGTGCGGATATCTGCTTGCCTCTCAGATATCTCGGCGTGGATGAGGGATCGCCACCTTCAGCTTAATCTGTCCAAAACTGACCTCATTGTCTGTCCTGCCAGTAACTCCTTACCTCCTCAGATAAGCGTGCAGCTTGACTCCATCACGCTGTTCCCCAAAACCTCCGCCAGAAACCTTGGTGTCATACTGGACAACCAGCTGTCCTTCAAAGAGCAGGTTAACTCCGTAGCTCGCTCATGTCGATTCGCGCTTTACAACATCAGGAAAATCAGAGCCTTCCTCACAGACCACACCACACAGCTTCTGGTCCAGGCCCTGGTCTTGTCCCGGATCGACTACTGCAACTCATTGCTGGCCGGTCTTCCGGCGTCCTCGGTTAAACCTCTGCAGATGATTCAGAACGCAGCAGCACGTTTGGTCTTCAACCAGCCCAAGAGGGCTCATGTCACTCCGCTGCTCATTTCCCTGCACTGGCTTCCAGTTGCAGCACGCATCAAATACAAAGCTCTGCTTCTGGCTTACCAGACTCTAACACACACAGCTCCTACCTACCTTCACTCCTTCATCCAAACCTACATTCCCACGCGTCAGCTACGCTCAGCCGCTGAAAGACGCCTAGCGCTTCCACCACAACGTGGCATGAGATCATGTTCCAAACTCTTCTCCTCTGTTGTCCCCCGATGGTGGAATGACCTACCAAACTCGGTCCGATCCTCAGAGTCTGCAGCTACTTTTAAGAGCAGACTTAAGACTCACCTCTTTAAAGAACACTTTCAGTCTTAATGTAGGAGTAATTTATGATTTATGATATCGATTTGAGAATTTATCTCTCACAAAAAAAAAAAAAAAAAAAAAAAATTGATACACTTGAGGTATCAGCGTCGGAATTAAACTGGACTCCAAACAGTCCGCCTCCTTATATTTTTTTCCTTCTCTTTGAATTCTTGCTTGTATGTTCTCTCAATGTACGTCGCTTTGGATAAAAGCGTCTGCTAAATGACAGTAGTAGTAGTAGTAGGAACGTCACCGTCTTTACAGCCTGGAAAACGTCCTTGTACTGAAGATAATAAGATCTTTTTCAGTTATTTGTACGCTGTTGAAGTTGGTCGACTAAATGTGGTGACGCAGGTCGCCGAGGTCGGGTTTCACGCTCTACGCATTTCAGCCACCCAGTACGACTTGGCACTGAACGTTTCAGCATGTGAGAGAATCCACCTGAAGATCCGGTGGTATCATGACACAGCGAGGAAACCTTCAACACCTTGGAAGTATTGGATTTACTTCTACATGTTCAGTATGTAATGCTGAGTCAGAAACAACCGTCGGCTGGACAAAAATAATCACATGAACTCTGAGATAAAAGGTCACTGAGTTTGACTTTTTCAAAGGCTGATTTAAATACTTTCTATAGTACAAAAGATGCTGAATTGGATCAAATAAATCAATTAAAACATTGATAATGGTAAAATATTAGCTTTAATGTGACGTGCTAATCTGGTTAATTCTAATCGGAATATTTCAGTATTCCTATTAGACTGGCCACCCTCAAGCTGAGACAATCAAAATCAATTAATATTTTTCATTAATCAAAGTAAGTTATTAATTAAAGTGAACCAATGGCGTTGTGCTTTGACAGATTTTGATTTTATTTCTGTTTATGGAGCCACTTAAATTTTGATAAAAAATTTTTTTACTGAATTTTGGACTTGGATTTTGTAGCTGAGTGTCAATCACAACATGCACTCTGAGCATTAACAGATCACACATGGTGGTTTTCTTCTTCACTTTGAAGAAAGCAGCTTTAACTTTTTTCCTGGACAAATAGGATCTTCGTTTAAAATCCTGATAATGAAGGTGCTGAGTGACAGACTTTCATTCAAGGAAGTCTTGGCCTTTAATTTAGACACTGAGTTTTATCTGTAGTGTCATGACGCGCCCCCCTAGCGATAACCACTGGGTTTCTCTTCGTGTAAAGCGGTTCAGAGATACTACGAATTACATAGTAACCATATACAAGTATTAAAAATAAATACATTTTCATTTATTCCATAGTAGCACTTCCAATCCTCCCTCAAAAATAAATTATTTGAAGTACATAATAGAAATCTTTGCTTAGAACTTGCAAGAAATATCAAGTCAAGTGTTTAAATAGTCTTTTTAGAGTCAGTAGATCAACAAGACGCTGCAGGTGTACAGTAAAGGCTGGTGCAGCTTTAAGTCCCTGGTGAAAGCAGCGACTCACCAACAACAGACACAGCTGCAATGCTGCTATTCCAGGACTGAGGACACTTGAAACCATTAGGGTTAAATTTCAGCTTCCTATAATAAGCTTGTGTTCAGGCCAAATGCACACCAACATCAGGCTCAGGCTACAGGACCCTAATTACTCTCAGACACATGAGATTCTTCACCCTTACCCCCAACTGTGCTGAAGGATTTTCATGACCTATTTACTAGCAACGAAGCCCCTCGTAGCTCGTTTTAATGTTGAGATAAAACAACAACAAGCATCGTGTCACTTTCCTTGTAGGAGTTTGAAGCTGGTTTTACACATTGATACTGGAGATGTTGAGAAATATGTGAAGCTAATTTGTTTTATTCACCAGTTCACACAGGCGTGAGCTCCAAAAGACACAGTGAACAAGGAGTCAGGTGCATCTGTTTAGATCCGCCAGGATGTTGCAAAGAAGACTCTGCTATACTCCCAGTTTTCTCTACAACAAGTTCCAACTTCCTGATGAGTGTTTTTGTGGTGGATGTAATTACTATATGGATAAATGTGTCTATATTAGGGAAGAAGGAGTAAAGAGAACATAAAACAGGTCAGCACACTAATCACACACTAATGTTTGCATCACATAAACTGACCTGCTGAGGCCTTCCGTACCGCCAGAGAGGCTGAGGTCGATGTGAGCGCCATGCGAAGAGGTGTTCATCACCTCTGGGCTGGGACTCCTCAGCTCTGAGGTCAGGGGCAACACTATCGGTATGGAGAAGGATCGGGCGTGGGGCGTTCTGCAGCTCATGCTGGGCTGACAGATGACTGGAATCAGGTCGTCATTCTTCCTTTTTCTAACCTGTTTGACAGACAGTGAGGTAAGTCAAGAAATATGAGATGACATAAGAGATAATGCTGTTCAAAAAAACCTGCTTTCAACCACAAACAAACTACTTTTAAACTTCTGCACTGGGAACAGTTCAGGGGTCGAACCAAAAACAAGAAAAAAGGATAAAATAGAGGTTAATCGTTTAATGAATTGGACAGATTTTCGCCTTACCGTACTGACTCTGAGTGGGTACAAACTGCGTGAAGCTCCAACCCTCGTGTAAGAAAAGAACCTCAGTCTAATTACAGCAACATTTTGAATGTTCTCCCTCTGCATTTTTACTCAAACGATAGAATTTTCTTTGAAGAACAAGTCAAAAACCTTCCTCCCTCAGTCCAGTAACCACAAACACTGCTGCTCATGAACACTGTGGCTCGATGTGGATAAACAGAGGATGAAATGGGAGCAGCTTAACTATCGATAATGGCCTAAAACATCTAACACTAAAAGGTTGCATCTGTAGATAAAGCCTAATTAAAAAGCTTGCTGTTTTTGTTTGTTTTTTAGTTTTCACACCAATCACCAGAGGAACATTTCCATTTGAGGTTTATTTAATGGCTTGTTTAAAATAGGAAATCTATAAATGAAGCCTCCATTTAGACATTTAGGAACCTAATGGACGATCCTTTTTAAAACATAATTAGTTGCACAAACTTCTTTAGCGTGTATGGATTTTGCCCTTTGGAGTTTTGGTATTGATTTGGCTACATTTTCCATTAGGAGATAGACCTGCAGGGACAGAAAAAAGGAAAAAAGACTTTGGAAATCAACTACGTCATGGAGGGAAAATGATGCAAGATAAGAATTTGTTGTATTTATGAATTAATTTATTTGTTTGTTTATTTATCCATCCAACATTTTCTAAACCCTGTTCAGGGTCACAGAGGAGCTGGTTGGGTCAAGACGTGGGGGTCTACAGTTCATTACAGGATCATATAGAGACATTTACATACTGGAGTACTTGAGGAAACTTTATAAAGGGAGTTACAGCAAAGTGCTGAATAACTGCACCATTATGCAGCTCAGCGGTTTTTTCTTATTTAGTCAAATTTGCCTCAACTCATTTACAATATGCCCTTTTTATTATTTAAGATTTCTTTTGTCACTTAGAATATGAGATTATCATTTTTTTTATTTTTTATTATCTCCAATCAGTTACGTCTAAGTTTCACAGGTTGCCTGTTCCTACTAAACTTTCTCACACTTTCAGGCTCACAGAACCTGAACTGAGATGGGTTCCCCAAGGGGTCCAGACTCTGTGACAATTTCTACACATGCGCAAATTAAAACGACCCTATAAGACAATTATGACGCCACCAAAAAACAACCTGTGTGAGCGTTTTCTGGGCTTCAGAAGAGACAAGAGGAGCTGCCAAATACGCATGCACAGGATTGATCTAATTGTGCAGCAAAATGTCTCATTATAATACAACGGTTTGCTTTCAAATGCAAAGACATGCATGCACACACTGTAAAGCAGAATATTTTGTCACATTAGTAAGTGGGAGGGTTTTGGTTAGGGTTGCTGCACATGGAATACAGGGTAGTTTGCAAAATCAATCCACGTGGTCGTATTTGACTGGAGGTCGGCCTCGACAATTTGGAGTGACAAGACAATTGGGAAACTCCTTTGCTAATGCTGTTCGCAACCTGTTGCACAGGACTAGATCTTTGTTTGTATTATAAGAAAGGAAATTAACTCATGTTCTCCAATTATAGAAGCTGGTTAGTGTCCGTTGTGAGAGAACTATCTTATAATCTCAATTCAGGTTTCTGGTTTCATCCTGTTACACCTCGTTCAGCTTAACAACAAGCAGGAGGTCAAACAAAAAATTACCAGATGGTGAAGAAATCTGACACCCCAAAATAGGAATATGAGCTGGTTTCTACATCATGGATCAGTTTCAGTTACTAAGTAAAATGTTCTTGTTTGTTTTAGATGTTTTCCTGCTTCAACACACCCGATTCAGATAATTGGGGTTCAGTAGAAACCTGTTAATCAGCCATCGGTCAATTCCAATCAGGTGAAACGACTATAACATGTAGGGACTCAAGAACCAGAACTGTAATTAATGTATCAATTAGTTTGTAAGTAAAAAAATCAAAACTAATAAATAATAAAAAAAACAGGTAAAACAGATATTTAACTCCATATCAGAAGAATAATCGACCGAGATGAAAAAAATAATTCAAACCCACGTCTGAACTTTCTGATCTCCATTCACTCACCAGCTTGATCTAATTTCTCTCAAGCTTCTCTGCAATCTGATCCTCACACATTCTTGTTTTTCACAACAAAAAGCTGTTGTTTTACACGCTCCAAGAGAAGCCCTTTAAAAAAACACGCAGGAAGTGGAATCAGGTTGTTATAGCAACGGAAAAGCCAGTCAAGATGATTCATCAAAACAAGGAATCAGAAACTCTGCAGCAGTTTTTAAATCTAAATTATCCAACATGGACATGAAAAAAATCTGTGTGTGATCAAAAAAACAAACAAGAAAGCTGTTTGAATTGAAAAAAAAATAAAAATAAAAATACACCAGGCAGGTTTAAAACTAAATTGTTTGTCAGTATAAAATATAAAAGATCTTTTTCACATATTTGCATTTTCTGATGGAAATTGATGAGATTGTGTCATGAAGCGTTCGATGATCCCTGAAAGATGCAGAGAACTGGGTTGTAAATGGATGACTAGAATAAAGGGAAGCTGATTGTTTTCTGAATGATTGTTTTCTCTTTGCCTGGAGAATAAACATCTTTGAATCTTTTTTTTCCTCTGATGAAAGTCACAAATCAAATGGATGAATGAGCCAGGTCCCATCACAGGTAAGAATACTTCTTAAACATAATTTAATAACAACAAATTCATGAATCCTGAAACAGATTTTAATCAAACAGAGTGATGAAACATTTTAAACTACAACTAACTTTTGGAATCAGTCCATTTTAAGACAACCATCACAGCTAACCTTAGCCAACAAAACTGTCTATAACTCATTCAGTTTTGAACAGATTGAGCTATAATATCATGTAGAAGTGCACAGAGGGTAACACTGTTACCTTGCAGAAAGAACGTCCCAGGTTTCTGCATGGAGTTTGCATGTTCTCCCCGTGCATGCGTGGGTTTTCTCTGGGGACTCCGGTTATCTCCCACAGTCCGAAAACATGCAAGAGGTTAATTGGTGACTCTAAATTGTCCCTAGGTGTGAGTGGTTGTTTGTCTGTGTGTGGCCCTGTGATGGACAGGCGATCTGTCCAGGTGTGACCCCGCCTCTCTCCTGGTGACCATTGGAACCACCAGCTGCGACCCTGAACTGGAATCAGCAGGTTTAGAAAATGAATGTATGGGAAGTTTGTGAGTCATTCAGATCTCAAACTCAGAGAACCAGATTAGGCAAGTTTGTGCATAATAACAAGAAGATTTGACCACAATGGCTATAATTCCATCATTTTCCAACATAGAAAAGTCTGGTATTAAAGGCAGGAGATGATAAACACACACAGTCTTGTGTAAACTAGTTCTAGCAGTTTGGTGTGTTCAACAGTTTGACTGACTCAATTCTTTAAATATTTCTGCTCTGACACCATGTGAAGTTTCAACAGGAAGTTTAAAAGAATGTTTGTTGATTTTAGCTTGGAGGAACCTGTAGCTGAACATTCATGATGTTTTATAGAGACGTAAACTGCAGACTTTCACTGTCCTCAGTTTGTTGCTGATGGAGCCAAATGTTTCTGTTTAACAAGATGTTGCTAGTAGCAACCACCACAGCAAAAGCTATAAAACTGCCACCAGTGATGGGATGGAACAGTAGATCTTCTACATTAGACATTTTTCAGTTATTCAAAGGAAAACCACAACTATAATTGTCATGCAAGTTTCTATACATTAAAAAAAAGACCAATCGGTTTATTTTATTCAATAATTTAGAACATTTTGCAGCTTTGAAGCCCTTAGGGACTTTTCATTGATTTCATTAAAGCACCTTGCGATTGATTTAATGACATTTCAGACAAGCAGTCGCCAGTAACTCTCTGCTTCTTTCCCCTCATGCAGACTGAAAGGAGTGAACAGAAGCTCCTATCACTGAGCTGCTTTCATATCTGATCAATGAATATCTGATTACAGCTTAAATAACAGGACAGTGAAGCTTTGCATATTTAATTTGAAAAAGGGGAAACAATGAGAAGACCCTGAAAACATGACTGGTTTCACAGCTGGAAGACACAGACGTTTTTTTGTTCCTCGTCTTTTTGACTGTTTACATGTGACTCTGTTAGTAGCATGAGGAGACACTTGGATTCTACAGAGGTTGGACAAGCAGTCCAACTCCACCAGGATGGAATATCAACATGTGTTATAATGCTGTGTCTCAAATTCCAGGAGACACTCTACTGGAGAACTGGAGCGGGTCTTTGAAGATCCGTAACTCATCAGCAGGACCTGCTCCTTCGTGCAAGAAGGAACAGGATGAGAAATGTCCTCCAGTGCACCACTGGTGTCAATGTCTCTGACCAGAAACAGACTTCATGAGGGGGATCTGAGGACCCCACGTCCTCTAGTGGGCCCTGTGCTCATCACCTGGTACAATGAGCTTGATTGGCATTTGCTACCAGAACTAGCAGGTCCAGGACCAGCACCATGTAGCTTTCACAGATGAGAGCAGGTTCACGCTGAGGTCATGTGACAGACGTGAAAGAGTCTGGAGGAGCTGTGGTGAACATCAACCTGCAGGAAACTTTGATCAGCAGGATCAGTTTGATGGTGGATCAATGTTGGTCTAGAGAGGCAGATCCAGATCCACTGAGAGACACACAGACCTGAACAGGATAAACAATGACACCCTGACTACCATCAGATATCAGGATGAAATCCTGAGACCCATTGTTAGACCTCTTGCTGCGGTGCACTGGCTTCTGGATTCCTTCTAGTACCTGATACCACTGACAGACCTCCACGCCGTCAGACTGTCTGTCCAGGAGCTCAGTGCTACCCTGGTTAGGTTCTGGGAGGAGAGACCTGAGGACACCACCATCATCTCACAAGGAGCTGATATCCTCCATCCTGCTGCATCAGGATTCATTTTAAATTCTCTGGTGTTCCTTCAAGTTTTTGGAGCAGTGAATGTAGTATATGTATTCATGATCACTTGCTTAAAAACCTCCATGATTATGTGGTTAGTAGCTTTGACATCAGCCCACATCTTTAGACTCTGTTTCTAAAAATACAACACGGCAGCGCTTGTAAACAGGAAGCTGTGATGTAACTTTTCAACAATGAAAGATGGCGGAGATGCTTCGTCCATCTTTTTTACAGTTAAAATCAAAAAATGAATCTTTTAGAGAGTGAAAGGAATTAGACAACTAGCATCAACTCATAAGTACCACCCCATAATCAAAAACATACTCATACTCCAAAATTTTCCAGAGTGGAAAATTCAAGGACGAGAGAAGAAATACTCTCAGTTTATCTGATAAAAGACTGAAAAGGAGCTAAAGACTTAGCGTGAGGTCAGAGGAGCTCTGATGAACTTAAAGCATCTATAAAACATCTTTTATAGTTATTTTTTTTACTGCTAAGAACAGTATTCATTTACTAAGTACAGAAAGATCAAGAGATCTTTCATCTGCAAATTTTTTACAATGCTGATCTTGTTCATACGAGTCAGCATGTTTTTAATCACCTCTGTAAAACTCGTCATGACAAGAATGACTCGTTTGTGGCTCCAGTCGTTGGTTAAAATCTGTCTTCGGTGTTTAAATACTGAACTTGATCTTCCATCTTTTCATATGTGTTTAACGAAATGATGAATGATTTAAATAATTACTTTCTGTATTTTATTATCATGAGATGAGTTTCTAAAACACATAAAGTTGTCAAATAAACAACTAAATGCTGTTTGGGCTCTTCTGCTGTTGTTGAATCGTGTTTTTTTTCCCTTTTTCTGCAAATACTCAACGCTGTTGTTTCACGTCTTTATCAAATCACTATCATGTGACCGAGCAGCGAGGCCACAAGCTTGCAGGAGCTGTCTGATGGATGACCTCAGACTAATCAGCTCCAAGGAAAAACAGCAGCTAAGAAGACAGAAAGCACTTAGTGGGGAAAAAACAAACAAAAAAAACATCAGAAATGATGAAACCAACTACCTTCTTTTTCCTGGTCGTCGTCTTTGAAGTGTCAGAGCAAGAGGCAAGACGTTCCACGTCTCCTGGTGCGTTCAGGCGTCCAGTCTTTAAACATGAATAAAAGGAAATTAAAATGATTTAAACCTTGTTATAAAAATATGGTATTGAAGCATCAGAAAAATCGTTATCAGCTTTTTTAAATTCAACAAAATAAAAGAATCTGAATTATGTTCTTTTAAAAGCCAAGAACAAAAACCTAGTAAAGTGTTATTAGTCGGGTCATTTGATGCCTGCTAGTAGTAAATGCAAGTCAGCAGACTCTGATAAAATCTCTAATCCCATACAGAATCCCACTGGACGGGTTTTTAGGATTAAAAAAGACCCAAAACATGTAAATGACATGTGAATCACACAGATCACATGACTGGTGTTTAACAAAAATCTAAATACAGAGTGCTAGTGAAAGTGTTCATAGACAACAAGACAGCTTTACTCAGAAGGCGGACAGATATTTCAGTTATGGGAAAATTAAAGTGTAAAAAATAAAATAAAATAAAAAGACCCACTTTATTTCTCTGAACTGGTGTGTTTACCTTCAGACAGCTGGGAGATTTTTCTGTTGTTTGAACCTCCTTAGGCTAAAAAAAATAAAGCAAAAAGAACAGTAACACTACTTAAAGTAAGAAAAGAGCAACATATCATGTTCAAAAGAATCCTAGACGGGTTTTACAAATATTTGTGTTGTAACAGGAGTCTAATATGTTTATTTTATTTTTTTGTTCAGAGAAAAGCCGACAGCGTGGATGAAAACACAGCAGACTGAACAATATGTTCTCTGATTGACACAAATAAAGATATTTGGTGCTGATGTCCAGCGATGGCTGGGTGAGAGGTGGGCGTGCACACACAACATGATGTCATATCCGCATACCAACTCCACGCCGTGGAAATGCAGAAAAAGTTAGAAATGTGACTGATCACATGACGCTGCAGCTGTCTCATCCTTTTTAATGTTCCGTGTAAAATCTAAATATTTCTTTTTTATTATAACTGCATGTCTTCTATTCATCAATAAGAACAACTTTTTGTGTTATTTTAATTCTGAAAGCTGCATTTGCAATCATTTTCTGACATATCTGAACCATCCAGAGTCAAAAATCCCATTCAGCTGTGTGTACAAATGTCTTTTTTAAGAGTGTAAACTCTGCTCTTAACATGACAGTCAGTGTGTCTGGGTTTAACGTCTGTGATCTCCATTTGCTGTAAACTGTCCTTACAGATTTGTACATTTGGTATGTGGATGAATTCATCACAGGAACATCCATCAGTTTGAGAGAAATCGATGTGACCAAAAAACCTGAAAAGCATCAACTACAACTTCCAAGAATCACAAACCAGGATAAAAAATAAAGATGTAGATTAGTTGCAAATAAACCAAAGCTGTTAATAAAATAACTCGCCATCTGTTTAAGTAGCAACACAGGCAGCAAAAAGATGATACCAGGAAAACCAACCGAGGAGGAAAACCAGGAAATCAGTGAAGCAAACAGGAAGTGGCAACGAAGGACTCAGACCAGTGACCTGAGGAGAAGCTGGTTCTGATATTAATGTTTAATGAACCATCAGGTGTCTTGATGGAGGAGGAGTTCTCAGCAGACCATATTTAAACCACATGGTCAGAACATGTGACTCACAGCTGTCTCAGCAGCTGCTCCACGTGCTCCTGGTCACCAATCTAATTTATATAAACATCAGCATCTGGTGCCGCAGTGTGTCAACAGCACCTTGACAATAATAAGTGTTGTCCGTTCTTCTTCGTGGTCCTCTTTGTCTGCGTCCGGCTCGAAGATGCTGCTGTAGTTCTGGATCAGTTTGGCCATGATCTTGTTGCAGATTATTTGGTTCTTCATCGCTTCAAAACCAGGAGTCACACTACAAGAGATGGAAATCGTTACAACTGGATTACGAATACAATCCTGATGTTTAATTCAGCAGATAACTGCTGTAGTGTTCCTCCACCTCCTCCCAGCAGGTCTGATGCTACTGAACAGCTGTGTGAGATGAACACTTGAGGACCTGACTGTAAGTCTAGTTATATCACTTCAGCATACTGAGAGCCTGCGGAGTGGAGAACAGGTTGTACAGTATGAACACCCTTCTGTCAGTCAGACCTGATTGTGTTTCCATTGGCGGCTCCAGCCAGATCAAACCAGTTTATAACTGGCAATCAGCAGTAAACCAGCCTGCAGAGCGGCTCAGCTTCAGATGAAAGTATATATGATGATTGGATGTGACTCATCATGGACATCCTCATCAATAAATAACCATAGAACAGAGACAGAAAATGTAGCTTAATGAAACAGTCAGTCAGACATTTTCTTTACCTGTTTGTTTATGTTCAGGGTCATAGGGAGCTGGTGCCCGTCTGCAGTGGTCACACCTGGACAGGTCACCAGTCCATCACAGGGTCACACAGAGACAAACAAACACTCACACATTCACACCAAGGGCCAATTTAGAGTTGTCACTTAACCTCATGCATGTTTTTGATCGGTGGGAGGAAACTGGAGTCCCCGGAGAAAACCGACACGTGCACGAGGAGAACATGTAAACTACATGCTGAAAGGTCCTGGTCTGGTTTTGAACCCAGGACCTTCTTGTTGCCAACTGCACCACCGTGCAGCTGATAAATCAAATGCACTTAAAGTAATTTATCATTAACATTAAGTATTAAAATAATAATAAAATAAATAATCACCACTAAACAACTATAATAATAATAATAATAATAATAATAATAATAATAATAATAATAATAATAATAATAATAATAATAATACACTAGTTTTTTTCTTAGTAATTTTTTTATATTGATTGAATAAAGAAAACTGAAAAAGAAAATGAAATAATTTTTTTGATTCATAACAAACCAGTAAATAACAAAAATAATACTATGTTGCTTTCTTTCAAACCATCTTTAAGAGCTTTAGCGCCACCTGGTGGCATAATTCATTACCAGAACCAGTGGTAAATAAATCATAGTCACTTTAGTCTGGCTTTAGGATTTCTGCACGTTCCCTAATCAAATACACAGTTTTTACAGATTCTGATGTGTTTATTTTTGTCTATTTCAAGTATTTCTAAAAAAAAGGTAAATAAAAAACTTTTCCTGTAAACATTATACTGACTTGACACAACATATGGACTGCAGGGAGCAACATGTCGTAAAGGTTTTTATTTTTATTATACATAAAGTTTATCTTTCTAATCACAGGGTTAGTGTTATTTAATACAACAAGAGCTCCTTTTTGAAAAAACAAAAACTAAGTTTATATTCAGGACAATAAAAGAAAAAGCTGCATAAATGATCTGACTGACAGGTTACTTACATTTTGTGTATCAGGGGATATAATGAGCATTTCCACAGCACTAATCTAGGACTTAGCTTGATTTTACAGCGTGAACAGAAACTATGTTTATGTTTTTATACATAATATCATGAATTGATATGAATTGTTTGAACAAATCTTTTTTGTTCAAAAAGAGAACATGATTTTTCAGACATTAATTAATTAAAACTTGGAAAATACAAAAAGCAAATGTAATATTTTATAATATTTTATTTAAGTTTTTTAAAGATGGTGCAGGCCTCCCTTTATGTTAGAGATCAAATGTATGAAACTGACAAACTGGAAGAAATATTGTATGTTTTGTGAGATCATGCTAAAGTGTGGAAATTTGCAGCAAACGACTTACTGGTATTTCATATTGAAAAGTTTGGAGTACTGGTCCACTGACTCTTTGTGCATGTGTGGGTTTTCTCCAGGGACCACGGCTTCCTCCAACAGACCCAAAATATGCACGTAGATTAAGTGGCATCTCTAAATTGTTCCTAGGTGTGTGTATGTGTGTGTGTTTGTCTCTATGTGGTTCTGTGACGGACAGGCGACCTGTCCAGGTGTGACCCCGCCTTTCATCCAATGACAGCTGGAGATAGAAACCAGCTCCATGTGACCCTGAACATAACATGTGGGTACAGAAAAGGACTGATGGAACTGAATTTAATCTAAAATATACGACGTATTATTTACTGAAAAATGTTCCAGACTGAGTCTCCAGTTTCATCCAGTTGTATGTTGGTGCAAAACTCTGACCTTCTGCTTATTATGAAATGAAAAATACTTTATTTATCCCAGAAGGGAAATTCAACATTGTAGTAGTTGTTTTTTTTTTTTGTCCAACAATAAAAAACAATAACAATTACAATTATTACTTTAGCTGATCTACGAATTTTTTAAAAAGTGCATCAGGTTCTTTTTTATGACTCAGAACTTTTCAACCTCCAACCAGTTTTTCCCTGCACAGAACAAATGAACCATCTTGTTTATATTTCTTTATTTTCCACTGCAGTCAGTGTCTCGTCAGCGTGGGCGGGATTAGCTGTTCATCACCATGAAGCTGCTGCGACTCAGTGGCACATAAAACTTTCCTGTGTGTGTTTGTGTGTGTGTTTACTGCACTGAATGTGTTGTCAGTAGTGAGTTCATGTGTGTTTGACGTCTTTTCAGAGACAATGTAACTACTTTGCACGAGATTTAGGGTTGTAAAGAATTGCAAAGTATAATTTAGATTTTTTTGTTGATTTTGCATAGAATTGCAACATTTCTGCCCCAAGCAGCGAGCGGCCTGCAGTCCTGTTCCACCTGACTGATCGGATCTCTGGTGTCACCGGGTTAAAGGTCACATAGTTCAACCCAGAATCTGATCCAGTCCGTTCAGGATGTTTCCAGCTTGCTCTCAGCGGAATAGTCTCCCTGCTGATCTGGGGTCAGTGTCTAAATTTAAAACCAAACTATCCCATCAGCCTTCAGTTAAATGCTACCTGCTCATTTCAGGTGTTTAGTAGTTTACTGTCATTTCTCTGTGTGCGACTGGGTTTGTATCATGTGTGGCGTGTTTGATCTTCGAGCGCTTTGGATGAGATTCTCCACTGAGCTGTTTGCTGCTAGAATAACACTGTCGACTTACTGAAAGACGCTGGGTCCGAACACAGTGGCGAGGTTGAAGGCCGTCATGCGGTTCTCTTCATGGTTCCTCTCCACTTGCATCAGGAAGCGACAGAGGTAACGCAGGAGGCTGTGGTGAACATCTGGCAGCTGCTCAAGCAGGTTTCTCAGAACTGACCAGGAACCATCATCTCCACATTCTGCACATACAGGTAGTAAAAACTCTGTGGGTTTATCCCAGATTCATTTATGGTGGACTGGAATATGTAAACACTGAAGGAAAAAGCCTGAAAATATGTTGATGCTCTTACTTTGGATAAATGTTGTTAAATAAGTAAAATCCTGGCAATATAATATAATATAATTGTCCATATTTTGATGTTTATTGTAAAAACCTGATCTTCTTCCTCTAGTTGAAGGATTTCAGAACAGGCTGGTGTTTTACCTTTATAGTGTCGTATCAGTTCCTGCTGCACTGTCAAGTCTGCCAGACCTCCAGGCAGATCTCGGAGGTAGCGCTTAAGCAAACTGGCCACGGTGCAAAAGTCCGATTCAGTGAGAAGATCCACATCGTCGCCGCTCTCCAGCCGCAGTTTCAGAGTCTCCACAGAACGAACGTTCCCGTTGACTCTGAACAGCCCGTCCTGCTGCAGAGCTACAGGGAAAAAGGTGCTATTTAGTTACAGGTAACACACAAGCAGCAAAATCAATTATTCAGTGAAGCAGTTTACTCAAGGTGTACTAAATGCTTAAGATGGAGGATGGAAATAAAACAATTATAAATTATAAAACTGGTAGCAGATTTACTGAACCATGGTTATATGTTTTTAACATGCGGTGAGTCAGTACTGTATTTTAAATGTAGTAACAGCTTGCACTGATTTTAACTACACAATCATTATCGCACAGTATTTAATATTTATTTATTATATCTAAGATGTTTCATGTTTCAGTCTAAAACAAACTATAAAGTCTTGTATTTTTATAAAATGAATCTGTTTTAAATTATTGATAAAAGTCAAGCTAGCCATTAACAAACAGAGGAATAATTTAATGAAAAGAGTGACAACTGATTTGAGCAAAAAACATTTTTTTAAAATTCTGTTGACAAAAACCTCCTACAGAGGGGTCTTAAACTGACCTTTTAAATTTAATTTTTTTTATTTCCCTCAGAGTTTAGACACATTTTTGAAGATAAAAAAATGTACTGCTTCTCTATTTAAACCACCGGAGCTTGAAAAACCTCTTTAACATGTTTTATTTATTAGAAATTTGTTGTCAGAAAGAAATAATCAAATATTTACATATCCAGTTCCCCTTCTTTAACGTTCATTTACTGCCATCTAGTGGTCAAATTGTTGCACTACAGAAGGTAAGAAAGTGGGTCAGTTGCCTGCAGGAGGCGTTCGCAGCTTCTAGATTTTTCTACATCCTTCTTGAATTAAACATTAAAACAAACAAACAAGTGGACAGTTACAGTCTATATCTTAGATAAATGACTGTTATTTAAGATTGAAGCATTTTGAGGAGCGTATGTTGAATATATGGAGCAATTAATCTCATTTTTATAACTCATTTTGTTTATAGTTTATGTGTGAAGAGTGAGCCAAAATATCTGCAGTGCATCACTTCATATGAATTATTTACACGCTGACTAAAGTCTGCTAGTGAAATAACGTCACTGTAAAATCATTTACTTATGAAAAACAATATGGAATAATTAGAGTTGTAATGGCTAGAATAATAAATGAGGTTCATGGATGTTGCATAGTAGTACAAACTGTTCAAGAAGATATTCTTCCTTTTACATATTTTTAGCCTTACCATGCTGACGTAGATGCTCCACCATCCTCCGCACCACCAGAGGCACTCCATCCTCCAGCAGGCCCTGCTCCTGCAGCTCAAACAGAGATGCTCCAAACAGCCTGGTGTGTTTAGTTCCCACTGTGCTGGACCTCAGGATGGGCATCTGAACCATCTTCTTCATGTCCTCTCTAACCTGCACAGCTGTGCTGTTGTGCTGTAAAATCAGAGAAAATAACAGAGGCCAAGCTGAAACCAGCTGTGATGTCGGTGAATCTGTAAAATAAGCACACACACAACTTCACTCACTTTTGCATTATTAACATTTTGTGCTCTGACTGACTCGCTGCCATAAATTTCAGGTTTGTTTAAAAGTTACCAGTGTACAAATACACACAATATCTATTATTAACAAATGTATTGGCAACATTTTGACTGAAATTGAATTATGAGACTCTACTGACAACTTAATTTAAAATATATTTGTACATTAGCCAAAACTTGGATTCCACTAGGATTGTTTTTTTATTTAGTGCAACATAGTTCAAAATTAAATCATTTAATAATTGGTTGATCTTGACTTTTTCATAAATAGTTTGCTTTAGAGCTTCATGTCACATAAAAAAACTGCTTTATTTTACATTCTGAACTTTACAGCAACACTAGAAGGACAGTTTTAATCTTTTGGAGTGTGTTAACAAAATCATGATCCTCCTTATCTGAACATAAAGCTACAGCTAGTATGAACTGATCTAAAACAACACTCACACAGATATTACAAGAATTCCTACAAACACTATTTCATCAACTTTTACATTTTCATCTGCTTGTTATTAAGAATCCTGCAGAAATGTTCTTACAAGAAGTTTTACACACTGAACAGGAAGGGCAATTAACTGTAACATTATCCATAAAAACAGTGTAACATTAAATACATAACAGTGTAAAGGTTTATAAAATGATAAAATATTTTGAAACCTTTGAGATCAGAGTTTTATTAAAGCAGCACACATTCAGACTAACAGTCTGGTCAGACCTTAATAAATTTAACAAATGGAGGCTGTTCAAGCAGTTATCTACAACAGGTAAGATAATAATTATTTATAACATTTCCATAGAAAATGACTTTAAAATATCTGAACTATCACTTTAAACCTAAACTACTTTATTAAATGTTGAATATTAAAAGCACAATAATCCTTTAAAAAACACTAGAATTAAATTACAATAAGGTTAAAATTCTTTAAAACTGACAGTTTATCAGCTGATGTCATAGCCTACAGTCTCATCAGAAAAATACCCAAAATGTTTTTTCCTGTCAGAGTAAACATGATGCAGAAACCCACATTTTTCTCCTTTTGATAAATTCCTTGAACTTAGTGTGAAGACGTGTGAGATCCACAAACCACCAGCAGGGAGAAGGTAAAGACCTCCTCAGCTTCTGAGCACTACTGATGGGGAGTTTTACCTTCGTAGTCATAGCAACAACCACACCACGTGACACACAGTCAGTCTGTTGCTCAACCCTTCTAACAAGTGGACTGACATGCAGTGAAATGAAAGAGCTTTGCTTTAATCTGGCAGCGTTTCTGTTGTTAGGGGGTTTCATGTTCTGATGGAAATTAGACTTGTTTTTCTTCCTTGTAGCTCAGTGAGGTTCAGTCATGTGATCAATCAGCTGATTGGATCCCATCTCACATATGTTGCTAAGAGATCTTTTTATCTACAGAAGCTCCCACATAGTTAACAATCGGAGTCAGATGAGCCTGTGAAAAGTCTTCAGACAGGTGAACGTACATGTGCATGAGGTCATGAAACCGTGCTCACCTGATGCATCGTGCTCAGGTGGCTGCTTGACATGAAGTTATTTAATAAGTTACAGCAACAGGAAAAGATTCAGCCATGTTTGAACAGACTTGCTTCAGATTAGAGGTACTGTTAGATGTTTGGAAATGTGACTTTACCTTCAAAAGTTAAACTGTGAGTTAAAATATAAAATGATCCCTGAACTCACTTCTTTCTGTTTGTAAAGACAGTTTTTATTTGGTTCAGTAATGGAAATGTTAATTATTATTATGTGAATAAACTAAACCCTTATAATTTGTTTAGAATCTTCACAGCAACGTTGGTCTTATTTTGATTTTAACATTATTTTGATTTATTTGTTTTTATACTTTTTTATATGAGGCCGTCAGTGAAGCTGTTGGTAGTGATGAGGCCTTGCAGTGAGAAGGTTCTGGGTTCGAATCCCGACTGAGACCTTTCTGCATGGAGTTTGCATGTTCTCTCTGTGCACACGTGGGTTTTCTCTGGGGACTGCGACTTCCTTTCACAGAGCATAAATATGCACGAGGTTAATTGGTAACTCTAATTGGCCCTAGGTGAGTGTGTATAAGTGGTTGCCTATATGTGACCCTGTGATAGACCTGTCCAGGTGTAACTCCACCTCTCGCCCATTCATTTACTGCTGGAGACACCAGCTCCCTGTGACCCTGTACTGGAACAATGACTGACTGTCCAAATAACTTCCTGTTATGGTCCTACACTTCCAGGACCTGTACACTTCTAGGACCTGTACACTTCTAGGACCTGTACACTTCCAGGACCTGTACACTTCCAGGACCTGTACACTTCCAGGACCTGTACACTTCCAGGACCTGTACACTTCTAGGATCTGTACAGTTCCAGGACCTGTACACTTCCAGGACCTGTACACTTCCAGGACCTGTACACTTCCAGGACCTGTACACTTCTAGGACCTGTACACTTCTAGGACCTGTACACTTCCAGGACCTGTACACTTCTAGGACCTGTACACTTCCAGGACCTGTACACTTCTAGGACCTGTACACTTCTAGGACCTGTACACTTCCAGGACTCTGAAGCAGCAGGAAAGATTGTGGCTGACTCATCTCACCCTGGACATAAACTTTCTCCGGTTAAAAGCTTCGGTCCATCAGGACCAGAAGCTCTCGCCACAGGAAGTTTCTTCTAGTCTGCTTCTGTCCTATTGAATAAGACTCAATATAATTTACTATATGTGTTACATATAACCTCTCATCTCACCAACTCGCTGACTCCTTTGCATTTGAACATTTTTTTAAGAAATGAACTGACTTTATATACTATTGCGCTTTGCTTCATTCTCTGTGCAGATTCCCTCCAGACAAACTTCTTGTATGGTGCAAATGATACTCAACAATAAACCAGTTCTGAGTCTGATGTGAGAAACACACTGGATGATATAAACAGATAAATCATCCATCTTTACTGTCTCACACAAACATCAAAGACTCTAAACTCAAACCCTAAACACACGAGAACAAAATGTATCAACTTTGTTTTCTCAAGCAGTCTGCTGTGATTCACCCTCTGGAATGACCCTCCCCTCCCCCCGTATCTAACATCTTTTCACAATTTAACTTCCGTCACATTATAACAAGGAAACAAAACCACTTTCTCTTCTTTGTAACTACATATTTGTCTCATAGGAAGATGTTTCAAAGTTGAAAAGAGACAGATTCGTGAATGAAACATCTTATGATCTCATGCATGATGGTATATAAAATGAATTACAAGTCCCGGCATGTGCCTCCCTCTCTCTCCCCTCCACCCTCTTCACTTCAGCCCCACTACAGTATGTGGGTGGTCACTGAAGCAACTGGCAGCAAAAGCTCCACGAGGCAACACAATCAGCAGCTGTAACGCTGAGAGGAAACACTGCTTCAAGAAAAGAAGTGAAAGAAACAGTTTAAAAAAAAAAAAGCACGGAAAGATGCTGTTTTTCTTTAAGGATATTTTGTGCCAGTGACCTCATCCAGAGGTTGAATCACTGAGTGGAAAAATATGCAGCTAGGAAAAGATTAATCACAAAGTACCAGTTTTTACTTGCACTCTTACATGTTTTCATGAAATAAGACCCATCAGATTGTTAGTAATAAGAGCTGATTTCTTCTTGCATGTTCAGTGATTATACAGCAACACAGTAAATACCTTCATGCTGAAGGTATTTACTTTTATTTATGGAATAAAAGTTGGTTTGAATGAAGAAACTTTCCTGATTGTTTTAGCACAGTATTTCAGATTGAATGGCAAGTCTTTAATCCAGCTCTGGTATTTTAGCTACTCACACAGATGGTCATTGCTCCAGCCCCCATTCTGCCACAGGAAGCGCCTGCTGAGGCTCAGAAAAGATGAGGAGATATTCTGCTGCTCTCCTCACTCCCCCTCTCCTCCTCTTCTCTCTATTGAATCCTCACCAGTGACAGAAAAACTCTTTTCATCTTAACATTTGCCATCTAACTACTTAAAAAAACGCACAACAAAGATCAGTCAGGTAAGAGTGAAGGTCTGTTGACAGTACAGACTCCAGTCCATGAGCACAGATTAGTTTTTGTCTCTGCCTCTTCCTCCCTGCTGCTGAAATCTGAGCTGAGCTCTCCCATTGGCTGCGGGGGCTGGTCATGTGACTCAGGGGAGGAAATCCCAAACTTAACTCTGTGGAAGACTGGAAGGGGAGAAGTGAAATTCTTAAGAAATAATGAAAACTAAACGTAAAACTTGCAGCAGTTTTATCATCTCTCACACTGATTTTTCCCCTCGTGATTTAAATTTGGATCAGACTAGAACATTTCACACATCAGTATTATTTGTAATTATAAAGAATGTTTATTATTAGCTTCTGAAACTAGAGACTGTTGGTTTTTTAAGTTTTATTCTTGGCAAGAAAACAGTAAAAAAAAAGAACGACAGAATAAATTCTAATGAGAATAAGTTATATCTTTATTTCTTTCTCAATTTTATCAATTAATTAACGTATCAATTAATTTAATTTAATTTAAGAATATAAGACAATCATTCTCAAGACATCCGTTGAAGTGTGGGACTTGAAATACAGTGAAACTGGGCGTCAAATGAACAGTTTTGAAGTTGTTTTGCTGCTTTCGTATATAAACTTCTTGATGTTGATGTTGATCCAGTCGCTGAAGGAAGAGACCCGAGTGAACACTGATGGTTTCTTGTCTTTGATGCAGCCAAAAGGTCCGAAGCTGACGATACCATGCACCTCCCAGGTGGAGTTTGTTCCTGCAGCTTTACAGGCAAAAGGACCCCCCGAGTCCCCCTGCAGGAGAGCGGAACGAGAAAATCAGACACTTCAACCATAAATTTAGAAAGTAAAGTTGTTTTTTAAAAACCTGACCGAATATTCCAGAGGAAAGTCTCTGGGACGTGCTTTATTGTCTTGTTTAGGGCTTTTTACAGCCCTCTAATGGTTCCATTTGCATGGTTGCTCATTATGGCAAACAAATTGTGCTCCTGTGTACTTTTGTCTAATTAAGCCAGTAGTTTGAGCAGCAGCCTTTTTCTAAACGGGGTGAATGATCACAAACAAAACAGTTCACTCAGTGTTACGTAAAAGTAAACAATTACCCCGAGACCAGCACACTTATATAAAATTTGGATGAAGGTTTTTGGCTATTTTAATTATCCACAAGTTTTTTTCTGTGTGTTGGTTTTCTGCATGTGTTTTCTGACCTGGCAGGCTGACTTGAGCTCATCTGGGGACTCGTAGCCAGCACAGATCATAGAAGGCCTGAGGGTGTCCCACCAATACGCTGGCTTACTGCAGGTCTGGAAGTCAATAATTGGGAGGGCTGCTTGGTTCAGTTTTTCAGCCACTTTGGGAAACAAGTTACCTAGAATAGAATATAAAACATGGCCTATGTTCAATAAGGAATCAGAATTTGGGAATTTTATTCATCTCCCACAAAATTGAGCATTTTTTCAATTGAATCTTTGCTTTGTTGTATATCAGGAATAATGGATCTGAGCTGAGCTGAATGAAATCAACAAAAAAAATGAAGTAAATAAAAAAATATATATAATAATTCAACAGTATATTAATTGTATTGTTCAGCAGTAACGATATGTGGCGGCATCATGTTTACAGAGAAGTAAAACTTGGGCTTGTTTCCACCTTTCTCGTCTCCCCAGCCTGTGACGAAGCACGGTGTCCCAGCTGGCATCTCGGCCCCGGGGTTTGGCAGACATATTGGGCTGATCTCCCTCGTCATGTTCACGGATTTGGTCAAATGCACCAGGGCGATGTCATTGGTGATGTCTGAACGATCCTCCTCGTAGACAAACCCTTCATGTCGGATGATTTTATCCACCTTGTAGCACTCCTGTGCTGAGGGAACGTCCATGGAGGAGTTCATGTGGTGCTTCCCCAGACACATGCGCCAGTAGGAAGGTCTGTTCAGAGGGCTGCAGAGCAGTGAACGATAAATAAGATCAAGACCATCAGAATTTGTGTCAAACAAACAGCAACCTAATGAGTTCTGTTAAACTAAAGGGAGGTTTTGATGCCATCTTGTTGTTAGAGCCAAAAAATCTGTATAGGTCCCATATAAATTAAATTCTTACACCATGAAACAGTGAGCTGCAGTTAGCACCCATTCCTCATGAATCAAAGAGCCGCCACATCCATGCATGTAAGGGATGGGAAACACTGGTGAGGCCTGCAGAAATGTAAAAAAAAAAATACCCAACAAATTTTCAAAATAAAAGTCTTGTTTTCATCGCTGTTACTCTGAAATCCAGAGAAACAGAGTTTATCTTACCTGCATTGAGACTTGCCAGGGCCAGGAGTGGGGGGTCGCCTCTTCACCGTTAACCACCTTTGGAGTGGCTGTGTTAGGAGTCACTGCTGGGTTGCCACAATCCTCTGGCCAATCTGAATGAAGAATGTGTTTTAATCTCTTTTTCACAGCATCTATGATTTAATTTACAGATGTACACTGAAATGAGCTGAACTTTTAAAGTTCTTCAGACTTTCAGATATTAAATTCTTTGTCAAGTTGAAATGATTCAGCTAATAACTCTTTGGGAATCACCTTGTTGGTGCTAAAATATAATTTTGGGTTTGAAATAGTTTGATTTTATTTATTTGAAAACACAGGATCAGCTGGTCGGTCCAGAGATGCAGTTTGACATCTGTTCACCAACTAGCTTCAGGAATGTTTTTATGCTCAAAAACTCTTTTAAAATAAAATAGATATTTAAACAAACAAATAGTCCCTCTATAGTTCTGCTGTATTCAAATAGATTGGACAATAAGTTTAGTCAAAAATCTTTAAATCAGAAATAAATTGAAGGGGTTTAGTCTTAAATATTAAAAATCTTTAAAACCCCAACATCAGTAACATGGCTCATAAATAATATGATTATATTTTTCATCCTGTTCCTCACTCACCGATGGTAATGTTGTCCCATGGGTTTGGAGGAGCAGGAGGTAAAGTTGGAATGACGCTGGCATCAGAGGTCCAGTATCCTCGAAAACCCATCTGTTGATTCGCTCCGTTACTCAGGAATCGAATCACGACCTCACTGCTGGGAACAGTGAAGGTGGGTGGGGGGGCAAAGCCACAGAACCGGCCTTCAGAACAAACAAGAGAAAAAAACAGATCATTTTATTCACTGTTATTAACTGTGTAAGATAACGAACACGGTCAGAGAATAAAGACTAACCAAGTGACACCATGTTCTCCCCATTAAAGACCTCTACGTAGTCCACACAGTTTCCTAACACGTTAACAGCTTGCAGTTGAAAGTGAGTGAAGGTCACATGAAGACTTCTTGATGAAGGAGCGCTGATGTGCCATGTGCACACAGTCTGGGGCTGGTAGTCATTAGGCCAGTTCGGAGAGGTGATTTCACCCTGATCACTGCTTAAACTTCCTCCACATGGAGCTGCAGCGGAGCGAATGAAGATAAAAAAGGTAAGAAAACAAAAGATGAGACGTGAACATAATGTCTGGGAGGCAGTTTTATTTCCTGTCTCACCCTCTGAGGGGTCGACTGCCCTCCATGTAGCAGAGAAGCCCGTGTCCACCACCTTGTCATTGGAGGAGAAGCTGATGTGAAGCGTGTTTCCATCGCTCACCATGTCATTCGGGGAACGTGACTGCAATAGGTGCCTGATGGAAATATATGAAAAACTATTAACCACACTCCTCTCTCCATTCTAAACTCCATTTTTTTAACATAACAGAATCTAAATATAAACAAAGTGTTTTATTCATATACTGAAGTAAATATGAGAACTTATTTTTGCACAGAAAATGAAAAATTATTCCCTGTAGGTATTTTTTTGTTTGTTTTACCAGTCAGGAAGCTTTTGAGCTCTAAGAAGAAGGATGTCAAAAAAATGTCAAACCTCTGCAGCAGCTTGACTTTGACATGTTTTTGCTGTGAATAACAGCAGATTGTCACATACCCAGATTTCCTACTCTGTCTGTGAGGCTGACTTTGTCATTCATGCACAGCTGACTCTCCTCCAGGGAGAAGTTACTGAAGTGGAGGTGGACCAGTTTCCCTGCAGGTGACACGATGGTCCACTGGCAGCGGGCTTTGTTGCTGTAGGTGCCCGGGTAACCCATAGAGGATATGGTACCGCCTGTGCCATTCAAGAGCTTTGGCCCACCGCATCCTGATGCTACACAGAGAAGGCAGGATAATAGACACACTCAAACTGCATCATGTAATGACTTTGTGAGCAAATTGGGTCATTTTGTGCAGTTGAATTCGTACTGTGCTCATTGTAGATATCCCTGCGGATGACATTTGAGATCCAAGGGAGGTAGGCTGAGGTGCGAGTGAACACAGATGGCTTTTTGTTCATAATGCATCCAATAGGGCCAAAGCTGGTTATGCCATGAACCTCCCATGGAGCACCTGGGCTACTCTGGCAAACCAGAGGACCACCTGAGTCTCCCTGTCAAAGTTCACACACAAAATTACATTTTATAATTAACAGTGTAGCTTTTTTGGTGAAGTACTCCTTGTACCTGGCAGACTGACTTCAGCTCATCAGGAAGTGTGTAACCACAGCAAATCATGGAAGACTTGACCTGGAACCACCAGTAATCCATTCGTTTGCAGGTGTCAAATGTCACAACAGGCAGGGCCACCTGGTTGAGGGTCTCTGAAGCTTTGGCATTAAGTGAGTCTCCTGATAAAACAGATTGAACCATTTAAAGCATAAACAAGTGAATTAAAAATCCTCCTGGTTAAAAGCAGATGCATTTGCATATCAAGTCCAGCAGATGGCGTACAGATTATGGATCTCTAGCAGCAGAAAATGTTCTATTGGGTCACAGTTTTTCTGTTCTAAGATATCAACACATGAAGCTCGTGCTACATGCAGCACCTGTTTCATCTCCCCAGCCTGTGGCGTAGCACTTCTTTCCTCCAGGGAGGATTTCCTCCTCAGGAGGAAGGCAGGCAAACGATATCTCATCCCTCTGTACCACGTCCTCAACCAGCCTCACCAGGGCAATGTCAAACTCCACCGTGGGCACCGTGGGATACTTGAAACCCTCGTGACGATAGATGCCAGATATGTTGATACAGCGTTCGCTCACTTCAGTGTAGGTCAGGTTGTGTTTGCCGAGGCACATGCGCCAGCGATGCAGCTCATCTGCATATCTGTCCAATGAATCAGGGATCACAATCAGTCATGGTTCCAGATTCCACCATTTCATCTCTTAATGAACTGAACAAAACTCAAAGTGGAAAAGCTGTGATTCTAAAACTCAGTCCAACCCACGATTTAACAGCTTGTAGAAGTGAATGTTTTCTGTTTGACCTTCAGACTTTTGATCAATTCTTTATAACACTACTTCAGTTTGTTGAGGATTGCAGCCATTTTTTTAAGAAAGGCTCTTTTAAGGTCCCTCCTCTACATTTTAAACAGGTTGAGGTTTGGATTCTTTCTTTTACAACCATTCGGTTGTTTATTTGCTGATGTGTTTGGAATCACTCGCTCATGACTGAGTTTGGTTTGAGCTTCAGCGCAGATGGCCAGACTATAAGGTGCCCACATCATCAGCTCTCCACCACCATGGTGACAGCTGGTATGAGGTGTTTGAATGGTGCTATGCATTGTGGGTAAACAGCTTTTCTTTGGTATCATCTGTTCTTGTGGTTCATTCAGGTGCAACTCAGCAAACCGAAGTCAAGTTGATGTTTTCTTTTTACAGATATGTCTTCCTGCTTCCAAACAACTCATCCTCGTTCAGTTTTATTCTAATTTTACTGTCTTGAACTTTAATCTTTCAACATGTTGAAGTCTGCAGAGTCTCAGATGCTGAATAATTTAAGAGTCTGGAAAGACCCAGAAGGTTTTTTTATGTCTGAATTAAAAGGGGGCAGACTTTCTTTTTCAAGTAACTGTAATTCATCACATAGAGGGTCTCAGATGCTTATTTTCAATGTACGTTTGATCCTTCTAACGGTATATTTTGGGACGCTCGGAGGAGAAGGAAGGTCATTTACTGATCCAGAGATGAGCTGTTTGATCCTCAGGCCATGTGTGGAATATCTTTGGGATAGATACTGAACCCCAGGGGCCGGGGAAATGGCAGCTCTTCAGTGACGGAACCAGAGGACCAGATTACCCCAAGGGATCAGTAAAGTATCAATTATTATTTTATATTCGACCTGATAAGCCACAGCTCTTACTTTATATTAAGTTAGGTACTCAGACATCGATCCCAGTTAGAAATGAGTTTCAAGTGAGTCTGAAAGAACTTGCAGAAAAATAAGTTGATACAGAAAACCAAAATTCCTTCTTTTCCATTTAAGTTTTTCTCAAATATCATTTCTTTATTTACAACTGATTTACCTTATGAAACAGTGAGCTGCTGTAAGTACCCAGTTCTTATGAATGAGAGTGCCTCCACAGATGTGAGAGAACGAGGGTTCTGACTGACTGGCTGGCCAGACCTGAAACAAACACACAAACATTTAAAACATCCGGTGATTTCATATAAAAACCTTCAGGATTAAATCTGATGATCTATGCAGACGTGTTTTTGACCTCTATGAGGAGATTCTCACCTGCATGGACACCTGCCAGGGCCAGGAATGCGGTACGGCTTCTTCTCCATTCACAATACGTGAAACAACAGCGGGAGGAATCACTGGTTTCCCACAAGTAACAGGCCAGCCTACAAGAGGTGTTTAAACCAGAATATGCATTAAAATACATCCCAGACAGATCAGCAGGACAGCACCTTGTAATGATTTACTGAAAATAAACATTGCTCTATCCTTCATTACCCTCACTGATCAATTTGACTTCTAGGTTTATTTTTGTTCCATCTCTTTCACCTCTGATAGGACAGTTCAGCTCCAGCTCAGGTGGAAAACAAATCCTATCAGCAGCGTGTATAAAACTCTGTTTCAGCAATTGATTTGTCAGCAGCCACCTGGTGCTCATCGCTGGGTGAAGATAGGAAATCAGGTAAAAACCAGCGGGGAGGGAAAGTGAAGCAGTGGGTCACTTGCAGTGTGTCCTCACCAAACACAGTCACAAGCAGGTGAAAAGTGAGTCAATAAAAAAAATAAATAATTACAAAAACTATACATAAAGATTTGTAAGTTAACCGCATTTTCAGAAATATGATAATATTATTTATGTCACAAAAATAAACGTACTACAATCAATAAGTTTGCAACATAAAAATGTTGTTTTTCCCAGTAAATAACAGAACAAAAGAGATGCATATATATATATATATATATATATATATATATATCAGAAATATGTACGATAAATAATTATATCACCAGTTTATGGTGATCCTATAACAAAACGTACCTTAAAAATTATAAAACCCTAGAGTGTGCATTTTATTGTATAAACAAATACAATTAAATTAAGTGAAACCAAATAAAATATAATTGCAAAAAAAAAAAAGATTCTATTTGAATTTAATTTCATTTACAATAAATGCAACAAGCCTGTAGATTAAATTCTGTTGATTCAGTCCTGTTTCTTTGCAGTTAATGGTTTTAGGTTGATACTCGACCTATGGGGATGTTGTCCCAGGGGTTTGGTAGAACAGGTGGTTCAGTGGGAGCTGGGAAACTGGGGTTTGTAGTCCAGTAGGCTCTGAAGCCTTTGGCCTCGGTGAACAGGTCTGTATAAAAACGAATCAGCAGCCTGTTGCCTTTCGTCTGGATGCTATCAGGAAGCTTTGTTCCACAAAATGGACCTAAATGGATGCAAAAAATAATGAGTAAAAAATAATTCATTAAAACTGAAGCAGATGAATATACCATATAACTACTGGTTATCTGATTGAATTGTTTTTAGCTGTTTAGATAATATCACAGCTTTCTTCTCAGTATTAATACTTACCATGTTTTTGAATCAGTGCATTAGTCAAACCGTTGATGTCATACAACATTACATTGTCGTAGCACTTTGAAGTCAGAAAGTCTTTGGGTTCCAGGTCAAAATGGGTGAAAGTCAGAGTGATTTTTTTCCCAAAAGGCAATGCGAGGCTCCACATGCACTCGGTATTAGCCTTGTAGTTCATTGGCCAGTTCTGAGACTTGATGACTCCTATTTCCTCCTTGGAAGTAAAACCACAGCTTTGGATTTCTGCATTAGAACAAGAAACAGGAAATGAGAGGACGACATCAACAGATCAATCAATCAATCAATCAAAAATACTTTATTAATCCCCGAAGGGAAATTCAAGTGTTGTTGTAGCTCAGTTATTCTTCAGGAAGCCATTATAGAAGGTTCTAGATGTGGACAGGAAGGTTCTCCTGTAGCGGTCTGTGCTGCAGTGGATTATGAAGAATCTTCTAACTGAAGACACTCTGTTGTTGAGTTACTGTGTTCTGAAGAGGATGATGAGGGTTTTCCATCATGTTCTTCATCCTCCTTTGGACAATCAACGCAAGAGACTCCAGTTCAGTCTCCAGGACAGAATCAGTCCTCCATATCCATCTGTTCAGCCTCTTCATGTCACATACTCTGATGCTCCGCCCCCAACAGGTAACTGCAGATGTGATCAGCTGACAAACTCCTCTTCTTTTTTCGCTCCTCTTCAAATCTCTGTCTGTCCATATTGTTTGAAAGCCAGACAGAGACACACTGGAGTCCAGGATATGTCCCTTTAGCCATGTCTCAGTGAAACACATGATGCTGCATTTCAACAAAGTTTCAAGTTCATCCATTTTGTTAGCAAAGAGATCTCACATTTGTCAATATGACTGATGGAAGTGAAGGTTTAAACTTCCTCTTTCTCTCTCTTCACTTTGCTACTGCTCTGCATCCATGTCTTCTTCTTTGAGCTCATCAGGGATCCAGACTTTCAATTTGAGGATTATTTCAGCCTTAGAAATGTCAGTTAGCTGCTCTTACTTGTAAACAAGTCTCTTGTTGCCATGGTTACGCATCATAACAAGTGGCAAAAAAGTGACAAATCAAGCAAAAAACTCAATCAGCACAGCACCCAAATCAGAAGAAAAGTATTTAGAAAATATTTCCAGAAGAAAAAACTAGCAAGAAATACTCAAAAAGAACAAAAAAATGCTAGCAAATGCTAGCTAAGTCACAGAGCTACTCCAACAAGCTGCCATCAGTTATAGCGCTATTCCGGAATGACAGATACCTCAGCTGATAAGTTTAAATGAGCTAAAATGTTTTAAAAAAATAAAGAGTCTTAAAATTTGGATATAAAATCTCATGATAATGTAAAATTCTGCAAATATTTTGGAAATAAGTTACATCTTCTGTAGCTGTAAGACATTCTGTCATAATCCAATTTGCTAAATGTATCAAATCTGCTGTAAATGAAACTGTAACTATTCTGAAACTAATTAATTAACTAATTACTTACTTATTAAGTTTTATATATATATATATATTTTATGAAAACCACATATGGTCAGGATAAGCAAACCTTTCAAGATACACTTATGGATCACCTGCAATATCCTCGGGATACACAGCCTCCCACTTGGCAGAGAATCCTCGATCTGTGAGGCGACTGCCGGACTGGAAGGTGATGGACATTGTGTTAGTGGCACTGACCACCAAAGGGGGGAGGATGTATCCACAGTGTGTACCTGAGAAAAGGATGGAAGTAAATAAAGAGGTGGTCAGCTATGGTTAGTGGATCAAAAGTCAAGCAAACATCCTTCCTTCTGCACATGTGCCGTTCTACAGTCTTGACTTCAATAAACAGATTTATTGTTTATTTTATGTTTCCATATTTTTTCAAAAATACATTTTACCTATCAAAGAAATTCTCCAGGACAGGAACACTAAATATGATGTTATTTTTACTGTCTTTGCATTGTCAGAGTGACAGGCAAATGTTTGGACACACCCAGAGGAGAAGGACCCAACAATGGCCGATACGAACCCAGAGGGATTTTATATAGAAAATATCAGGGAAGGATCATAAAAAAATGTCCCTAGTTTTTACTGTTAGACTTCATTTCTATCTCAAGTCATTTATATTGAATTATTTGTTCATAACCTTTCAGCGTCCTGAAACTGTGACGCTATTTTGTCTTAATTTTGGAGACATTTACTTTGTGACTGTGCAGAAATAATCAAAAAGAAACTTCCGATAAGTTTTTTTTTATAGAAAATATGATCTAAATTGATGTTTGTGCACCATACAGCAGGTATTTACACATTAATGGGGACGTTTTGAAACTGAAAACATGTTAATATTGAAAGGCTTTACACTCATCTGTCTGTTCTCACTGCGTTGCAGCGCTTTTTTTATTACTGAAGGTAATTTCCTTTAATGAACAGACATCAAAGCTTCCATGATGGGATGGAGTTTTTTTTCAGCAGGGACCAATGAAAGCAGCTATGAGCGACGTAATACAAATAACAATATATTTCAAGATATCAGTAGAATGACATGTTATTAATATTAATGAATGAACCAGTCTGGCTGTCGCGAAAAATAAAACTAAACATGTTTCTTGAATTCTTGGTTTGTGGCAGTTGAATGTGTTTTTAGTAACAGAAGTGTTAGATGAAGATGCAGCAAACACAACCTCTGGATACACATCAGAAGCTATTAATCACTTATAGGCACAATGTTCAACTTACTGTACATTTATAAGGGTTTTTCAGAGTAAACGGCTCACCGAGGATGCTGTAGTCATCAGAGAGGATCATCTTGTCCTCTTCACACTGTCCCGTCTCCCCTGCGATGGCCATGTCAGTGATCTGTAGTTTCACCAGGAAGCCCTTGGATACCGATATCTTCCAGGAATCTTTGGCATGAGCAGGATATGAATTTGGGAAACCCGGGGACTGGATGACACCTTTCCTCCCTTGAAGGATTACAGGACCGTCAATCCCTGTGGTGAAAACAAAACTTCATCACACTCAAAACCTTCTCCATTATTTCAAATATAAACAGGATCAACAGCTGTTTTATTTTTTCCTGCCTCTTGTTCACATGTAATAGGATCAATATCTCTTTTATTTTGCAGTTGATGAGTACCGTCTCGCTTTGAAACGATTCATTATGGGTTCTTTTAATTGGCCACCGGAGAGAGCGGCTCTGCCAGCCAACAGTTTGGAACGATGATGAATTGATGAAGCTCAGGAGAGATCCTCTTGATTCCTGTGTATTCATCTGTAGCTGTCACATGACTCAAGCTGTGTTTATAGACCTACTCAAGGATCAACATGATGGGAACATGGGAACATTTTTCATGTTAGAGTCATTAGAGTCCCCTTCTGGGTTACTAATGGCAAACCCCCAAAATGCTGTCCAAACATTAATCAGATCTCAATAGGTGCTGTCAGTGATTTGTTCTTCATTTTGTTTTGTTTTGTTTGTCTTGACATGTTTTTAAATTTGGAACAAGCCTCAAGTTTCAGCAAGGCTTTTAGTGTTCCTGCTGCATATATAGCATTAGCCCTATAATGTAAAATGTCTCATGTCTGGTATAGCTCGTAAGAGCTCTACCTTTTTAACAGCATTAGTACTTTACTGTATTTAATCCTATATATGTCTTATCTGGTGGAGGATCCAAGTACTGCAGGTGACAATTTTATTATTTGTTATCATCATAATGTTACTATTTTATTGTTTTTATGATTATATGAGCATGTGTGACTAAAGAGGTGCATGTCTGACCAAGACCTGGTCTGTATCCATGCAGCTGGACTTCTCTTTAAATAGTCTAATAATGCATATATCAAATCAAATCAAAAATACTTTATTAATCCCCGAAGGGAAATTCAAGTGTTGTTGTAGCTCAGTTCTTTTTCAGGGAGCCATAGAGAGTTCTAGCTGTGGACAGGAAGGATCTCCTCTAGAGGGTTCTAGGTGTGGACAGGAAGGATCTCCTGTAGCGGTCTGTGCTGCAGCGGATTATGAAGAATCCTCTGACTGAAGACACTCTATTGTTGAGTTACTGTGTTCTGAAGAGGATGATGAGGGTTTTCCATCATGTTCTTCATCCTCCTTTGGACAGTCAACTCAAGAGACTCCAGTTCAGTCTCCAGGACAGAATCAGTCAAGTTCAAGTTTCAAGTTTATTTATTTATAAAGCGCCAGTTCATGACAAAGTCATTTCAAGGCACTTCACAGAAAAATCAATCAATTAATAATAAAACATTTTCTATCTAAGGAACCAGCCGATTGGGCTGAATTGTTATTTCAGCACAATCCCCCATCCTGAGCAAGCACAACTGGCGACAGTGGAAAGGAACGACTCCCTTTTAACAGGAAGAAACCTCTAGCAGAACCCGGCTCAGGATGGGCGGCCTTCTGCCTTAGCCGACTGGGGTCTGAGCTGACAGGAAAGAGACACAGACAAACACAGATGTATTTAGGCCAGTCGTCATGTCTATGGAAAGATAAACAGAGAAACAGTTAATGGCAGCAGTAACAATCAAAGCAATAACAATTTGATGGTTCTAGTGGGAATATTTCATCCCTTGTTTATGTGAGATACACCCTCCTCAGAGGCAGCCACAGTAAAGAAAGACAGCAGAGTGAAAAAAAA